>JZKD02S1346685.1:125348-154796 GCA_000966675.3 Picea glauca | reverse complement strand
AGCTGAGTGCAACATTGGCACACTAGAGGAGCCTAAGTTTGTCAAGTTGTCAAGGAGTTTGACCAAGGAACAGAGGGTTGAATATACCGAGTTGCTGAGAGAGTTCGCTAATGTGTTTGCATGGACCTACGAAGACCTCAAGATGTATGACACATCAGTCATTGAGCACAAGATCCCACTGAAAGAAGAGGATAAGCCATTCAAGCAGAAGCTGAGGCAAATAAATCCCATGTTGCTACATGTCATGGAGAAAGAAGTGAAGAAGTTTCTAGATGCCCAAATCATTGTCCCCTTGAGATATTCCGATTAGGTGGCCAATTTGGTCCCAGTAAGAAAGAAAAGTGGGGAAATCAGACKYTGTGTTGATTTCAGGAACCTGAACAGGAGCTCAAGGAAAGACAATTATCCCCTGCCCAACATGGAGCACATATTGCAGAAGGTCACTGGTGCATCTAGAATATCCATGATTGATGGCTTCTCTGGTTACAATCAGATATCAGTCATGCCTGAGGATAGGAAAAAAATGGCCTTCACTACTCCTTGGGGCACATTCATGTATGCAAAAATGCCTTTCGGACTCATGAATGCAGGAGCAACATTTCAGCAAGCCATGGACATAGCCTTCATTGGGGAAAAAGACCAGTTCGTGGTAATCTATCTGGATGACATCACGGTCTTCTCCAGGACAGACAAGCAGCATTGTTGCCACTTGAAGAGGGTTTTTGTGAAGTGTCGAAGGTTTGGCCTATCTTTAAACCCCAAGAAATATTTGTTCGCTATGAAGGAAGGGAAGCTATTAGGACATATAGTGTCAACAGAGGGAGTAAGGATTGACCCTAGCAGGGTGGAAGCACTTCATACCCTGTCACTTCCTAGATCTAAGAAGGAAGTTCATGCCTTTTTGGGGAAGATAAATTTTCTGAGGAGATTTGTCTCTAATTTTGCTGAATTGGTGAAACACATCACAACCATGCTCAGGAAGGGAAATGAAGTGAAATGGACTACTGAACCCATGGAATATTTTGCCCAAATAAAGAGAGCGCTAACTGCGGCACCTTTGCTAATCAGTCCTGATTATTCTAAAGATTTCTTGATTTTTTCTTTTGCTTCTTGTGATACAGTAGCAGTATTCTTGTTGTAGAAAAATGAGCAAGGGAGAGAGCAACCTATTGTCTTCTTTAGCAAGGCATTGAGAGATGCAGAACTCCGATACGAGATCATGGAGAAGCAGGCTTATGCCTTGGTGAAATCCCTCAAAGCTTTCAGATTCTATGTCTTGCAGTCAAAGATCACCGTGTACGTTCCTTCTGCCTCTGTGAAGGACATCCTTGTACAGCCTGACATAGACGGGAGAAGAGGTAAATGGATTGCCAAGATCCTGGAGTTTGATCTGGAGGTTAAGCCCACCAAATTGATAAAGGGGCAAGGTTTAGCTAAGCTGTTGGCTGAATCCAACTGCAAAGATTTGGGGATTAACTTCATCAATGAACATGCCGAGTCATCCAACAAGAGTTCCCAAGGCGCTTTATCGCTAGCAACATGCCCCTGGTACAAGGATATCTTGTACTTTCTACAAGAATTGAGGCCTCCTGATGGCATGGAAAGAAGCAAGGAAATATCTCTAAAGCTCAGGGTGGTCAGATATTGCCTCATTGACCAAAACTTGTACTGGAAAGATCCTTTAGGGGTATTTTTAAGGTGCCTGGACCCACAAGAAGCCCAGCAGGTTACATTTGATTTCCACAGCCCACAACCCATAAGATCCTCCAAGATGGGTATTACTAGCCCACTTTATTCCCTGATGTCTGCAGAGAAATCAGAGCTTCCATCAAATGCCAGAAGTTCTCAGGGAAGCAGCAGCTCACATCCCTGCCATTAAAGCCTATAGTAGTTTCAGCACCCTTTTAGCAGTGGGGATTGGACTTCATTGGGGAAATCCATCCTCCCTCAAGTGGCCAGCACAGATGGATCTTGACTGCGATAGACTATTTCACCAAATGGATGGAATTTGTCCCCACCAGAAGCACTTCTCTCAAAGTAATTATCATCCTCCTGGAGGATATCATAGCCAGATTTGGCTTCCCCTGCAGAATTGTCACTGATAATGCCACCCCCTTCAGGTCTGAGCCTCTAGTCAAGTTCTACGAACGGTTTGAGATCTCACTGATTCACTCTACTCCCTATTATCCTCAAGGAAATGGACTGGTGGAATCTTGCAACAAAAGTCTGATCAAGCTCATTACGAAATTAGTGGAAGACAATAAAAGGGCCTGGGATTCAAAGCTCAAATTTTCTCTATGGGCTGACCGAGTGACAATGAAGTGGTCCCTAGGCATCTCACCCTTCCAACTTGTTTACGGAACAGAGGCCATTTTCCCTACTCAGCTCGCCTTATCTGTGGAAAAATTCCTCCAGGACCTTGAAGGAGAACCTGACAATATGGTCAGAAGGATTCATCAGATAGTGGAAGTGCAGCAGATCAGAGAACAGGTCGTGGACAGGGCCTACAACCATCAACAGAAGATCAAGCAGGCTTTTGACAGGAAAGGCAGAAAGAAAGAATTTGAGCAGGGTGATCTGGTGCTCAAATGGGATGCACCCAGGCAGGACAGGGGAAAGCACAGTAAGTTTGATGCCCTCTGGTTTGGGCCTTTCAAGATTCTTGAACTATTTTCGAACAACACGTATAGGTTGTAGGATATGGAAGGCGAAGAATTTTTTAGTGGCCCAGTGAATGGGCATTTCTTGAAAAAATGTTTTTTGTGAGCCACAGTCGGCTCTTTTGTTTTTGTAAATATTGTTTTTGTTTTCGGCTTAATAAATGACTCCTTAGCCCAACAGCATGGCACTAAATCTGCAAAAGTGTTCTTAGAGCATCACAGGGACGACTCTATCCCCCATGGAGCCAAATGTTAGCGATATTTCTGGTAAGGAGGGGGTAAAATGCAAAGGAATGGGAAAAAAACCCACTTGTCCTAAGTCCGGGATGCAAATGCATCCGTGTTTAAATGGAAATCAATTTTGGATGGCAGGATTTCGCGTGCCCGGATCAACGACACGCATCGGATTCTGGATCCCCCCCACCTTTCTACCTTTAAGCGGAGGGGGGGGGTACGGAATCAGGGGTGCACCTCTTCAACGGTCGAGATTAAAGCGCCTAGATCAACAGCGCTCAAGGTGATTATGGGACCCCCCCCCCTCCTTTCTACCTTTAAGCAAAGGGGGGGGGTCTGGAATCAGGTGCATATCTCCTCAACGGCTGAGATCAAAGCACCCGGATCAACAGTGCTCAGGCGATCCCATCCTTCTCAGCTGCTCTATTTTAAATCAACGTGGGCCCTTCTCCTCAGTTGCCATGTGTCCCCCCATATCCACTCTTTTAGTCCATCTCATCATCCGCTCACCACCTATCGTGTGATCCACTCCCTTCCACGTTAGCCTCCCACTAAGAGTGTGTCCATTATATCTCATCTTCTGTCCCCTCCGCTTATTTTCTTCTGCCATGTGTCTTCCCCTGTAACCTCCCTCACACCTCATCACTTCTTACCTTACCCTCACAATGTTGGTGGCACCACTCCCATTATGCGCCCTATCCTTCGCGCTGGCCAGCGCGCCTTTTTATCAGGCAGTTTAGTTAATCCAGGTGGCAACACGAGGGGTTGTCCATGTCCCAAAGGTGTCGAGTTGGCCGGTCCATCCTCAATCCCAATGAAGAAGTTATTAAGCTAGTTGGGGGTGGTTAGACATCGCCTTCGCCATAATGGGAAACTCCGGCAACGAATTAAAGGCACGTCGATTCGCCCACGGAACTGTCAGGAATTTGATTGTGTCTGCCATAAGTTGCACGATCATTCAGAGACGGAAGCTGTGGATTGTCAGAATCCATGCAGACGCAATGTGTTTAATGCAGCGTCTCGATTTTGTTGATGTTGTTGTTTTGAGTATATGTAGGCGTTTTCTCCATTTTTGTATCTATCGATGGTTGAGCAGAGCTCCCGGTGTAAAGCTTTAACGAAGCACTGTTGTTCTAGTTATGCATGGAATTTTGAGACTTCTTGCCTTATGAATGTTAGCTTCTTTCACATCTCTGTTTACACTATGTTAGAACAGCTCGGAATTGGAGGATCCAGTCGAGTTGTATTTGTTGTAGGATGATGTTGGATAGGATCATTGTAGCAGTTACATTGTTCTAATCAATCCTTGTGTTTTTCTCAGCGCTGAGTGACTTGGAATTGGAGGATCCAGTCAAGTCCCCTTTTCAGTTTCTTGAGACCCTGAACCAAGAGGATCTTGCATTCAGAGTCTTTCTTCTGCAAACCGTTGAAAGCCTGTTGCCCAAAGTTGTTTGTTCACCTTTCTTACCAAGTCTTCCACCTGCTCATATTTTAATTAACCCACTGGCTGAAGTTGGATCAAGACCTCCTTTGTTCCTTACATACCAGACCCGGTCCCTGAGTTAGAATGATATTTCCTCGAGTCTCTCCCCATTTGATCATCCATTAAAACTATCGTGACATAAAACTGATGGGTGTTGGGCTCTTCTCCTGCAAGCAATCCAGGAGTGACTTCCGACGCTAACACAAGGATTAAAGAAATCCATAGATTTGAATGTCAAAGAATTGAAAGTTTTTGGAGACTCTGAAATTATTGTTAGACNGTGATCTGGTGCTCAAATGGGATGCACCCAGGCAGGACAGGGGAAAGCACAGTAAGTTTGATGCCCTCTGGTTTGGGCCTTTCAAGATTCTTGAACTATTTTCGAACAACACGTACAGGTTGCAGGATATGGAAGGCGAAGAAGTTTTTAGTGGCCCAGTGAATGGACATTTCTTGAAAAAATGTTTTTTGTGAGCCACAGTCGGCTCTTTTGTTTTTGTAAATATTGTTTTTGTTTTTGTCTTAATAAATGACTCCTTAGCCCAACAGCATGGCACTAAATCTACAAAAGTGTTCTTAGAGCATCACAGGGATGACTCTATCCCCCATGGAGCCAAATGTTAGCGATATTTCTGGTAAGGAGGGGGTAAAATGCGAAGGAATGGGAAAAAAACCCACTTGTCCTAAGTTTGGGATGCAAATGCATCCGTGTTTAAATGGAAATCAATTCTGGATGGCAGGATTTCGCGTGCTCGGATCAACGACACGCATCGGATTCTGGATCCCCCCCGCCTTTCTACCTTTAAGCGGAGGGGGGGGTACGGAATCAGGGGTGCACCTCTTCAACGGTCGAGATCAAAGCGCCCAGATCAACAGCGCTCAAGGTGATTCTGGGACCCCCCCCCCCTCATTTCTACCTTTAAGCAAAGGGGGGGGGTCTGGAATCAGGTGCGTATCTCCTCAACGGATGAGATCAAAGCACCCGGATCAACAGTGCTCAGGCGATCCCATCCTTCTCAGCTGCTCTATTTTAAATCAACGTGGGCCCTTCTCCTCAGTTTCCATGTGTCCCCCCATATCCACTCTTTTAGTCCATCTCATCATCCGCTCACCACCTGTCGCGTGATCCACTCCCTTCCACGTTAGCCTCCCACTAAGAGTGTGTCCATTATATCTCATCTTCTGTCCCCTCCACTTATTTCCTTCCGTCGTGTGTCTTCCCCTGTAACCTCCCTCACACCTCATCACTTCTTACCTCACCCTCACAATGTTGGTGGCACCACTCCCATTATGCGCCCTATCCTTCGCGCTAGCCAGCGTGCCTTTTTATCAGGCAGTGTAGTTAATCCAGGTGGCAACACGAGGGGTTGTCCACGTCCCAATGGTGTCGAGTTGGCCAGGCCATCCTCAATCCCAATGAAGAAATTATTAAGGTAGTTGGGGGTGGTTAGACATCACCTTCACCATAATGGGAAACTCCGGCAACGAATTAAAGGCACGTCGATTCGCCCACGGAACTGTCAGGAATTCGATTGTGTCTGCCATAAGTTGCACGATCATTCAGAGACGAAAGCTGTAGATTGTCAAAATCCATGCAGACGCAATGTGTTTAATGCAGCGTCTCGATTTTTTTGATGTTGTTGTTTTGAGTATATGTAGGCGTTTTCTCCATTTTTGTATCTATCAATGGTTGAGCAGAGCTCCCGTTGTAAAGCTTTAACGAAGCACTGTTGTTCTAGTTATGCATGGAATTTTGAGACTTCTTGCCTTATGAATGTCAGCTTCTTTCACATATGTGTTTACACTATGTTAGAACAGCTCAGAATTGGAGGATCCAGTCGAGTTGGATTTGTTGTAGGATGATGTTGGATAGGATCACTGTAGCAGTTACATTGTTCTAATCAATCCTTGTGTTTTTCTCAGTGCTGAGTGACTTGGAATTGGAGGATCCATTCAAGTCCCCTTTTCAGTTTCTTGAGACCCTGAACCAAGAGGATCTTGCATTCAGAGTCTTTCTTCTGCAAACCGCTGAAATCCTGTTGCCCAAAGTTGTTTGTTCACCTTTCTTACCAAGTCTTCCACCTGCTCATATTTTAATTAACCCACTGGCTGAAGTTAGATCAAGACCTCCTTTGTTCCTTACATACCAGACCCGGTCCCTGAGTTAGAATGATATTTCCTCGAGTCTCTCCCCATTTGATCATCCATTAAAACTATCGTGACATAAAACTGATGGGTGTTGGGCTCTKCTCCTGCAAGCAATCCAGGAGTGACTTCCGACGCTAACACAAGGATTAAAGAAATCCATAGATTTGAATGTCAAAGAATTGAAAGTTTTTGGAGACTCTGAAATTATTGTTAGACAAGTAAGGAATACTATACATTTCAATTCTCCTCACCTAAAGAACTATCAGCAAGAGGTGCATAGATTAATAAATCACTTTGAATCTTTCAATATCACGGCGATCCCCAAGGAAAAAAATATTATTGTTGACTCCCTAGCCACAGCCGCTTCCAAGATGTCGCCTTTAGAGGATTATGAAGCCTCTCGATTCATTGTGGAGTTACTCTACAAACCGTCGATACCTAATAACATTTCCAATTGGAAAGTATTTGAAGGATATGAACACATTATAAACTTCTTAACCAACCAAGACAATTTCAAATATCTCGCTATTGACAATGAATAATTCCAAGAGCAATCAACAGAAACTGATCCTCGGATAGGACAACCTATGGATAAATCGAAGGCTCACACAATCCCGAAAGGGATAGCTAATATTGAAAATCTATTTGATCTGAAAGAGTTATTTAAGGGACCTAAAAACGCAAAGACTTGTAGCTCTTGTCCCTTGCATGAAACTATAAACCTTGGGACCCCAGAAAACCCAAATAATGTGAATCTAGGCAAGACTATATCTAAGGAAGAGAGGAAAGCTTACCTCAAATTGTTTAGACAATACCAAGATGACTTCGCATGGTTCTATAGGGATTTCAAAACATATGATACCTGCATCATTCAACACACCATCCTGTTAAAACCCGAAGTGAAACCTTTCCAACAGAAGCTATGAAAGTATCACCCATCCCTGGAATCTCTCATGTATCAGGAATTAAAGAAACTTTTATATGCCAAGATCATTTTCCAGGTTAGGAATTTCGCCTGGGTAGAAAATCTTGTTCCATTGAGGAAAACGTCGAGAGAAATCCACCTATGCGTAGATTTTAGGAACCTCAACAGAGCTTCAAATAAAGACAACTACCTAGTCACGCCGATGGAACAACTCCTACAGACCATATCTGGCTCAGAGATCTTCTCTCTACTAGATGGGTTCTCAGGTTACAACCAAGTCCTGGTTTTAGAGGAAGATCGTTTAAAAACCACCTTTTGAACTAAATGGGGAACCTTCGCTTATAAACGCATGCCTTTCGGGTTAATTAACACAGGAGCGACCTTCCAAAGGGCCATGGCTATGGATTTTTTGGGACTAATCAATAAATGTGTGGCAATGTATCTAGATGATGTAAAAGTCTATTTGAAGAATAGAGAAGAGAACATCCAACACCTCACTCAGATTTTCGAACGGTGTAGGAAACATGGTATATCCTTAAACCCAAAGAAAACTATCTTCAGTGTCGAGGAAGGTAAGTTGTTAGGTCACATTATATCTCAAGCAGGGATTCACATAGACCCAGAAAGGATTAAGGCCATAGCTCAACTTCCATTACCCCATAACAAGAAAGCTATGCAGTCCTTTTTTGGGCAAATCAATTTTGTGAGAAAGTTCACTCTTGACTTCGCAGAAATAACAAAACCCTTACAAAAGATTATTCGTAAGGATGCCAAATTTAAGTGGGATGATGATCGAAAATACTCCTTAAACAATATCAAATATTTTATACCCCAGGCCCCAGTGTTGCGAAGTCCTGATTTCAATAGAGACTTTTCCCTTTATAATTTCGCCTCTGACCACTTGTTAGCTACAAGTTTGACTCAGAAGGATGACAACAACAATGAAGCCCCAGTGTTGTTTATGAGTACTAATCTTCAAGGAGCTGAAATGAATTATCCTACTATAGACAAACAAGCCTACACAGTTTATAAGGCAGTAAATCATTCCAGGTCTTACATCCTCAAAAATCACATTAAAGTGATTGTACCACACCCTTCAATCTGATCCTTGTTTACCCAACAAGAAATGGGGGAAAGAAAAGGGAACTAGATGGAAGTAGTTCAGGAATTTGATCTAGATATAAACCTGCCAAACTAGTAAAAGGACAAGGGTTATGCAAGATTGCAGTCGAAGCCCCGGATCAAGTAAATTAAGATTCTATATGGGAGAACAAAATGGCACTATGGTGTGGTGAAGTATCATACATCTCCCCAGGACAAGACTCTTGGTATAAGAATTTAACTTATCTTCTACATCACGGGACTTGTCCCAAAAATCTCAACCTTAGAGAAAGGAGAGCCCTTAGATTAAAATCTGCACAATATCACCTTATAAACTAAGTGCTCTTTCGGATCAATTATGATGGTACTATTAATATGTCTTGAACGTGAAGACGCAAAAAAAGTACTCAAGGAACTCCATGATGGCCCTGCCGTGGGACATTTCGCAGGAAACACCATTGGTCATAAGATTCTGAGAGTCGGCTATTATTGTCCCACCTTGTTCAAAGACGCTCATACTTATGCTAGAAATTGTAAGACTTGTCAAATAAGTGATAGAAAGGAGAAGAGAGCATCAATCCCACTCCAACCTCTGACTATCTCTAGGCCTTTTGAGCAGTGGGGGTTGGATATCATAGGAGAAATTACACCTATCTCTTCAAAACTGCACAAGTACATTCTTACTGCCACCGACTATTTCACGAAGTGGGCAGAGGCCATTCCTCTAACTCATGTAAATGAGAAGGTAGTAATCCAATTCATAGAACAACAGTTGATCACGAGGTTTGGTGTCCCTTGTGTTTTGGTATTTGATAATGCAACTTACTTTTCTTCCACCCTATTGACAGAGTTTTCTCTAGACAAAGGAATCATAATTAAGTACTTTGTAAATTATTATYCCCAGGGATATGGTGTGGCGGAATCAACTAATAAAATCCTGGTAAGAATATTAAAGAGGACAGTTGCAAATAACCAAATAAATTGGCATAATCTACTCCATAATTCTCTATGGGCYGATAGGGTCACACCCCAAGAAGCTATAKGAAATTCCCCATRCTTTTTGGTCTATGGGTAAGAAACCATCCTCCCAAATGGGATCTATCTTCAGTCTCTTCAACTAGCCCAAGATTCCAACGAAGAACCTTCATAGGCCATGCAACAAAGAATTAACACTCTGCTCATGTTCGAAGAAGAGAGAGAAAAGGCTAAGTCAAAGTTCCTAGCTCACCAACAGGTTGTGAAAAGATGGTTCGATAAGCATAAGGCTAAAGAAAAGAACTTTGACGTAGGAAAGTTAGTCTTGAAATGGGACAGGGACAATGAACCAAAATGGAAGCATTCTAAGTTTCAGAATTTATGGCTTGGACCTTTTCAGGTGGCTGAGAAGATTAGGTCAGGAACTTATCCATTACAGAATCTGAAGGGGGAACTTGATGCCCTCCCAGTAAATGGCCAAGCCCTAAAACAATACTTCCAATAAAATTAAACAAAAAAAAAAAAGATATTATGCTTTCGCCCAGTGAATCTCCATTTGTTGAGCACTCAACACAGCCTAAAAAAAAATTCTATGTCCATTTTCTATTTTTTTGGTACCAATTAATCCTTTGCATTGTCTATTTTAGTATAAAACTGATGCCCATGCTTATCTTTTGTTTTTTCATGTTTGAATTGTGTAAAGTCTGCGTGAACATATAAAGAATCACCTTAATTTTAAAGGAGACTAATTTAACAATTACTTAAGAAATCAACAGTCATAATGTCTCCAGACGCGCTTAAGGGATTCGACGTCATGGAAATGTAAGTGCGATAAGAAATGCTCATGAAAATCAATACCGCCGAACACCGATCTTCATCAGCGTTGGCGGATGAAAGTCCCTCTCTTTTGTGAATGAGCTTCAGTAAGAATATCACCGAAGACTGATTCTTTCAGCATCGGCATAAAAAAACAAGAAGAGTAAGCATCGCACAAGGAGAAGAGTGGTATCGACGATTACCGACTCCCGAAAATATTTCGGTGTTGGATATTTACAAATATGATAACCCGCCAAGAATATACGCTCTTAAACTTTCCCCGATCCCTGATACCATCGGCATCGAGAGTGTTTACCAGGAGCACATTAATGAAAATATACACAAAGATAGTAGTTGATCCCCGATCTATACACCGGAGAGACACGACGTGATGAGATTTTTTATCCATTAGATATGTTAGGTATGATGAATTTAAATTGTTAGTTGATCTGCATATCATGCATTAGTTGTTGTTTCGTGCGCAAATCAAAAGGGACCGTTTAAGCCTGCCAATACAATGCACCTCCCTCCGCGCCTTCGTCGTCAACTGAGTTAGAATTTATTTGCATGGATTCGATGGTAGTTTGTTTTGAATTAAGTTCATTACTCACATTAACTGATTGATAGGACTGATAGGACCCCTCCCATTATATTCTTTTGAGTTATTATGTATGAACCTATTCTACGTGGCAAAGAGTTCAGAACTCACAGAAGAGCGAGGCTAACAATCCAAAGAAGGCGTCCAAGGTTCAGTGAGTGTTAGACAACTATCTTAGCAAGAATTATAGGTATGTATCTGCTTGTGGTGTTTTATGTTTCATTTTGTATGTTCCCACCCAACGTTTCTCTGTACACATGTTTAAAGGGTCATTTAAATTGCAAGAACAATGACTCCGAAGAAACCCTCCACCAGCAAATCCCCAAGAGTGCCAAAGCTGCAAGAACCAGAAGTAGGAGAGGGCCCCTCCCCAGCAGTTACAAGGAAATTGGAATCCGGTCCAAAGCCAATGCGTCATTAAGACAACCACCAAGAAGGCCTTCATCTAGCCCCCAGCCTTCGGAGACATAGAGGTGAACATTGGAGCCAAAACAACATTCCCGCTCTCGGAAGAATTGTTTAAGAAAATGAAGAAGGAAGAACCCCTCGAGTATACCCTGCACAGTGATCCTAATACAAGAAGGCTCAATGATGAAGTCCTTCCAAATGTTCGTAGGGTGTATCTGCACATGGTGGCAAGCCGGACTCTGGTATTTCCTTGCATTTATCTCCTAAACTGGCTCATTGACCACATTGTTGCACAAAAATGTTTAATTAATGACGATAACGGTGAGTGCGTTGGGATTTTCTTGCCATCATAGGTTCAGAGTTACTACAAGCTTAGGGAGCCAGAAGAAAAGATGAGCACCGATTTTTTTGTAAGTTTCTATGCAGCACATACACCAACAAAATCATGGCGTCCTGGTGGAGGGAAGACAAAAAAATCATGAATCGGACTTCTGACTGGTATCTGATAGCCAATATAAGGGAACCATACATATACCTAATGGCTCTCCTCTGCAGGTTGCATGGGGAGAAATATTTCTCTCAGTTTTTAGAGGCTTTTATGCCTCTCGCTTATATGGTGGCCATTTCAGGCATGAGCTTCAATTGGGGTGCCATCATATCCAAGCAGTTGAGCACTTGCATACGACAAGATTAGACACTGAAAGAGGGAGAAACCCTCTCCTTCTACATGGCCTCGTATTTGTTGGATGTCACCTGTGCCAGAAACATTTTCTCTGGAATGAACCTAAATTGGCATTCCTCTGAGCTCCTGGTCCACATATACTTCAGCATTCTATGGGACGACAGGTACAAGAAATCCTATTCTCTTATCTGTGACCAGTTTATTGCACACATTGATTTTCTGTTGTTCAAGAAAGAGTGCCCAATGTTGTCAGATGAATAAAAAAAGGTTATATCGAAAGTAGGTCACTGGTATCTAGATGAGCATGAAACCTACATCAGGGTTTTTGACACCACAGGGGCACCTCATTTGTTACCTTTACATTTCCTCGATCGACTAGTGTTAGGGGAAATTTTCTATCAGACCATTTTGCAAGGTTACAATGCCACTTTAGTAAAGGACAAGAAGTGGTCCTTCATACCTTATGGTTTTCATATTGGCTTCTACATGTTCAAAGACATTGTGCATGCTCAGCAAGAAGGCCTAATTCAATTGGAATTATGGCTCCATACTAGTCATTTTTGCAATCACGATGCCAAAGGCCTAGTCCTAAAACATGCATCATAGGTATTATCTTGTTGGCCTTATGCCCATGATCGTTTTGAAGATGAAATTTTCACTGAAAACGCTCAAGACTGTAATGAGGTGGAAGAAAGGATGGATGACCCTGGAACAACCCCATTCAAAGCCATGATTTGGGAAGAGCAAGCGATGTCCTTGAAGAAAGCAATTCTCAAGACCCGAGAAGGGACAATAGCATCGAAACCAGGTGAAGCGGTGGGTGACCCCCAAGAAACCATCGAAATGATAGAAGTATATAAGGAATCTCGAGTACAAACTAGGGATTACCCTGAAATTCAAGTTGCATAGGGGATGGGTGAACGTTTGTGGAAGCAAATCTAGTTGATAATGAAGAAGATGGAGGATGATCCATACCTCATCATAAAACCTGGAATTTTGACTAGTACTGATAAGGCAGCCCGATAGAGCCAAGCGGCCTAGGTTCCATAAATCTCGGTAACACCAACGGGTTGAGCAACCCTGAATCCAAAACATCACCAGTCAATCCCCTGGTGGATGGGACAATTCAACCAAAGACGGGTCGAGTGTCGATAGAAACACAAGCACCTAATCCCCTAATCAAGCTTATACATATATACAGTGATGACGAAAGCACGGAGCCATCTCACGACACCCTTGTGGGTGTCCAAGAGGAAAACGTTCCTGAGAAGACTTCTTCCCCTGAGCCCAAATTTCAAGACAAGTTATTGAGAGAGGAAACATGAGCCGAAAGTGGTATTGACACGAAGGGATACAATGCATCGAAAACCAAAGAACATCTAGAGGACAAGCCCAAATAGAAGGAATCAAAGAAAGAATCCCTGCAAAAGGAAATCAGCAGTTCAGTGGCCAACGCGCAAGTAAGTCACAAGTTTGTACCCGACGTCTCTATTCTGCCCAATAATCAAATCCCCGACGAGTGACAAGTAGAGGCCGGACCTACGAGGCACAATGAGGAAGTTCAAGAGCCCAATCTTGAACAAATATAAACCACTGATAGCCTGGGAAACACACTCACATGGTGTGATCAATAGATACCAGAGCCAGTAGAGGAGGTAGCAGATATCTATGTGATATCCTACGATCAAAAGAGAAAGGTCATCATTCAAAGGACTACAAACAAAATAAGGGTCACATTAGATCACTCCATTTGGGTTACTACAGAGGAGAACTTAATCAACACATCATATGCCCAGACATCTAAACTTATCAGCGTAAGAAAGGCCCTCTCGGATGCCACCTTGGATAGATCCAGAAGATACAAAAATGAACTAGTTTCCACCCTAAAGGAGCTTGAACACTTACATCATCTGGACGAATACTATAGAGGTGCCACACAAACCGCTAAGTATTTGAAAGTTGAGTTCGAAAAATTTTACGATGAGCTCAAGAAAGAAAGACACATGTTAACCAAGACCATGGATGAGTTCCAGGAGGACACTCTCATGGCACTCGCAAAATACAAGGAGATGGAGAGATGGTATGAAAGGGTGCAGCAAGCAGTAGAAAGACTCAAGTACATCGAGGCAGTCTAGCATGGCTGAGACAAGGAAGAACATGGCATTCGTATGGTGGGAAAAAGTATTCTTAATCACATGAAGTGATTAGACGAGTACTGGGATAAGATGTTTCGGGACCCACATCGAGAGATCCAAGAGAAATGGATCAGATGAAAGAAGAACTGGGATAAAACTAACAAAATAATGAAGGATGTCAGACTCCATGAGTTCGGCACCCCTGATAAATTTATCGACCTGAGTGACATAGTCAAGTTGCATGCCAAACAAGACTCACTATGGACCAAAGAGCTCACAAAATTAATCGATGCAAAGCCAGGGCAAGTACAACAATTCGCATATCATCTGATTAGAGCTCAAACCATGCTACAACAGTTGAACTCCAGTTTAGTAAAGTATCGGTCGCATGCACTAGATATCATGGGAATATATGTGGCTCTGATGGAACAACATAGGTTTCCATGAGCCCAAACTTGTGAAGAACTGTTTATCAGCTAGAATGAATATGAGAGAAGCCTCCCTTTCCAAGAATTATCTCAGGTTGACTGTTAAAGAAACTGTTAGAAGATAACGCCATGTGGCAATTTTTGCTTTCCTTAAACTGCACTTAGTCATTTATTTCAGTTAAAATTTATATTATAAATAAAGACATTGACAAATTAGTTAAAGGTCGATGGTTGTTGTAAGAACTCTTTATTTTTGGTCTTTAAGAATTATTTTGAAGTTTCTATGAATTGATAAGTCCTTCTGGACCAAAGACAAACTATTTTCATCATATGCATGTGATTGGACTTGGAGAGGAACTACTTCCTACCATGTTTCATGAATGATGCAGTAATGAGTAAGAGAAATCAATTCTTTTGTCAAGTTATCCGGTGCAATATTTTGATGTTCTTTGCTTTAATGATGAAGATAAGTCATTGTGTTACTATGTGGCTATGGTAGATGAATTATTTTTCTTGTCATTATTTTATTACATATGTTATTTCTTTCTGATAATTAGTTTCTCTAACAGTAATTCGATGCTCACATGGTTAATGTATTAGTACTAGGCTTGTGGTATAGAATCATTGTCTACATGTTTGAGCAGCGGGTTATCCCAAGCTCTGCCTCTTCCCCAGTAGTTAAAACTTAATCTCTTTTTTTTTCAAGTTTTTTTATATTGGCTTGCATCTCTCATACCAACCCCACCCAAGAGAAAATACGGAAGAGAATAGTCCTAACTGAAGGAAGAGCCTTCACAAGAAAACACAAATCCCATCAATAAATTGTCTGGATCGCAAGGTCTGGAGAACCATTCCATCTTCAAATGCTACAGAGTCTAATTGGGCCTCAGTGGTGGGTTTGGTTCCTACTATTGAGTCAAAGGATTTAAGACCCATCAACACTACTGAAATATGTTTCTTTCATCAAGGATGAATATGTTCAGACTCAAAGGCACCTAAGTGGGATACCATCATTTATCAGTGATAAGATACATTATGATGATCCCAAGACATTGGATGAAACCATAAGGAGAACCAAGTGTCTCTATGATTAGCAATGAAGAAGGGGGCCAAGCCACCATTNCTTTTTGGTCTATGGGTAAGAAACCATCCTCCCAAATGGGATCTATCTTCAGTCTCTTCAACTAGCCCAAGATTCCAACGAAGAACCTTCATAGGCCATGCAACAAAGAATTAACACTCTGCTCATGTTCGAAGAAGAGAGAGAAAAGGCTAAGTCAAAGTTCCTAGCTCACCAACAGGTTGTGAAAAGATGGTTCGATAAGCATAAGGCTAAAGAAAAGAACTTTGACGTAGGAAAGTTAGTCTTGAAATGGGACAGGGACAATGAACCAAAATGGAAGCATTCTAAGTTTCAGAATTTATGGCTTGGACCTTTTCAGGTGGCTGAGAAGATTAGGTCAGGAACTTATCCATTACAGAATCTGAAGGGGGAACTTGATGCCCTCCCAGTAAATGGCCAAGCCCTAAAACAATACTTCCAATAAAATTAAACAAAAAAAAAAAAGATATTATGCTTTCGCCCAGTGAATCTCCATTTGTTGAGCACTCAACACAGCCTAAAAAAAAATTCTATGTCCATTTTCTATTTTTTTGGTACCAATTAATCCTTTGCATTGTCTATTTTAGTATAAAACTGATGCCCATGCTTATCTTTTGTTTTTTCATGTTTGAATTGTGTAAAGTCTGCGTGAACATATAAAGAATCACCTTAATTTTAAAGGAGACTAATTTAACAATTACTTAAGAAATCAACAGTCATAATGTCTCCAGACGCGCTTAAGGGATTCGACGTCATGGAAATGTAAGTGCGATAAGAAATGCTCATGAAAATCAATACCGCCGAACACCGATCTTCATCAGCGTTGGCGGATGAAAGTCCCTCTCTTTTGTGAATGAGCTTCAGTAAGAATATCACCGAAGACTGATTCTTTCAGCATCGGCATAAAAAAACAAGAAGAGTAAGCATCGCACAAGGAGAAGAGTGGTATCGACGATTACCGACTCCCGAAAATATTTCGGTGTTGGATATTTACAAATATGATAACCCGCCAAGAATATACGCTCTTAAACTTTCCCCGATCCCTGATACCATCGGCATCGAGAGTGTTTACCAGGAGCACATTAATGAAAATATACACAAAGATAGTAGTTGATCCCCGATCTATACACCGGAGAGACACGACGTGATGAGATTTTTTATCCATTAGATATGTTAGGTATGATGAATTTAAATTGTTAGTTGATCTGCATATCATGCATTAGTTGTTGTTTCGTGCGCAAATCAAAAGGGACCGTTTAAGCCTGCCAATACAATGCACCTCCCTCCGCGCCTTCGTCGTCAACTGAGTTAGAATTTATTTGCATGGATTCGATGGTAGTTTGTTTTGAATTAAGTTCATTACTCACATTAACTGATTGATAGGACTGATAGGACCCCTCCCATTATATTCTTTTGAGTTATTATGTATGAACCTATTCTACGTGGCAAAGAGTTCAGAACTCACAGAAGAGCGAGGCTAACAATCCAAAGAAGGCGTCCAAGGTTCAGTGAGTGTTAGACAACTATCTTAGCAAGAATTATAGGTATGTATCTGCTTGTGGTGTTTTATGTTTCATTTTGTATGTTCCCACCCAACGTTTCTCTGTACACATGTTTAAAGGGTCATTTAAATTGCAAGAACAATGACTCCGAAGAAACCCTCCACCAGCAAATCCCCAAGAGTGCCAAAGCTGCAAGAACCAGAAGTAGGAGAGGGCCCCTCCCCAGCAGTTACAAGGAAATTGGAATCCGGTCCAAAGCCAATGCGTCATTAAGACAACCACCAAGAAGGCCTTCATCTAGCCCCCAGCCTTCGGAGACATAGAGGTGAACATTGGAGCCAAAACAACATTCCCGCTCTCGGAAGAATTGTTTAAGAAAATGAAGAAGGAAGAACCCCTCGAGTATACCCTGCACAGTGATCCTAATACAAGAAGGCTCAATGATGAAGTCCTTCCAAATGTTCGTAGGGTGTATCTGCACATGGTGGCAAGCCGGACTCTGGTATTTCCTTGCATTTATCTCCTAAACTGGCTCATTGACCACATTGTTGCACAAAAATGTTTAATTAATGACGATAACGGTGAGTGCGTTGGGATTTTCTTGCCATCATAGGTTCAGAGTTACTACAAGCTTAGGGAGCCAGAAGAAAAGATGAGCACCGATTTTTTTGTAAGTTTCTATGCAGCACATACACCAACAAAATCATGGCGTCCTGGTGGAGGGAAGACAAAAAAATCATGAATCGGACTTCTGACTGGTATCTGATAGCCAATATAAGGGAACCATACATATACCTAATGGCTCTCCTCTGCAGGTTGCATGGGGAGAAATATTTCTCTCAGTTTTTAGAGGCTTTTATGCCTCTCGCTTATATGGTGGCCATTTCAGGCATGAGCTTCAATTGGGGTGCCATCATATCCAAGCAGTTGAGCACTTGCATACGACAAGATTAGACACTGAAAGAGGGAGAAACCCTCTCCTTCTACATGGCCTCGTATTTGTTGGATGTCACCTGTGCCAGAAACATTTTCTCTGGAATGAACCTAAATTGGCATTCCTCTGAGCTCCTGGTCCACATATACTTCAGCATTCTATGGGACGACAGGTACAAGAAATCCTATTCTCTTATCTGTGACCAGTTTATTGCACACATTGATTTTCTGTTGTTCAAGAAAGAGTGCCCAATGTTGTCAGATGAATAAAAAAAGGTTATATCGAAAGTAGGTCACTGGTATCTAGATGAGCATGAAACCTACATCAGGGTTTTTGACACCACAGGGGCACCTCATTTGTTACCTTTACATTTCCTCGATCGACTAGTGTTAGGGGAAATTTTCTATCAGACCATTCTGCAAGGTTACAACGCCACTTTAGTAAAGGACAAGAAGCGGTACTTCATACCTTATGGTTTTCATATTGGCTTCTACATGTTCAAAGACACTGTGCATGCTCAGCAAGAAGGCCTAATTCAATTGGAATTATGGTTCCATACTAGTCATTTTTGCAATCACGATGCCAAAGGCCTAGTCCTAAAACACGCATCATAGGTATTATCTTGTTGGCCTTATGCCCATGATCGTTTTGAAGATGAAATTTTCACTGAAAACGCTCAAGATTGTAATGAGGTGGAAGAAAGGATGGATGACCCTGGAACAACCCCATTCAAAGACATGATTTGGGAAGAGCAAGCGATGTCCTTGGAGAAAGCAATTCTCAAGACCCGAGAATGGACAATAGCATCGAAACCAGGTGAAGCGGTGGGTGACCCCCAAGAAACCATCGAAATGATAGAAGTATATAAGGAATCTCGAGTACAAACTAGGTATTACCCTAAAATTCAAGTTGCATAGGGGATGAGTGAATGTTTGTGGAAGCAAAGCTAGCTGATAATAAAGCAGATCGAGGATGATCCATACCTCATCATAAAACCTGGAATTTTGACTAGTACTGATAAGGCGGCCCGATAGAGCCAAGCGGCCTAGGTTCCATAAATCTCGGTAACACCAACGGGTTGAGCAACCCTAAATCCACAACATCACCAGTCAATCCCCTGGTGGATGGGACAATTCAACCAAAGACAGGTCGGGTGTCGATAGAAACACAAGCACCTAATCCCCTAATCAAGCTTATACATATATACAGTGACGACAAAAGCCCAGAGCCATCTCACGACACCCTTGTGGGTGTCCAAGAGGAAAACGTTCCTGAGAAGACTTCTTCCCCTGAGCCCAAATTTCAAGACAAGTTATTGAGAGAGGAAACATGAGCCAAAAGTGGTATTGACACGAAGGGATACAATGCATCGAAAACCAAAGAACATCTAGAGGACAAGCCCAAATCGAAGGAATCAAAGAAAGAATCCCTGCAAAAGGAAATCAGCAGTTTGGTGGCCAACGCGCAAGTAAGTCACAAGTTTGTACCCGACGTCTCTATTCTGCCCAATAATCAAATCCCCGGTGAATGACAAGTAGAGGTCGGACCTACGAGGCACAATGAGGAAGTTCAAGAGCCCAATCTTGAACAAATATAAACCACTGATAGCCTGGGAAACACGCTCACATGGTGTGATCAATAGATACCAGAGCCAGTAGAGGAGGTAGCAGACATCTATGTGATATCCTACGATCAAAAGAGAAAGGTCATCATTCAAAGGACTACAAAGAAAATAAGGGTCACGTTAGATCACTCCATTTGGGTTACTACAGAGGAGAACTTAATCAACACATCATATTCCCGGACATCTAAACTTATCAGCGTAAGAAAGGCCCTCTCGGATGCCACCTTGGATAGATCCAAAAGATACAAAAATGAACTAGTTTCCACCCTAAAGGAGCTCGAACACTTACATCATCTGGACGAATACTATAGAGGTGCCACGCAAACCGCTAAGTATTTGAAAGTTGAGTTCGAAAAATTTTACGACGAGCTCAAGAAAGAAAGACACATGTTAACCACGACCATGGATGAGTTCCAGGAGGACACTCTCATGGCACTCACAAAATACAAGGAGATGGAGAGATGGTATGAAAGGGTGCAGCAAGCGGTAGAAAGACTCAAGTACATCGAGGCAGTCTAGCATGGCTGAGACAAGGAAGAACATGGCATTCGTATGGTGGGAAAAAGTATTCTTAATCACATGAAGCGATTAGACGAGTACTGGGATAAGATGTTTCGGGACCCACATCGAGAGATCCAAGAGAAATGGATCAGATGAAAGAAGAACTGGGATAAAACTAACAAAATAATGAAGGATGTCAGACTCCATGAGTTCGGCACCCCTGATAAATTTATCGACCTGAGTGACATAGTCAAGTTGCATGCCAAACAAGACTCACTATGGACCAAAGAGCTCACAAAATTAATCGATGCAAAGCCAGGGCAAGTACAACAATTCGCATATCATCTGATTAGAGCTCAAACCATGCTACAACAGTTGAACTCCAGTTTAGTAAAGTATCGGTCGCATGCACTAGATATCATGGGAATATATGTGGCTCTGATGGAACAACATAGGTTTCCATGAGCCCAAACTTGTGAAGAACTGTTTATCAGCTAGAATGAATATGAGAGAAGCCTCCCTTTCCAAGAATTATCTCAGGTTGACTGTTAAAGAAACTGTTAGAAGATAACGCCATGTGGCAATTTTTGCTTTCCTTAAACTGCACTTAGTCATTTATTTCAGTTAAAATTTATATTATAAATAAAGACATTGACAAATTAGTTAAAGGTCGATGGTTGTTGTAAGAACTCTTTATTTTTGGTCTTTAAGAATTATTTTGAAGTTTCTATGAATTGATAAGTCCTTCTGGACCAAAGACAAACTATTTTCATCATATGCATGTGATTGGACTTGGAGAGGAACTACTTCCTACCATGTTTCATGAATGATGCAGTAATGAGTAAGAGAAATCAATTCTTTTGTCAAGTTATCCGGTGCAATATTTTGATGTTCTTTGCTTTAATGATGAAGATAAGTCATTGTGTTACTATGTGGCTATGGTAGATGAATTATTTTTCTTGTCATTATTTTATTACATATGTTATTTCTTTCTGATAATTAGTTTCTCTAACAGTAATTCGATGCTCACATGGTTAATGTATTAGTACTAGGCTTGTGGTATAGAATCATTGTCTACATGTTTGAGCAGCGGGTTATCCCAAGCTCTGCCTCTTCCCCAGTAGTTAAAACTTAATCTCTTTTTTTTTCAAGTTTTTTTATATTGGCTTGCATCTCTCATACCAACCCCACCCAAGAGAAAATACGGAAGAGAATAGTCCTAACTGAAGGAAGAGCCTTCACAAGAAAACACAAATCCCATCAATAAATTGTCTGGATCGCAAGGTCTGGAGAACCATTCCATCTTCAAATGCTACAGAGTCTAATTGGGCCTCAGTGGTGGGTTTGGTTCCTACTATTGAGTCAAAGGATTTAAGACCCATCAACACTACTGAAATATGTTTCTTTCATCAAGGATGAATATGTTCAGACTCAAAGGCACCTAAGTGGGATACCATCATTTATCAGTGATAAGATACATTATGATGATCCCAAGACATTGGATGAAACCATAAGGAGAACCAAGTGTCTCTATGATTAGCAATGAAGAAGGGGGCCAAGCCACCATTCTTMTGAAATAACTCTCATGGACAACCAGCTTCTAGAGATCCCAGAATGACATAAACAATGGGGTAAAGACCAAGGAAACAACCARTGGGATGTTGGGKTTGTGAGGGAGATCACATGTACCAAGATTKYTCTCATAGAGYTRAAAAAGTGAGRATTGTTCATAATGTACAACAACTTGATACAGTGGAGGASATGGGCATAAGTGTGCCAAGRWTATATGCAGCCCAGGATAACAAGCAAGTTGAGTTTCAATCTCACAAGATTGAAGTGGAAGGTAAKATTAATGACCAACCCATTGTTATTTTAATAKATTTAGGATATATTTTTGGTTTTTGTGTCTCTTCTTCTACTTAGAATCCCTTATTAGTTATTATGATCCTACCTTACTATTATAGATTGACCCTATTTTAGATTTGATAAGCACCCAACAAAATCCCTCTAAAACTATCGGTCCATCTGGTAGTCCAGAAGGAAACGCAATGCATAGGTTGGACTACGCAATCTCACCTAATATAGCTCTATGGTTGGTTGCAATACTCAAGTGTTTGAAACCTGGGAATGAGTGGAGATATGTGGTTCTGTATTTGATCTAGTCTAACATCTGGTTATAGCAGCCATTCTATTCATGCATGTGAAATACCAGATATAAATAGTTAATTCATTCATCTAACATTCACAATTTAATAGCAAAAAAGACACATACATTCATTCACACAACATAGGTGTTACCATGATTCACCCCCTCATGAGCTACATCCACAAATATTTGGCTCTCAAGTTCTTTATTATGGTTCAGTAATATGTCACGCCACACGTGTTTACATGATTAGATCTTACCCTCCTCAATAGGCTCCTCGATCCCTGGGAGGCTAACTAGATTACCTTGAAATTCAAGTTGCACAGGGGATGGGTGAACATTTTTGGAAGTAAAG
The DNA here is from genome assembly GCA_000966675.3 of Picea glauca. Classification (NCBI taxonomy): domain Eukaryota; kingdom Viridiplantae; phylum Streptophyta; class Pinopsida; order Pinales; family Pinaceae; genus Picea; species Picea glauca. The sequence continues at coordinate 132,039 of JZKD02S1346685.1, read as the reverse complement.
TCAGCTACTAATGAAGCGGATGGAGGATGATTTGTACCTCATCATAAAACCTGAAATTTTGACTAGTACCCTATAAGGCGTCCGGATAGAGCCAAGTGGACTGGGTTCCATAAATCTCGGTAACACCAATGGGTTGAGAAACCCTGAATCCACAACATCGTCGGTCAATCCCCCGGTGGATGGGACAATTCAACAAGAGACAGGCTGGGTGTCGATAGAAACACAAGCACCTAATCCCCTAATCAAGTTATACATATATACAGTGACAACGAAATCATGAAGCCATCTCACGACACCCCTATGCATGTCCAAGAGGGAAAAGGTCATGAGAAGACTTCTTCCCCTGAGCCCAAATTTCAATACAAGGTATTGCAAGAGGAAACATGAGCCGACATTGGTCTTGACACGAAGGGATACAATGCACCGAAAACCGAAGCACATATGGAGGACAAGCCCGAATCGGAGGAGTCAAAGAAAGAATCCCTGCAAAAGTAAATCAGCGGTTCGGTGGCCAATGCGCAAGTAAGTCACAAGTTTGTACCCAACATCTCTATTCTGCCCAATAATCAAATCCCCAATGAGAGACAAGTAGAGGTCTGACCTACAAGGCACAAAGAGGAAGATCAAGAGCCCAATCTTGAACAAATATACACCACCGATAGCCTGGGAAACACACTCACATGGGGTGATCAACATATACCAGAGTCAATCGAGGAGGTAGCAGATATCTATGTGATATCCTACGATCAAAAGAGAAAGGTCATCATTCGAAGGAATGCAAAGAAAATAATTGTCACATTGGATCACTCCATCTGGGTTACTACAAAGGAGAACTTAATCAACACAGCATATGCCCAGACATCTAAATTGATCGGCGTAGGAAAGGCCCTCTCGGATGCCACCTTGGATAAAGCCAGAAGATACAAAAATGAACTAGCTTCCACCCTAAAGGATCTCGAACACTTGCATTATCTGGACGAATACTATAGAGGTGCCACGCAAACCGCTAAGTATTTGAAAGGTGAGTTAGAAAACTTTTACGACGACCTCAAGAAAGAAAGACACATGTTAACCACAAATGTGGATTAGTTCTAGGAGGACACTCTCATGGCTCTCACAACATACAAGGATATGGAGCGATGGTATGAAAGGGTGCAACAATCAGTAGAAAGACTCGAGTACATCGAGGCAGTCTAGCAGGGCTAAGACAAGGAAGAACATGGAATTCGGACAATGGGAAAAATTAGTCTTAGTCACATGAAGCAATCATATGAGTACTAGGATAAGATGTTTCGGGACCCACATTGAGAGATCCAAGAAAAATGGATCAGATGAAAGAAGAACTAGGATAAAAATAACAAAATAATGAAGGATGTCGGGCTCCCCGAGTTCGACACCCCCGATAAATTTATCGACCTGAGCGACGTAGTCATGTTGCATGCCGAACAAGACTCGCTATGGACTGACGAGCTCGCAAAAATAACTGATGCAAATCCAGAGCAAGTGCAACAATTTGCAGATCATCTGATCAAAGCCCGAACCATGCTACAACAGTTGAATTAAAGTTTAGTAAAGTATCGGGTGCNATTTAGGATATATTTTTGGTTTTTGTGTCTCTTCTTCTACTTAGAATCCCTTATTAGTTATTATGATCCTACCTTACTATTATAGATTGACCCTATTTTAGATTTGATAAGCACCCAACAAAATCCCTCTAAAACTATCGGTCCATCTGGTAGTCCAGAAGGAAACGCAATGCATAGGTTGGACTACGCAATCTCACCTAATATAGCTCTATGGTTGGTTGCAATACTCAAGTGTTTGAAACCTGGGAATGAGTGGAGATATGTGGTTCTGTATTTGATCTAGTCTAACATCTGGTTATAGCAGCCATTCTATTCATGCATGTGAAATACCAGATATAAATAGTTAATTCATTCATCTAACATTCACAATTTAATAGCAAAAAAGACACATACATTCATTCACACAACATAGGTGTTACCATGATTCACCCCCTCATGAGCTACATCCACAAATATTTGGCTCTCAAGTTCTTTATTATGGTTCAGTAATATGTCACGCCACACGTGTTTACATGATTAGATCTTACCCTCCTCAATAGGCTCCTCGATCCCTGGGAGGCTAACTAGATTACCTTGAAATTCAAGTTGCACAGGGGATGGGTGAACATTTTTGGAAGTAAAGTCAGCTACTAATGAAGCGGATGGAGGATGATTTGTACCTCATCATAAAACCTGAAATTTTGACTAGTACCCTATAAGGCGTCCGGATAGAGCCAAGTGGACTGGGTTCCATAAATCTCGGTAACACCAATGGGTTGAGAAACCCTGAATCCACAACATCGTTGGTCAATCCCCCGGTGGATGGGACAATTCAACAAGAGACAGGCTGGGTGTCGATAGAAACACAAGCACCTAATCCCCTAATCAAGTTATACATATATACAGTGACAACGAAAGCCCAAAGCCATCTCACGACACCCCTATGCATGTCCAAGAGGAAAAAGGTCCTGAGAAGACTTCTTCCCCTGAGCCCAAAGTTCAATACAAGGTATTGCAAGAGGAAACATGATCCGAAATTGGTCTTGACACGAAGGGATACAATGCACCGAAAACCGAAGCACATCTGGAGGACAAGCCTGAATCGGAGGAGTCAAAGAAAGAATCCCTGCAAAAGTAAATCAGCGGTTCGGTGGCCAATGCGCAAGTAAGTCACAAGTCTGTACCCAACATCTCTATTATGCCCAATAATCAAATCCCCAACGAGAGACAAGTAGAGGTCTGACCTACAAGGCACAAAGAGGAAGATCAAGAGCCCAATCTTGAACAAATATACACCAGCGATAGCCTGGGAAAGACACTCACATGGGGTGATCAACATATACCAGATTCAATAGAGGAGGTAGCAGATATCTATGTGATATCCTACGATCAAAAGAGAAAGGTCATCATTCGAAGGACTGCCAAGAAAATAATTGTCACATTGGATCACTCCATCTGGGTTACTACAAAGGAGAACTTAATCAACATAGCATATGCCCAGACATCTAAATTGATCGGCGTAGGAAAGGCCCTCTCGGATGCCACCTTGGATAGAGCCAGAAGATACAAAAATGAACTAGCTTCCACCCTAAAGGAGCTCGAATACTTGCATTATCTGGACGAATACTATAGAGGTGCCACGCAAACCGCTAAGTATTTGAAAGGTGAGTTAGAAAACTTTTACGACGACCTCAAGAAAGAAAGACACATGTTAACCGCAAATGTGGATGAGTTCTAGGAGGACACTCTCATGGCTCTCACAACATACAAGGAGATGGAGCGATGGTATGAAAGGGTGCAACAAGCAGTAGAAAGACTCGAGTACATCGAGGCAGTCTAGCAGGGCTAAGACAAGGAAGAACATGGAATTCGGACAGTGGGAAAAATTATTCTTAGTCGCATGAAGCAATCAGATGAGTACTAGGATAAGATTTTTCGGGACCCACATTGAGAGATCCAAGAAAAATGGATCAGATGAAAGAAGAACTAGGATAAAAATAACAAAATAATGAAGGATGTCGGGCTCCCCGAGTTCGGCACCCCTGATAAATTTATCGACCTGAGCGACGTAGTCATGTTGCATGCCGAACAAGGATCGCTATGGACTGACGAGCTCGCAAAAATAACCGATGCAAATCCAGGGCAAGTGCAACAATTTGCAGATCATCTGATCAAAGCCCGAACCATGCTACAACAGTTGAATTAAAGTTTAGTAAAGTATCGGGTGCATGCACTGGATATCAGAGGAATATATGCGGCTCTGATGGAACAACATAGGTTTCCATAGGCCCAAACTTGTGAAAAACTATTTATCAGCTGGATTGAATATGAGAGAAGTCTCCCTTTCCAAGAATTATCTTGGGTTGACTGTTAAAGAAACTGTTAGAAGATAACGCCACATGGCGATTTTTGCTTTGCTTAAACTGCACTTAGTCGTTTATTTTAGTTAAACTTTATATTATAAATAAAGACATTGACCAATTAGTTAAAGGTCAATGGTTGTTGTAAGAACTCTTTCTTTTTGGTTTTTAAGAATTATTTTGAAGTTGCTATGAATTGAGAAGTCCTTCTAGACCAAAGAAAAACTATTTTCATCAGATGCATGTGATTGGACTTGGAGAGGAACTACTTCCTATCATGTTTCATGAATGATGCAGTAATGAGTAAGAGCAGTCAATTATTTTTTCAAGTTATCGGTGCAATGTTTTGATGTTCTTTGCTTTAATGATGAAGATAAATCATTGTGTTATTATGTGATGAATGGCTATGGTAGATGAATTATTTTTCTTGTCATTATCTTATTACATATGTGATTTCTTTCTGATAATTAGTTTCTCAGACAGTAATTGGATGCTCACATGGTTAATGTATTAGTATTGGGCTTGTGGTATAGAATCATTGTCTACATGTTTGAGCAGCGGGTTATCCCAAGCTCGGCCTCTTCCCTAGTAGTTAAAACTTAATCCTGTTTTTTGTCAAGTTTTTTTATATTGGCTTGCATCTCTCATACCAGCCCCACCCAAGAGAAAATATAGAAGAGAACAGTCCTAACTAAAGAAAGAGCCTTCACAAGAAAACACAAATCCCATCAATAAATTGTCTGGATTGCAAGATCTGGAGAACCATTCCATCTTCAAACGTTGCAGTGTCTAATTGGGCCTCGGTGGTGGGTTTGGTTCCTACTCTTGAGTCAAGGGATTTGAGACCCATCAACACTACTGAAATATGTTTCTTTCATCAAGGATGAATATGTTAAGACTCACAGGCACCTAAGTGGGCTGCCATCATTTATCAGTGATAAGATACATTATGATGATCCCAAGACATTGGATGAAACCATAAGGAGAACCAAGTGTCTTTATGATTAGCAATGAAGAAGGGGGCCAAGCCACCATTCTTCTGAAATAATTCTCATGGACAACCAGCTTCTAGAGATCCCAGAATGACATAAACAATGGGGTAAAGACCAAGGAAACAACCAATGGGATGTTGGGGTTGTGAGGGAGATCACATGTACCAAGATTTCTCTCATAGAGATGAATAAGTGAGGATTGTTCATAATGTACAACAACTTGATACAATGGAGGACATGGGCATAAGTGTGCCAAGGATATATGTAGCCCAGGATAACAAGCAAGTTGAGTTTCAATCTCACAAGATTGAAGTGGAAGGTAAGATTAATGACCAACCCATTGTTATTTTAATAGATTTAGGATATATTTTTGGTTTTTGTGTCTCTTCTTCTACTTAGGATCCCTTATTAGTCATTATGATCCTACCTTACTATTATAGATTGACCCTAATTCAGATTTGATAAGCTCTCAACAAAATCCCTCTACAACTATCTGGCCATCTGGTAGTCCAGAAGGAAACGCAATGCATAGGTTGCACTACGCAATCTCACCTAATATAGCTCTATGGGTGGTTGCAATACTCAGGTGTTTTAAACCTAGGAATGAGTGGAGATATGCGATTGTGTATTTGATCTAGTCTAACATCTGGTTATAGTAGTCATTCTATTCATGCATGTGAAATACCAGATATAAATAGTTAATTCATTCATCTAACATTCACCATTTAACAACAATAAAGACACATACATTCATTCACACAACATAGGTGTTACCGTGGTTCACCCCCTCTTGGGATCTGTCCACAAATATTTGTCTCTCAAGTTATTTATTATGGTTAAGTAATATGTCACGCCACACGTGTTTACATTATTAGATCTTACCCTCCTCAATAGGCTCCTCGATCCCTGCGAGGCTAACTAGATTACTCTGAAATTCCAGTTGCACAGGGGATGGGTGAACGTTTGAGGAAGCAAAGCCAGCTACTAATGAAGCGGATGGAGGATGATCCGTCCCTCATCATAAAACCTGGAATTTTGACTAGTACCCAATAACGTGGCCCGATAGAGCCAAGTGGCCTGGGTTCCATAAATCTCGATAACACCAACGGGTTGAGCAACCCTGAATCCACAACATCGCCAGTCAATCCCCCAGTGGATGGGACAATTCAACCAGAGACAGGATGAGTGTTGATAGAAACATAAGCACCTAATCCCCTAATCAAGCTTATACATATATACAATGACGAAAAAATCCAGGAGCCATCTCACAACACCTTTGTGCGTGTCCAAGAGGGAAAAGTTCCTGAGAAGACTTCTTCCCCTGAGCTTGAAGTTCAAGATAAGGTCTTGTAAGAGGAAACATGAGCCGAAAGTGGTCTTGACATGAAGGGATACAATGCACTGGAAACCGAAGCACATCTGGAGGACAAGCCCGAATCAAAGGAATGAAAGAAAGAATCCATGCAAAAGGAAATCAGTGGTTTGGTGGCCAACGCACAAGTAATTCACAAGTCAGTACCTGACATCTTTATTCTACCCAATAATCAAATCCCCGACGAGTGACAAGTAGAGGTCGAACCTATGAGTGTTATCGGACTAATCGATAGGTGCAGACACTAACAGATCTCCCTAGATCCACCTAGATCTAGAAAAAAACAAACCAGAACATGATGCTTTCCTTAAGTTTTAGATATTGAATTTACTAACTAAAGAGGGATGAGTGACATACCATTTAAATGTCTCTTCCTCTCGCCATCACCATCCTAGCTCCGTT
>JZKD02S1346685.1:92310-116108 GCA_000966675.3 Picea glauca | reverse complement strand
CAGATAGGTTTACATCATTAACGGTCATATGGATGACGAAAATAATGTGTAACAATGAGGCACAGTGAGGAAGTTCAAGATCCCAATCTTGAACAAATATACACCACCGATAGCCTGGGAAACATGCTCACATGGGGTGATCAACAGATACCAGATCCGGTAGAGGAGGTAGCAGATATCTATGCAATATCCTATGATCAAAAGAGAAATTTCATCATTCAAAGGACTGCAAATAAAATAAGGGTCATGTTGGATCACTCCATCTGAACTGATTGGCATAGGAAAGGTCCTCTCGGATGCCACCTTGGATAGAGCCAAAAGATATGAAAATGAACTAGCTACCACCCTAAAGGAGCTTGAACACTTGCATCATATGGATGAATACTATAGAGGCACCATGCAAACCACTAAGTATCTGAAAGGTGAGTTCGAAAAATTTAACGACGATCTTAAGAAAGAAAGACACCTGTTAACCGCGAACGTGGATGCGTTCCAGGAGGACACTCTCTTGGCACTCGAAAAATACAAGGAGATGGAGCGATGGTATGAAAGGGCGCAACAAGTGGTAGAAAGACTCGAGTACAACAAGGAAGTCTAGAAGGGTTGAGACAAAGAAGAACATGGCATTTGGATGGTGGAAAAAAGTAGTCTTAATCGCATGAAGCGATCAGACGAGTACTGGGATAAGATGTTTCAGGACCCACATTGAGAGATCCAAGAGAAATGGATCAGATGAAAGAAGAACTAGGATAAAACTAACAAAATAATGAAGGATGTCGGGATCCCTGAGCTCGGCACCCCCAATAAATTTATCGACCTGAGAAATGTAGTCAAGTTGCATGCCCAACAAGACTCGCTATGGACCAAAGAGCTCACAAAAATAATCGATGCAAAGCCAGGGCAAGTGAAACAATTTGCAGATTAGTTGATCAGAGCTTGAACCATGCTACAACAGTTGAACTCTAGTTTAGTAAAGTATCAGGCGCATGCACTAGATATCAAGGGAATATATGTGGCTCCAATGGAACAACATAGGTTTCCATGGGCCCAAACTTGTGAAGAACTGTTTATCAGCTGGACTGAATACAAGAGAAGTCTCCATTTCCAAGAATTATCTCGGGTTGACTATTAAAGAAACTGTTGGAAGATAATGCCACGTGGCGATTTTTTCTTTTCTTAAACTGCACTTAGTCCTTTATTTCAGTTAAACTTTATATTATAAATAAATACATTGACCAATTAGTTAAAGGTCGATGGTTATTGTAAGAACTATTTCTTTTTGGTTTTAAAGAATTATTTTGAAGTTGCTATGAATTGAGAAGTCCTTCTGGACCAAAGACAAACTATTTTCATCAGATGCATGTGATTGGACTTGGAGAGGAACAACTTCCTATCATGTTTCATGAAAGATGCAGTAATGACTAAGAGCAATCAATTCTTTTGTCAAGTTATCCGGTGCAATGTTTTGATATTCTTTGCTTTAATGATGAAGATAAATCATTGTGTTATTATGTGATGAATGGTTATGGTAGATGAATTATTTTGCTTGTCATTATCTTATTACATATGTGATTTCTTTCTGATAATTAGTTTCTTAGACAGTAATTGGATGCTCACATGGTTAATGTATTAGTACTAGGCTTGCGGTATAGAATCATTGTCTACATGTTTGAGCAGCGGGTTATCCCAAGCTCGGCCTCTTCCCCAGTAGTTAAAACTTAATCCTGTTTGTTGTCAAGTTTGTTCATATTGGCTTGCATCTCTCATACCAGCCCCACCCAAGAGAAAATACAAAGAGAATAGTCCTAACTGAAGGAAGAGCCTTCACAAGAAAACACAAATCCCATCAATAAATTGTATGGATTGCAAGATCTGGAGAACCATTCCATCTTCAAATGTTGCAGAGTCTAATTGGGCCTCGGTGATAGGTTTGGTTCCTACTCTTGAGTCAAAGGATTTAACACCCATCAACACTGCTGAAATATGTTTCTTTCATCAAGGATGAATATGTTAAGACTCATAGGCAACTAAGTGGGCTGCCATCATTTATCAGTGATAAGATACATTATGATGATCCCAATACATTCGATGAAACCATTAGGAGAACCAAGTGTCTCTATGATTATCAATGAATAAGGTGGCCAAGCCACCATTCTTCTGAAATAACTCTCATGGACAACTAGCTTCTAGAGATCCTAAAATGACATAAACAATGGGGTAAAGACCAAAGAAACAACCAATGGGATGTTGGGGTTGTGAGGGAGATCACATGTACCAAGATTACTCTATTAGATCTGAAAAAGTGAGGATTCTTCATAATGTACAACAACTTGATACAGTGGAGGACATGGGCATAAGTGTGCCAAGGATATATGCATCCCAGGATAACAAACAAGTTGAGTTTCAATCTCACAAGATTGAAGTGGAAGGTAAGATTAATGACCAACCCATTGTTATTTTAATAGATTTAGGATCTATTTTTTTATTTTTGTGTCTCTTCTTCTACTTAGGATCCCTTATTAGTTATTCTGATCCTACCTTACTATTATAGATTGACCCTAATTCAAATTTGATAAGCTCCCAACAAAATCCCTCTAAAACTATTGGCCCATCTGGTAGTCCAGAAGGAAACGCAATGCATAGGTTGCACTGTGAAATCTCACCTAATATTTCTCTATGGGTGGTTGCAATACTCAGGTGTTTGAAACCTAGGACTGAGTGGAGATATGTGGTTGTGTATTTGATCTAGTCTAACATCTGGTTATAGCAGCCATTCTATTCATACATGTGAGATACCAGATATAAATAGTTAATTCATTCATCTAACATTCACCATTTAACAGCAATAAAGACACATACATTCATTCACACAACATAGGTGTTACCGTGATTCACCCCCTCATGGTCTACATCCACAAAGATTTGGCTCTCAAGTTCTTTATTATGGTTTAGTACTATGTCATGCCACATGTGTTTACATTATTAGATCTTACCCTCCTCAACAGGCTCCTCGATCCCTGGGAGGCTAACTAGATTACCTTGAAATTCAAGTTGCACAGGGGATGGGTGTAATTTTTTGGAAGTAAAGCCAGATGCTAATGAAGCAGATGGAGGATGATCCGTACCTCATCATAAAACCTGGAATTTTTCTTGTACCCGATAAGCAGTCGGATAGAGACAAGTGGCTCGGGTTCCATAAATCTCAGTAACACCAACGGGTTGAGAAACCCTGAATCCACAACATCGTCGGTCAATCCCCTAGTGGATGGGATAATTCAAAAAGAGACAGGCTAGGTGTCGATAGAAACACAAGCACCTAATCCTCTAATCAAATTATACATATATACAGTGATGATGAAAGCCCGGAGCCATCTCACGACACCCCTGTGCATGTGCAAGAGGAAAAAGGTCCTGAGAAGACTTATTCCCCTGAGCCCAAAGTTCAAGACAAGGTCTTGCAAGAGGAAACATGAGATGAAAGTGGTCTTGACAAGAAGGGATAAAATGCACCGGAAACTGAAGCACATCTTGACGACAAGCCTGAATCGGAGGATTCAATGAAAGAATCCCTGCAAAAGGAAATCAGCGGTTCGATGGACAATGCGCAAGTAAGTCACAAGTTTGTACCCGACATCTCTATTCTGCCCAATAATCAAATCCCCAACAAGAGACAAGTAGAGATCTGACCTACGAGGCACAAAGAGGAAGATCAAGAACCCAATCTTGAACAAATATACACCACCGATAGCCTAGGAAATACGCTCACATGGGGTGATCAACAGATACCAGAGCCGATAGGGGAGGTAGCAGATATCTATGTGATATCCTACGATCAAAAGAGAAAGGTCATCATTCAAAGGACTGCAAATAAAATATTTGTCACGTTGGATCACTCCATCTGGGTTACTACAGAGGAGAACTTAATCAACATAGCATATGCCCGAACATCTAAACTGATCGACGTAGCAAAGGCCCTCTCGGATGCCACCTTGGATAGAGCCAGAAGATAAAAACATGAACTAGCTTCCACCCTAAAGGAACTCGAACACTTGCATTATCTGGATGAATACTATAGAGGCGCCACGCAAACCACTAAGTATCCGAAAGGTGAGTTCAAAAAATTTTATGATGAGCTCAAGAAAGAAAGACACATGTTAACCGCGAATGCGAATGAGTTCTAGGAGGACACTCTCATGGCTCTCACAACATACAAGGAGATGGAATGATGGTATGAAAGGGTGCAGCAAGTGGTAGAAAGATTCGAGTACATCGAGGCAGTCTAGCAGGGATGAGACAAGGAATAACATGGAATTCGGATGGTGGGAAAAAGTAGTCTTAATCGCATGAAGCGATCAGATGAGTACTGGGATAAGATTTTTTGGGACCCACATCGAGAGATCCAATAAAAATCGATCAGATGAAAGAAGAACTGGGATAAAAATAACAAAATAATGAAGGATTTCAGGCTCCTCGAGTTCGACACCCCCAATTAATTTATCGACCTGAGCGACATAGTCATGTTGCATGCCGAACAAGACTCGCTATGGACCGAAGAGCTCGTAAAAATAACCGATGCAAAGTCAGGGCAAGTGCAACAATTTGTAGATCATCCAATTAGAGCTTGAACCATGCTACAACAATTGAACTAAAGTTTAGTAAAGTATCGGGTGCATGCACTGGATATCAGGGGAATATATGTAGCTCCGATGGAACAACATAGGTTTCCATGGGCCCAAAATTCTGAAGAACTATTTATTAGCTAGATCGAATATGAGAGAAGTCTCCCTTTCCAAGAATTATCTTGGGTTCACTATTAAAGAAATTGTTATAAGATAACGCCACATGGCAATTTTTGCTTTGCTTAAACTGCACTTAGTTGTTTATTTCAGATAAACTTTATATTATAAATAAAGGCATTGACCAATTAGTTAAAGGTCGATGGTTGTTGTAAGAACTCTTTCTTTTTGGTTTTTAATAATTATTTTGAAGTTGCTATGAATTGAGAAGGCCTTCTAGACCAAAGACAAACTATTTTCATCAGATGCATGTGATTGGACTTGGAGAGGAACTAATTCCTATCATGTTTCATGAATAATGCAGTAATGAGTAAGAGCAATCAATTCTTTTTTCAAGTTATCGGTGCAATGTTTTGATGTTCTTTGCTTTAATGATGAAGATAAATCATTGTGTTATTATGTGATGAATGGTTATGGTAGATGAATTATTTTTCTTGTCATTATCTTATTACATATGTGATTTATTTCTGATAATTAGTTTCTCATAAAGTAATTGGATGCTCACATGGTTAATGTATTAGTACTAGGCTTGTGGTATAGAATCATTGTCTACATGTTTGAGCAGCGGGTTATCCCAAGCTCGGCCTCTTCCCCAGTAGTTAAAACTTAGACCTGTTTCTTGTCAAGTTTTTTTATATTGGCTTGCATCTCTCATACCATCCCCACCCAAGAGAAAATAGAGAAGAGAACAGTCCTAACTGAAGGAAGAGCCTTCACAAGAAAACACAAATCCCATCAATAAATTGTTTGGATCGCAAGATATGGAGAACCATTCCATCTTCAAATGTTGCAGAGTCTAATTGGGCCTCAGTNCTTGAAATTCAAGTTGCACAGGGGATGGGTGTAATTTTTTGGAAGTAAATCCAGATGCTAATGAAGCAGATGGAGGATGATCCGTACCTCATCATAAAACCTAGAATTTTGACTAGTACCCGATAAGCAGTGAGATAGAGCCAAGTGGCTCGGGTTCCATAAATCTCAGTAACACCAACGGGTTGAGAAACCCTGAATCCACAACATCGTCGGTCAATCCCCTGGTGGATGGGATAATTCAACAAGAGACAGGCTAGGTGTCGATAGAAACACAAGCACCTAATCCTCTAATCAAGTTATACATATATACAGTGATGATGAAAGCCCGGAGCCATCTCACGACACCCCTATGCATGTGCAAGAGGAAAAAGGTCCTGAGAAGACTTCTTCCCCTGAGCCCAAAGTTCAAGACAAGGTCTTGCAAGAGGAAACATGAGATGAAAGTGGTCTTGACAAGAAGGGATAAAATGCACCGGAAACTAAAGCACATCTTGACGACAAGCCTGAATCGGAGGATTCAATGAAAGAATCCCTGCAAAAGGAAATCAGCGGTTCGGTGGACAATGCGCAAGTAAGTCACAAGATCGTACCCGACATCTCTATTCTGCCCAATAATCAAATCCCCAACAAGCGACAAGTAGAGGTCTGATCTATGAGGCACAAAGAGGAAGATCAAGAGCCCAATCTTGAACAAATATCCACCACCGATAGCCTAGGAAATATGCTCACATGGGGTGATAAACAGATACCAGAGATGCTAGGGGAGGTAGCAGATATCTATGTGATATCCTATGATCAAAAGAGAAAGGTCATCATTCAAAGGACTGCAAAGAAAATATTTGTCACGTTGGATCACACCATCTGGGTTACTACAGAGGAGAACTTAATCAACATAGCATATGCTCGGACATCTAAACTGATCGGCGTAGCAAAGGCCCTCTCAGATGCCACCTTGGATAGAGCCAAAAGATAAAAACATGAACTAGCTTCCACCCTAAAGGAACTCGAACACTTGCATTATCTGGACGAATACTATAGAGGCGCCACACAAACCACTAAGTATCTGAAAGGTGAGTTCAAAAATTTTTATGATGAGCTCAAGAAAGAAAGACACATGTTAACCGTGAATGCGGATGAGTTCCAGGAGGACACTCTCATGGCTCTCACAACATACAAGGAGATGGAGCGATGGTATGAAAGGGCACAACAAGCGGTAGAAAGATTCGAGTACATCGAGGCAGTCTAGCAGGGATGAGACAAGGAATAACATGGAATTCGGATGGTGGGAAAAAGTAGTCTCAATCGCATGAAGTGATCAGATGAGTACTGGGATAAGATGTTTCGGGACCCACATCGAGAGATCTAATAAAAATGGATCAGATGAAAGAAGAACTGGGATAAAAATAACAAAATAATGAAGGATTTCAGGCTCCTCGAGTTCGACACCCCCGATTAATTTATCGACTTGAGCGACATAGTCATGTTGCATGCCGAACAAGACTCGCTATGGACTGAAGAGCTCGTAAAAATAACCGATGCAAAGCCAGGGCAAGTGCAACAATTTGTAGATCATCCAATTAGAGCTTGAACCATGCTACAACAATTGAACTAAAGTTTAGTAAAGTATCGGGTGCATGCACTGGATATCAGGGGAATATATGTAGCTCCGATGGAACAACATAGGTTTCCATGGGCCCAAAATTCTGAAGAACTATTTATTAGCTAGATCGAATATGAGAGAAGTCTCCCTTTCCAAGAATTATCTTGGGTTCACTATTAAAGAAATTGTTATAAGATAACGCCACATGGCAATTTTTGCTTTGCTTAAACTGCACTTAGTTGTTTATTTCAGATAAACTTTATATTATAAATAAAGGCATTGACCAATTAGTTAAAGGTCGATGGTTGTTGTAAGAACTCTTTCTTTTTGGTTTTTAATAATTATTTTGAAGTTGCTATGAATTGAGAAGGCCTTCTAGACCAAAGACAAACTATTTTCATCAGATGCATGTGATTGGACTTGGAGAGGAACTAATTCCTATCATGTTTCATGAATAATGCAGTAATGAGTAAGAGCAATCAATTCTTTTTTCAAGTTATCGGTGCAATGTTTTGATGTTCTTTGCTTTAATGATGAAGATAAATCATTGTGTTATTATGTGATGAATGGTTATGGTAGATGAATTATTTTTCTTGTCATTATCTTATTACATATGTGATTTATTTCTGATAATTAGTTTCTCATAAAGTAATTGGATGCTCACATGGTTAATGTATTAGTACTAGGCTTGTGGTATAGAATCATTGTCTACATGTTTGAGCAGCGGGTTATCCCAAGCTCGGCCTCTTCCCCAGTAGTTAAAACTTAGACCTGTTTCTTGTCAAGTTTTTTTATATTGGCTTGCATCTCTCATACCATCCCCACCCAAGAGAAAATAGAGAAGAGAACAGTCCTAACTGAAGGAAGAGCCTTCACAAGAAAACACAAATCCCATCAATAAATTGTTTGGATCGCAAGATATGGAGAACCATTCCATCTTCAAATGTTGCAGAGTCTAATTGGGCCTCAGTTGTGGGTTTGGTTCCTACTGTTGAGTCAAGGGATTTAATACCCATCAACACTGTTGAAATATGTTTCTTTCATCAAGGATGAATATGTTAAGACTCACAGGCACCTAAGTGGGTTGCCATCATTTATCAGTGATAAGATACATAATGATGATCCAAAGACATTGGATGAAACCATAAGGAGAACCAAGTGTCTCTATGATTAGCAATGAAGAAGGGGGCCAAGCCACCATTCTTCTAAAATAATTCTCATGGACAACCAGCTTCTAGAGATCCCAGAATGACGTAAACAATGGGGTAAAGACCAAGAAAACAACCAATGGGATGTTGGGGTTGTGAGGGAGATCACATGTACCAAGATTTCTCTCATAGAGCTGAAGAAGTGAGGATTTTTCATAATGTACAACAACTTGATACAATGGAGGACATGGGCATAAGTGTGCCAAGGATATATGTATCCCAGGACAACAAGCAAGTTGAGTTTCAATCTCACAAGATTGAAGTGGAAGGTAAGATTAAAGACCAACCCATTGTTATTTTAATAGATTTAGGATCTATTTTTGGTTTTTGTGTCTCTTCTTCTACTTAGGATCCCTTATTAGTTATTCTGATCCTACCTTACTATTATAGATTGACCCTAATTCAAATTTGATAAGCACCCAAAAAAAATCCCTCTAAAACTATCGGCCCATCCAGTAGTCCAGAAGGAAATGCAATGTATAGGTTGCACTATACAATCTCATCTAATATACCTCTATGGGTGGTTGCAATACTCAGGTGTTTAAAATCTAGGAATGAGTGGAGGTATGCGATTGTGTATTTGATCTAGTCTAACATATGGTTATAGCAGTCATTCTATTCATGCATGTGAAATACCAGATATAAATAGCTAATTCATTCATCTAACATTCACCATTTAATAGTAATAAAGACACATACATTCATTCACACAACATAGGTGTTATCGTGTTTCACCCCCTCCTGGGCTACGTCCATAAAGATTTGGCTCTCAAGTTCTTTATTATGGTTCAGTAATATGTCATGCCACATGTGTTTACATTATTAGATCTTACCCTCCTCAACAAGCTCCTTGATCCCTGTGAGGCTAACTAGATTACCCTGAAATTCAAGTTGCATAGGGGATGGGTGAACGTTTGTGGAAGCAAAGCGAACTACTAATAAATCGGATGGAGGATGATCCATCCCTCATCATAAAACCTGGAATTTTGACTAGTACCCGATAAGGTGGCCCGATAGAGCCAAGTGGCCCGGGTTCCATAAATCTCGATAATACCAACGGGTTGAGAAACCCTGAATCCACAACATCTCCAGTCAATCCCCCGATGGATGGGACAATTCAACCAGAGACAGGCCGGGTGTCGATAGAAACACAAGCACCTAATCCCCTACTCAAGCTTATACATATATACAATGACGACGAAAGCCCGGATCCATCTCACAACACCTCTGTGTGTGTCCAAGAGGAAAAAGGTCCTGAGAATACTTCTTCCCCTGAGCCTGAAGTTCAAGACAAGGTATTGCAAGAGGAAAAATGAGTCGAAAGTGGTCTTGACACGAAGGGATATAATGCACCAGAAACCGAAGCACATTTGGAGGACAAGCTCGAATCGGAGGAATGAAAGAAAGAATCCCTGCAAAAGGAAATCAGCGGTTCGGTGGCCAACGCCCAAGTAATTCACAAGTCTGTACCCAATGTCTCTGTTTTGCCCAACAATCAAATCCCCAATGAGTGACAAGTAGAGGTCGGACCTATGAGGCACAGCGAGGAAGTTCAAGAGCCCAATCTTGAACAAATATACACCACCGATAGCCTGGGAAACATGCTCACATGGGGTGATCAACAGATACCAGAGCCGGTAGAGGAGGTAGCAGATATATATGCAATATCCTATGATCAAAAGAGAAAGGTCGTCATTCAAAGGACTGCAAAGAAAATAAGGGTCATGTTGGATCACTCCATGTAGGTTACTACAGAGGATAACTTAATCAACACAACATATGCCCGGACATCTAAACTGATCGGCATAGGAAAGGCCCTCTCGGATGCCACCTTGGATAGAGCCAAAAGATATGAAAATGAACTAGCTACCACCCTAAAGGAGCTGGAACACTTGCATCATCTGGATGAATACTATGGAGGCGCCACGTAAATCGCTAAATATCTAAAAGGTGAGTTCGAAAAATTTAACAACGAGCTTAAGAAATAAAGACACTTGTTAACTGCGAATGTGGATGATTTCTAGGAGGACACTCTCATGGCACTCGCAAAATACAAGGAGATGGAGCGATGGTATGAAAGGGTGCAGCAAGTGGTAGAAAGACTCGAGTACATCAAGGCAGTCTAGCAGGGCTGAGACAAGGAAGAACATGGCATTCGGACGGTGGAAAAAAGTAGTCATAATCGCATGAAGCCATCAGACGAGTACTGGGATAATATGTTTCAGGACCCACATTAAGAGATCCAAGAGAAATGGATTAGATGAAAGAAGAACTAGGATAAAACTAACAAAATAATGAAGGATGTCGGGCTCCCCGAGCTCAACACCCCCGATAAATTTATCGACCTGAGTGATGTATTCTAGTTGCATGCTGAACAAGACTCGTTATGGACCGAAGAGCTCACAAAAATAATCGATGCAAAGCCAAGGCAAGTGCAACAATTCGCAGATCATCCGATCAGAGCTCGAACCATGCTACAACAGTTGAACTCCAGTTTAGTAAAGTATTGGGCGCATTCACTGGATATCAGGGGAATATATGTGGCTCCAATGGAACAACATAGGTTTCCATGGGCCCAAACTTGTGAAGAACTATTTATTAGCTGGACTGAATACGAGAGAAGTCTCCCTTTCCAAGAATTATCTCAGGTTGATTGTTAAAGAAACTGTTAGAAGATAACGCCACGTGGCAATTTTTGCTTTGCTTAAACTCCACTTAGTCGTTTATTTCAGTTAAAATTTATATTATAAATAAAGACATTGACCAATTAGTTAAAGGTCGATGGTTATTGTAAGAACTCTTTCTTTTTGGTTTTTAAGAATTATTTTGAAGCTGTTATGAATTGAGAAGTCCTTCTGGACCAAAGACAAACTATTTTCATCAGATGCATGTGATTGGACTTGGAGAGGGACAACTTCCTATCATGTTTCATGAATGATGCAGTAATGAGTAAGAGAAATCAATTCTTTTGTCAAGTTATCCGGTGCAATGTTTTGATATTCTTTGCTATAATGATGAAGATAAATCATTGTGTTATTATGTGATGAATGGTTATGGTAGATGAATTATTTTTCTTTTCATTATCTTATTACATACGTGATTTATTTTTTATAATTAGTTTCTCAGACAGTAATTGGATTCTCACATGGTTAATGTATTAGTACTAGGTTTGTGGTATAGAATCATTGTCTACATGTTTGAGCAGTGGGTTATTCCAAGCTCGGCTTCTTCCCCAGTAGTTAAAACTTAATCCTGTTTTTTGTCAAGTTTGTTTATATTGGCTTGCATCTCTCATACCATCCCCACCCAAGAGAAAATACAGAAGAGAACAGTCCTAACTGAAGGAAGATCCTTCACAAGAAAACACAAATCACATTAATAAATTGTCTGGATCGCAAGATCTGGAGAACCATTCCATCTTCAAATGTTGCAGAGTCTAATTGGGCCTCGGTGGTGGGTTTGGTTCCTACTATTGAGTCAATGGATTTAAGACCCATCAACACTGTTAAAATATGTTTCTTTCATCAAGGATGAATATGTTAAGACTCATAGGCACCTAAGTGGGCTGCCATCATTTATCAGTGATAAGATACATTATGATGATCCCAAGACATTGGATGAAACCATAAGGAGAACCAAGTGTCTCTATGATTAGCAATGAAGAAGGGGGACAAGCCACCATTCTTCTGAAATAACTCTCATGGACAACCAGCTTCTAGAGATCCCAGAATGACATAAACAATGGGGTAAAGACCAAGGAAACAACCAATGGGATGTTGGGGTTGTGAGGGAGATCACATGTACCAAGATTNAAGACATTGGATGAAACCATAAGGAGAACCAAGTGTCTCTATGATTAGCAATGAAGAAGGGGGCCAAGCCACCATTCTTCTAAAATAATTCTCATGGACAACCAGCTTCTAGAGATCCCAGAATGACGTAAACAATGGGGTAAAGACCAAGAAAACAACCAATGGGATGTTGGGGTTGTGAGGGAGATCACATGTACCAAGATTTCTCTCATAGAGCTGAAGAAGTGAGGATTTTTCATAATGTACAACAACTTGATACAATGGAGGACATGGGCATAAGTGTGCCAAGGATATATGTATCCCAGGACAACAAGCAAGTTGAGTTTCAATCTCACAAGATTGAAGTGGAAGGTAAGATTAAAGACCAACCCATTGTTATTTTAATAGATTTAGGATCTATTTTTGGTTTTTGTGTCTCTTCTTCTACTTAGGATCCCTTATTAGTTATTCTGATCCTACCTTACTATTATAGATTGACCCTAATTCAAATTTGATAAGCACCCAAAAAAAATCCCTCTAAAACTATCGGCCCATCCAGTAGTCCAGAAGGAAATGCAATGTATAGGTTGCACTATACAATCTCATCTAATATACCTCTATGGGTGGTTGCAATACTCAGGTGTTTAAAATCTAGGAATGAGTGGAGGTATGCGATTGTGTATTTGATCTAGTCTAACATATGGTTATAGCAGTCATTCTATTCATGCATGTGAAATACCAGATATAAATAGCTAATTCATTCATCTAACATTCACCATTTAATAGTAATAAAGACACATACATTCATTCACACAACATAGGTGTTATCGTGTTTCACCCCCTCCTGGGCTACGTCCATAAAGATTTGGCTCTCAAGTTCTTTATTATGGTTCAGTAATATGTCATGCCACATGTGTTTACATTATTAGATCTTACCCTCCTCAACAAGCTCCTTGATCCCTGTGAGGCTAACTAGATTACCCTGAAATTCAAGTTGCATAGGGGATGGGTGAACGTTTGTGGAAGCAAAGCGAACTACTAATAAATCGGATGGAGGATGATCCATCCCTCATCATAAAACCTGGAATTTTGACTAGTACCCGATAAGGTGGCCCGATAGAGCCAAGTGGCCCGGGTTCCATAAATCTCGATAATACCAACGGGTTGAGAAACCCTGAATCCACAACATCTCCAGTCAATCCCCCGATGGATGGGACAATTCAACCAGAGACAGGCCGGGTGTCGATAGAAACACAAGCACCTAATCCCCTACTCAAGCTTATACATATATACAATGACGACGAAAGCCCGGATCCATCTCACAACACCTCTGTGTGTGTCCAAGAGGAAAAAGGTCCTGAGAATACTTCTTCCCCTGAGCCTGAAGTTCAAGACAAGGTATTGCAAGAGGAAAAATGAGTCGAAAGTGGTCTTGACACGAAGGGATATAATGCACCAGAAACCGAAGCACATTTGGAGGACAAGCTCGAATCGGAGGAATGAAAGAAAGAATCCCTGCAAAAGGAAATCAGCGGTTCGGTGGCCAACGCCCAAGTAATTCACAAGTCTGTACCCAATGTCTCTGTTTTGCCCAACAATCAAATCCCCAATGAGTGACAAGTAGAGGTCGGACCTATGAGGCACAGCGAGGAAGTTCAAGAGCCCAATCTTGAACAAATATACACCACCGATAGCCTGGGAAACATGCTCACATGGGGTGATCAACAGATACCAGAGCCGGTAGAGGAGGTAGCAGATATATATGCAATATCCTATGATCAAAAGAGAAAGGTCGTCATTCAAAGGACTGCAAAGAAAATAAGGGTCATGTTGGATCACTCCATGTAGGTTACTACAGAGGATAACTTAATCAACACAACATATGCCCGGACATCTAAACTGATCGGCATAGGAAAGGCCCTCTCGGATGCCACCTTGGATAGAGCCAAAAGATATGAAAATGAACTAGCTACCACCCTAAAGGAGCTGGAACACTTGCATCATCTGGATGAATACTATGGAGGCGCCACGTAAATCGCTAAATATCTAAAAGGTGAGTTCGAAAAATTTAACAACGAGCTTAAGAAATAAAGACACTTGTTAACTGCGAATGTGGATGATTTCTAGGAGGACACTCTCATGGCACTCGCAAAATACAAGGAGATGGAGCGATGGTATGAAAGGGTGCAGCAAGTGGTAGAAAGACTCGAGTACATCAAGGCAGTCTAGCAGGGCTGAGACAAGGAAGAACATGGCATTCGGACGGTGGGAAAAAGTAGTCTTAATCGCATGAAGCCATCAGACGAGTACTGGGATAAGATGTTTCAGGACCCACATTAAGAGATACAAGAGAAATGGATTAGATGAAAGAAGAACTAGGATAAAACTAACAAAATAATGAAGGATGTCGAGCTCCCCGAGCTCAACACCCCCGATAAATTTATCGACCTGAGTGATGTATTCTAGTTGCATGCCGAACAAGACTCATTATGGACCGAAGAGCTCACAAAAATAATCGATGCAAAGCCAAGGCAAGTGCAACAATTCGCAGATCATCCGATCAGAGCTCGAACCATGCTACAACAGTTGAACTCTAGTTTAGTAAAGTATTGGGCGCATTCACTGGATATCATGGGAATATATGTGGCTCCAATGGAACAACATAGGTTTCCATGGGCCCAAACTTGTGAAGAACTATTTATTAGTTGGACTGAATACGAGAGAAGTCTCCCTTTCCAAGAATTATCTCAGGTTGACTATTAAAGAAACTGTTAGAATATAACGCCACGTGGAAATTTTTGCTTTGCTTAAACTGCACTTAGTTGTTTATTTCAGTTAAAATTTATATTATAAATAAAGACATTGACCAATTAGTTAAAGGTCGATGTTTATTGTAAGAACTCTTTCTTTTTGGTTTTTAAGAATTATTTTGAAGTTGTTATGAATTGAGAAGTCCTTCTGGACCAAAGACAAACTATTTTCATCAGATGCATGTGATTGGACTTGGAGAGGGACAACTTCCTATCATGTTTCATGAATGATGTAGTAATGAGTAAGATAAATCAATTCTTTTGTCAAGTTATCCGGTGAAATGTTTTGATATTCTTTGCTATAATGATGAAGATAAATCATTGTGTTATTATGTGATGAATGGTTATGGTAGATGAATTGTTTTGCTTTTCATTATCTTATTACATACGTGATTTCTTTTTGATAATTAGTTTCTCAGACAGTAATTGGATGCTCACATGGTTAATGTATTAGTACTAGGTTTGTAGTATAGAATCATTGTCTACATGTTTGAGCAGCGGGTTATTCTAAGCTCGGCTTCTTCCCCAGTAGTTAAAACTTAATCCTGTTTTTTGTCAAGTTTGTTTATATTGGCTTGCATCTCTCATACCAGCCCCACCCAAGAGAAAATACAGAAGAGAATAGTCCTAACTGAAGGAAGATCCTTCACAAGAAAACACAAATCACATTAATAAATTGTCTGGATCGCAAGATCTGGAGAACCATTCCATCTTCAAATGTTGCAGAGTCTAATTGGGCCTCGGTGGTGGGTTTGGTTCCTACTATTGAGTCAATGGATTTAAGACCCATCAACACTGTTAAAATATGTTTCTTTCATCAAGGATGAATATGTTAAGACTCATAGGCACCTAAGTGGGCTGCCATCATTTATCAGTGATAAGATACATTATGATGATCCCAAGACATTGGATGAAACCATAAGGAGAACCAAGTGTCTCTATGATTAGCAATGAAGAAGGGGGMCAAGCCACCATTCTTMTGAAATAACTCTCATGGACAACCAGCTTCTAGAGATCCCAGAATGACATAAACAATGGGGTAAAGACCAAGGAAACAACCARTGGGATGTTGGGKTTGTGAGGGAGATCACATGTACCAAGATTKYTCTCATAGAGYTRAAAAAGTGAGRATTGTTCATAATGTACAACAACTTGATACAGTGGAGGASATGGGCATAAGTGTGCCAAGGATATATGCAGCCCAGGATAACAAGCAAGTTGAGTTTCAATCTCACAAGATTGAAGTGGAAGGTAAGATTAATGACCAACCCATTGTTATTTTAATAKATTTAGGATCTATTTKTKGTTTTTGTGTCTCTTCTTCTACTTAGGATCCCTTATTAGTTATTCTGATCCTACCTTACTATTATATATTGACCCTAATTCATATTTGATACAAAATCCCTCTAAAACTATCAGCCCATCTGTTAGTCCAGAAGGAAACGCAATGCATAGGTTGCACTGTGCAATCTCACCTAATATAGCTCTATGGGTGGTTGCAATACTCAGGTGTTTGAAACCTGGATATGAGTGGAGATATGCGGTTGTGTATTTGATCTAGTCTAACATCTGGTTATAGCAATTATTCTATTCATGCATGTGAAATAGTAGATATAAATAGTTAATTCATTCATCTAACATTCACCATTTAACAGCAATAAATACACATATATTCATTCACACAACATAGGTGTTACCGTGGTTCACCCCCTCCTGGGCTACGTCCACAAAGATTTGGTTCTCAAGTTCTTTATTATGGTTCAATAATATGTCACGCCACACGTGTTTACATTATTATATCTTACCCTCCTCAACAGGCTCCTCGATCCCTGCGAAGCTAACTAGATCGCTCCAGGATCCCTAGCCTGCGATCTAACCCTCGGGATCGGTTCTCTCACTGCTTCCCTAGCTCACCAACTTATTGACTAGTACAGTTCTTGAAATTCTCTACCATCACATGTTCTATCCTTTCTCTCCCTATCTTTCTTTTTTGTCCGCTCAGTTTGTCCCCCCTTACTTTCTCTAAGTAATAAATATTTATATTCTTGGCTCATCAGCCATTACAATACATTACAAAAACTCTAAACCTAGCGTCGTTTGTTCTTCCTTGCATGCACACCTCGCCTTCTTCCCTCATACATGTTTCTCTTCCTTCCAACTATCCTTTCCTCCTTTCATGCTTCTCTTCCCAAAAATAGCCTTTCCTCCTTACTAGGTCTGCATTAAATAGGCCCCCAACACTGACATATGGCTCGTCTCGAGCCACCTAAACTTTGTGCACTTCTTCAATAGCTCTTGCAAGAGTATGGAACTTCTCTATGAGTTCCCTTGATTGTGTTTGAGCCTACACAATATTTTCTCTGAGTGCATCCAATAGTTGCACTGTAATCTCCTCAATGACCATCTATGCACACTCTGTCTGAGTTTGTGCCATGTTCTTCTTTTCTTCTTATGCCTGCACAATGACCTTTGTTTCCATCTCTTGGAGAGGGTCCATTTAAGCTTGTCTCTCCTTCTTCTATGTTTGTGTGGCTATGAGTTCTTCTTGTAGCTTCTTCATATATTATGCTCCTTTTAGGAGCTCAGTGATATTCATCATCGTCTTCCTCTTCTTGAGGTCCTAGATAGTTGTGCTTATCTTCTCCTCTTCCTGGCCCCACTGCTGGACATGTTGATCCTCCTCTAGCTTTATCCATAATTGTGTTTCCCTCTCAAACAAGTCGACAGTTGTGATGACTTGTCATTCCATTTCCTCCATATGCCCTAATGCTTCCTACTTCCTTTATTCCTTGACCTCCGAGGGAGTGGTAGGAATGAGTTGTTCCTGGAGGTGCTCGATCTCCTTTCTATATTGATCAATTGTTTTCACAATCTGATCAATTTTTTGTGTCGTCATGGGCTATGTTGTTTGTGTGCTCTTTGGAATTTTGTCATAGGCTATATCTAATCCCTTCTCGAGCCTATCCACGCAATATTTCTCGTATTTGGTCTCAATCTTTACCTGCTCGAGTACCAACTCCAACTCTTCTCTGTTGTCCTTCATGTGCTGCATTTCTGTTCCGTCTATGCATGCGTGCAACTGTACCTCCTGTGTGACACTAACTTGCAATTTATATAGCACCTTGGGTGGAATCCACCCCATTACCAACTATATTTGTTCCATATATTTCAAGGGTTTCTAGCCCACAATATTATCCATATGCAGCATGATGGGTGTAACATGAAATGTCGAGCTCGCTTATGCTATCGTCTGGATCACATCCTGCTCAGTCAACACAGCCTTGGCTCCTACTTGTGATGTTGTGGGGACTGAATCTATTCCTCTTCCCACCATCTGCACTTATATGATCTGCTCTAGAAGCTACATCATGTTGGCCAACTCATCTTGGATCCTATCCCTTTGGTGTTGAGCTTCTTCAAAATCCTCTAATGTTCGGTCCTGGACCATTTCAACCACGAGGTCTGGATCATCCTCTGTGATTGTATATTATGATGGCGTTTTGTGCACCTTAGCCTTCTTGTGTGCACCCCCAGTGTGTATGATTGACCTCTATTGTCTTAGTCTCTTTTTCTTGTTTCTGTGGCGCCTGGGTGTTGTTCTTCTTCCCCACCTGGGTACCTTTCTTTGGCAGACCCCCTTTCTTTTGTTGCACCGGATTTTGACCTAGATTTGGCTTCTTGGGAATCATTTTGTCTCTTACATGTGTTTTTTCTTGCCCTGCATCAACCTCCTTATCCATGGACATCTCTTGATTCAGAACTGGAACTCTCCAGTCATCTTGTCGATCCTTGATGGCCATGTCTACGTCCTCTTCCTTGACGCAGTATCAAAGTTGTAGCCATTCCTTCTCTGTATCCTTGAAATATTGGATCCATACTACATGCTTGGTTGCTTTAAAGTTTTTTATGCATTGATATTGCCCGACCACTTCTGGCATAATCCACCAAGTGTTGGAAATGATTTCTTGTAGGTCGTTGTAATAACATACGAACATGCTTGCATTTGCAATTTTGTTTTGGGTGTCTGGAGTGCTCCCCAATGATAGGTATCACGCTACATGACATCGAGTGGATAGCTCACAAAAGTATGTATATTTAGGCTCCCTCCATCTGACCAAGGAAATCATGATGAGTAGCCAAGAGTAGTGGAACTCTATCCCCAAGTCTTGCGCATCCTTGCAATATTCAAGGAACATATTTAAGAAGTATGGGGCCCTTCACACACTGTGTTGCATCTGTAAAAACCTAGGCAAGGACTTCCTCTTTATGACACTTTCTGAGTAACTTTTACGCCATGAGTTTGGTGACCAACCTTGTTGTTGCATCACTAATGCGCTTGATGATGATTCTATGCAACCCTCTTTATGTGTCATACATATTCTTCATTTCCTCAGTCAGTGCCTTTTCCTTTGTCTTATCATTGAGGAAATAGGTGGGAATATCCCCCCGAGATAACATCCCTGTAATAAACACAATGAGCTCTATGTATATCTAGACAGACTCCTCCACCCATAGGTATCCTCCATGGGTAACTTCCATCAGTTTCTTGGCGCATTTATTTACATCGTGGCCCCTTCCAAAGTGTGGTATATCCAACAAGCTTAGAATCCTGGTATTGGCTAGTCTGGTTTCCCATTTTTTTGGTTGGATGATTGGCTCAGCGAAGGGTCCTATACCGACGATATCCAAGTAAAATTGCTTTGCAAACTCTGGAAACTTTTCCATGTTGGTCACATCATGATCTGAGTACCATATTTTTTCCATGCATCCTAACAGATCAGCCACAATACACACCCTTCCAGAATGCACGGTAAGACTATTGTTGTTGCATCTTGCTTGTGCGGTGATATTTTTATTAGTTTCTTGCCCTTCTGCTGTGGTGGATGAATTGAGGTTCTAGCCTCCATTGTTCTCTCCTCTATATATGCCTCTACCCGACCGATGACATCTTCTACTATGCCCTCATGTTGCTTCTCCAACGTTGTTGGGTGTGACCTTTCTGGTACGACCACTTCTGTCTAGTTTGGGACTATCCCATTAACNGTTTTTGTGTCTCTTCTTCTACTTAGGATCCCTTATTAGTTATTCTGATCCTACCTTACTATTATATATTGACCCTAATTCATATTTGATACAAAATCCCTCTAAAACTATCAGCCCATCTGTTAGTCCAGAAGGAAACGCAATGCATAGGTTGCACTGTGCAATCTCACCTAATATAGCTCTATGGGTGGTTGCAATACTCAGGTGTTTGAAACCTGGATATGAGTGGAGATATGCGGTTGTGTATTTGATCTAGTCTAACATCTGGTTATAGCAATTATTCTATTCATGCATGTGAAATAGTAGATATAAATAGTTAATTCATTCATCTAACATTCACCATTTAACAGCAATAAATACACATATATTCATTCACACAACATAGGTGTTACCGTGGTTCACCCCCTCCTGGGCTACGTCCACAAAGATTTGGTTCTCAAGTTCTTTATTATGGTTCAATAATATGTCACGCCACACGTGTTTACATTATTATATCTTACCCTCCTCAACAGGCTCCTCGATCCCTGCGAAGCTAACTAGATCGCTCCAGGATCCCTAGCCTGCGATCTAACCCTCGGGATCGGTTCTCTCACTGCTTCCCTAGCTCACCAACTTATTGACTAGTACAGTTCTTGAAATTCTCTACCATCACATGTTCTATCCTTTCTCTCCCTATCTTTCTTTTTTGTCCGCTCAGTTTGTCCCCCCTTACTTTCTCTAAGTAATAAATATTTATATTCTTGGCTCATCAGCCATTACAATACATTACAAAAACTCTAAACCTAGCGTCGTTTGTTCTTCCTTGCATGCACACCTCGCCTTCTTCCCTCATACATGTTTCTCTTCCTTCCAACTATCCTTTCCTCCTTTCATGCTTCTCTTCCCAAAAATAGCCTTTCCTCCTTACTAGGTCTGCATTAAATAGGCCCCCAACACTGACATATGGCTCGTCTCGAGCCACCTAAACTTTGTGCACTTCTTCAATAGCTCTTGCAAGAGTATGGAACTTCTCTATGAGTTCCCTTGATTGTGTTTGAGCCTACACAATATTTTCTCTGAGTGCATCCAATAGTTGCACTGTAATCTCCTCAATGACCATCTATGCACACTCTGTCTGAGTTTGTGCCATGTTCTTCTTTTCTTCTTATGCCTGCACAATGACCTTTGTTTCCATCTCTTGGAGAGGGTCCATTTAAGCTTGTCTCTCCTTCTTCTATGTTTGTGTGGCTATGAGTTCTTCTTGTAGCTTCTTCATATATTATGCTCCTTTTAGGAGCTCAGTGATATTCATCATCGTCTTCCTCTTCTTGAGGTCCTAGATAGTTGTGCTTATCTTCTCCTCTTCCTGGCCCCACTGCTGGACATGTTGATCCTCCTCTAGCTTTATCCATAATTGTGTTTCCCTCTCAAACAAGTCGACAGTTGTGATGACTTGTCATTCCATTTCCTCCATATGCCCTAATGCTTCCTACTTCCTTTATTCCTTGACCTCCGAGGGAGTGGTAGGAATGAGTTGTTCCTGGAGGTGCTCGATCTCCTTTCTATATTGATCAATTGTTTTCACAATCTGATCAATTTTTTGTGTCGTCATGGGCTATGTTGTTTGTGTGCTCTTTGGAATTTTGTCATAGGCTATATCTAATCCCTTCTCGAGCCTATCCACGCAATATTTCTCGTATTTGGTCTCAATCTTTACCTGCTCGAGTACCAACTCCAACTCTTCTCTGTTGTCCTTCATGTGCTGCATTTCTGTTCCGTCTATGCATGCGTGCAACTGTACCTCCTGTGTGACACTAACTTGCAATTTATATAGCACCTTGGGTGGAATCCACCCCATTACCAACTATATTTGTTCCATATCTTTCAAGGGTTTCTAGCCCACAATCTCATCCATATGCAGCATGATGGGTGTAACATGAAATGTCGAGCTCGCTTATGCTATCATCTGGATCACATCCTGCTCAGTCAACACAGCCTTGGCTCCTACTTGTGATGTTGTGGGGACTGAATCTATTCCTCTTCCCACCCTCTGCACTTATATGATCTGCTCTAGAATCTACCTCATGTTGGCCAACTCATCTTGGATCCTATCCCTTTGGTGTTGAGCTTCTTCAAAATCCTCTAATGTTCGGTCCCGGACCATTTCAACCACGAGGTCTGGATCGTCCTCGGTGATTGTATATTATGATGGCGTTTTGTGCACCTTAGCCTTCTTGTGTGCACCCCCAGTGTGTATGATTGACCTCTGTTGTCTTAGTCTCTTTTTCTTGTTCCTGCGGCGCCTGGGTGTTGTTCTTCTTCCCCACCTGGGTACCTTTCTTTGGCAGACCCCCTTTCTTTTGTTGCACTGGATTTTGACCTAGATTTGGCTTCTTGGGAATCATTTTGTCTCTTGCATGTGTTTTTTCTTGCCCTGCATCAACCTCCTTATCCATGGACATCTCTTGATTCAGAACTGGAACTCTCCAGTCATCTTGTCGATCCTTGATGGCCATGTCTACGTCCTCTTCCTTGACGCAGTATCAAAGTTGTAGCCATTCCTTCTCTGTATCCTTGAAATATTGGATCCATACTACATGCTTGGTTGCTTTAAAGTTTTTTATGCATTGATATTGCCCGACCACTTCTGGCATAATCCACCAAGTGTTGGAAATGATTTCTTGTAGGTCGTTGTAATAACATACGAACATGCTTGCATTTGCAATTTTGTTTTGGGTGTCTGGAGTGCTCCCCAATGATAGGTATCACGCTACATGACATCGAGTGGATAGCTCACAAAAGTATGTATATTTAGGCTCCCTCCATCTGACCAAGGAAATCATGATGAGTAGCCAAGAGTAGTGGAACTCTATCCCCAAGTCTTGCGCATCCTTGCAATATTCAAGGAACATATTTAAGAAGTATGGGGCCCTTCACACACTGTGTTGCATCTGTAAAAACCTAGGCAAGGACTTCCTCTTTATGACACTTTCTGAGTAACTTTTACGCCATGAGTTTGGTGACCAACCTTGTTGTTGCATCACTAATGCGCTTGATGATGATTCTATGCAACCCTCTTTATGTGTCATACATATTCTTCATTTCCTCAGTCAGTGCCTTTTCCTTTGTCTTATCATTGAGGAAATAGGTGGGAATATCCCCCCGAGATAACATCCCTGTAATAAACACAATGAGCTCTATGTATATCTAGACAGACTCCTCCACCCATAGGTATCCTCCATGGGTAACTTCCATCAGTTTCTTGGCGCATTTATTTACATCGTGGCCCCTTCCAAAGTGTGGTATATCCAACAAGCTTAGAATCCTGGTATTGGCTAGTCTGGTTTCCCATTTTTTTGGTTGGATGATTGGCTCAGCGAAGGGTCCTATACCGACGATATCCAAGTAAAATTGCTTTGCAAACTCTGGAAACTTTTCCATGTTGGTCACATCATGATCTGAGTACCATATTTTTTCCATGCATCCTAACAGATCAGCCACAATACACACCCTTCCAGAATGCACGGTAAGACTATTGTTGTTGCATCTTGCTTGTGCGGTGATATTTTTATTAGTTTCTTGCCCTTCTGCTGTGGTGGATGAATTGAGGTTCTAGCCTCCATTGTTCTCTCCTCTATATATGCCTCTACCCGACCGATGACATCTTCTACTATGCCCTCATGTTGCTTCTCCAACGTTGTTGGGTGTGACCTTTCTGGTACGACCACTTCTGTCTAGTTTGGGACTATCCCATTAAC
>JZKD02S1346685.1:55634-85882 GCA_000966675.3 Picea glauca | reverse complement strand
ATCTATAGAAAAGAAGCAGGATCTGAAAGCTTTGTGCTCCAAGAAAGGTAAAAGTGAGAAGTTTTGATTGAAAAAGGTAATATCTATAAGCTCTGTGCTCTGTAAAAATAAGATAAGTGGAAATTTTTGTTTCTAGAGTATGGATCTAGGTATATCTGATAGATTGTTTCCTAGTTTGAAATCTAGGGTGTTAATAGACGAAAGAAGGTTTGATATGAATAGATCTGATAAGAATAATGAAAGATATGTTATACCTATTGTTCCAGAGTCTGTACTTAAGGCTTAGAAGTACAGTGTCTAGGCATCTAAAAGTGGTTAAAGGGTGGAGAAGAGAGAGACGTCAACCTTCGGCAAAGGAAACTAAGGAAGATTTCGACGTTGGCGTTGTCTAGCTTCCAACTGTTCCTGGATAGTTATATCTTGTTCAATCGTAGCCCATGAACATTCGAGTTCAACTTGGGTAGTAGCTTCTTTAAGAATAGTGTCGAAAAGGTTTAAGGCAATGTGTGTTTGATTTGATAATCCAGGTTCGATATTAGGTTATGTTGGTACAGGGACAGTCATGGAGGAACTGTAAAATAAGAAACACTTCAGAGTGAAATTAAGTTATGTCTCAATTTGGTCGTATAAAAGAGAATTTACGGTTTCGAAAATAAAACGGGGTGCAAATCAAAGGCTCTTTCCTGTAACTGAGTTATATCTTAATAAAATGTATGAGGTGGGAGAAAAACATTTAGCTATCTATGGTGTAAGGATCCTATCAAGGGAGAATCTCACGTATAAACAAAAGAATAAAAAAGTAAATAAATAACCCGATGTAGCATAAAATATGTGTAGAATTCTGAAAGTGTTGACTGGTCTTACACCCGCTGATAGCTGATATAGAGGAAAAACAGTAAACAATTACAGAAAACTAAAATTCATTCGCTATAGTAGTGGTCGTACTAAATTATAATGAAGCATTCATCAGTTAGGAATATGAAATGAAATGAAATATGAGATACAAGAAAACAAACTCATAACACAGTTGTGACAGAATTGAGAATCTTCATATTTTATTTCTATTAACTCTCAAAAATTGTAAAAAAATTTGTTACAATCGACACAAAAAGGTCCAGCCCCTGTTCTTTTCTTTCTGTGGTGTATTTATACAGTTTTACAAATAAGATAGAATCTCAATCGTTACAAAATTTTGGTTATGATAGGGAGGAGAGAAATCGCTCCATTACTTCTTCTATGTCTTTACTTGGTGCCATACATTTGTCCTCGCACGTGTTTGGTACAGGCGACACATCTTTCAACTAGCTGAGATATTAGCCTCGACGGTTCTGCTTGACAGCTGGCTTCAAAAAAGTAACACTCTCGGGCTAACTGTGGAAGCGTGTCTTCCATATGTCTGTCTTGACATCTTTTAATCATACATTTGTCTATTTGGACTATGTCCGTCATAGTCACTTAGGAGATCTCGATCGAATCTCTTTCCTCTTTTTCCTTTAGATCAAGCGTGATTTTCGCCATATTCATTTGTATCAATGCCTTGGCATTACCTCCGCTATCAATGCCTAGCAGATCACCATCTATAGAACTAGAGGCATCTTCTAAGGAATTCGTTACCTTTTTGGCTTCCAGCTTGCCTTCCACGATGTTGTGTTCCCATTCTTTTAATAGAATGTTTCCTCTAGTTTTCTCCAAAATGGTGAACCTG
The DNA here is from genome assembly GCA_000966675.3 of Picea glauca. Lineage (NCBI taxonomy): Eukaryota > Viridiplantae > Streptophyta > Pinopsida > Pinales > Pinaceae > Picea > Picea glauca. The sequence goes on along the minus strand of JZKD02S1346685.1, from coordinate 84,177 downwards.
GGAGTACTTCCCGAACCTCTATTATTTGTGGCTATCACAGCCTCTTGGAAGGCAACCCGAGCTGCTCCAGCTTCCCTTTCTCTAGAAGATAAGTTCTCCAAAACCTGGTTGACTAGAAAATAGTTGTCTTGGATCGCTTCTACCTTGGCGAGCAAATTTTGATGTGCCGCAGAGACTCTTCTCTGAATCTCAATCACCTGGGATTTGAAAATCTCGATGTTTATCATTCTATTCTCAGCGATCTCCACTCTAGCCTGTAGCTGTTTGATCAAATCCTTTTGTTGGCTCGCTTGCAACTAACCATCCCGGACCACCAGCTGTGCTTGCTCGAGCTTAGTTTTGAGCAGCTCTATCTCGTTTTTATCGGCCAACCTGGCCTTCTCTATTCCTATGCTCGCCTGGTCTTTAAAAGTCTCTGTTGTTGAGGCCAGTCTGGCTTCAAGGGTCCTAATGAGGCGATTTTTTCATTTAAGATGGTTTTTCAAAAGCCCGACTGAATATTGATTCACCGAGGCATATGCTCCTAATGTCCCTGCTATTTCAGTCGCGAATTGTTCATTCTTCTTGTCTTTTCCATCAGTTATAACTTTATATTTCTTGGCAGTCGACTCTCCTTCCTGATAGAATTCCCTCTTTACTACTACCTTTCTCTTCTTATTGAAGAAAAACTCATTTGAAGGGAGTTCTTCTACCCTTATAGGCCTCAACTCTTCATTGAATATCCATCCTGCCTCAATATTTCTCTGAGTCGACTGTAAGGGAGTAACTTATATGATAGGTTCTCTGATCTGCTTCACTTATTTTCCCGGGGTAGTGACCAGACACTGCTTCTTCGGCGGGTCAGGAGTCTTTATTTCTGCTTTAGGAATATTAGTTTTCTCTCCCTCGTCCTGGTGTTTTCCTTGATCGGGGGTCGCATCCTTAGAGCCTTCATCATCTTTTTGTTTCGCCTCCGACGTATTCGGACCCTCACCTCGCAACACTGGGGGAAGACAACTGTGTCGATGTTCCTAGAACTTTAGAACATCGACTCTTTCCTCGGGTGCCAAAGTTTGTATCTGAGCTAGAATCTCGGCATAGGACCTTGTGCCTTGGAAAATGTCATCCGAGGGTGAATTCTCGTGCTCAAATCTCTTGAGCCCACAACTGGCCAAATGATTTCTCATGACCCTTTGCGGATCGTGCTTCTTGTATTCAATGGAAACCAAATTTAGGTCTTCCATGGTTGTTGCCTCAACTTTGGCATGCCCGAAATCTAATAAAGAATATGAATTTAAATGTACAGGAAAAGGTGGCCATACCTTATTTGAATATCCCTTAAGCTCTTTGCTTATACCATCGATTACTGTCTACCTGGCAACCTCGCGACAAGCCATCTTGTCGGGAATGAACAATGGCAACACATGCGGGGGAATAGAAGTCCCGAAAACTCTAAGGTATGAAAATTCTGCTTCTACATACCAGTCTACTATGCTTCTCAGATTCGTTACTATGTTGTCCGAGATCCTAGGTGGCGGGTGACCGAAAATAGTGACATGCAGGGGCACCATCACCCAGTTGAAGATTTCATACACAAAATTAGCAGCTTTGTTGTCCCATAATTTTGCATGATAAACGTGTATGGGCTCGTCTTCTACTGGAGTCCAACTCCAGTTCATTAAGGGGAATGGGGTTAAAAAACAAATTGTGTCCATAATGTACGCAGACATGAAAAATGAAGACACCTTCCCGTTCTCTTTCTGCACCTAATACTCTGTGACCCGACTGTTCAAGCTGTCGGACAACATTTTTTCCCAGTCGAAGGAACTACCTTCGGCGACCCGAAACATCAAAGGCACCCACAGAAGAAAAAAATGTGAGGTGTCCTCTCTCCCGTATAACCTGCATGTCATCATGGCTACATATTTGTACTGCGGTTCTAAAGAAGCGATCGAATATATGTCGTGGCTATCAGCCCTGAACTTCGCGGTGTTTGAAACCCAATCTTTTATTAAACTAACATGGTTTTATCATACTATATGCATTCCTTCTCCTTGAACTCGTCTAAGAATTCGGTGCCATATGTGTAGTCGGATGTTGTGGGAAGCTTATACATGGCTTGCATATGTTCTGGCCTGAAAGTCCCGATGGTGACTTTCTGCTTGTTCATAATGGTTCTGGTTGGTATGTCTACATGTTCTAATGCCCATCAGACCATGTCATAATATGGAAGAAATCGTGGCTTGGCTGCTACTTTGTGCATTCCGGATTGGATGACTATTTTGTACTTGGTGGTTATATCATATTTTTCATTGTCGCTGGAGTCATCAGAATAATCCACCAATTCTGCCTGCAGAACATCTGAAATGAACGACCAATTTGGGACCGAGTCGATACTTCGAGGCGAAGTATCAGTGACATTATCTGAGCCTTGTCTTGAAACCTCAACATTGGCTTTGGATGCTTTTCACGGAGCCATGACTGGAGATTGTGTTTTATCTCTTCTGCGATAGAAATACATATACATACAGAAATCAGTTTGCTCATAGATAATGTGCTCTGCGTGATATGAAAATGCATTTTTTATAATGAACCACAGCTCTAATATATATTCAAAAAACTCGGTACCTTTCAGAACAATTTTGTCAAATCATCTTTAGAAATAATTTTTTCCATAAAAATCCAATCTTATATTTATCGATTTTCCCTATTTCCTCATTAATGTCATAAATTTTGGCGGTTTAAAAGTCAGTTGGCGTATGGAAAGAATAAGGCTACCTCGTGAATCATGCAAGCATCGAAACACGGGATATATCTTGATTTAGCTTAATTAATCCAGTTCTACCAACGTTAATAAATATTTCGGTACTCGTTATATCGGGGATTTTACTTTAACACTTTGAATCTCTAACACCCAAGACTGTGATGATCAATTTTGGTTAATAAAAAGGTAATCGTGATTTGGGGCTCGATTAATTTCATAATTATTATATTCGCCATATCGCGACTCAGAGCTTCGAAGATACGTTTCCTGAGGTTTGCATGCCGAGCTGCGAAACCACGAGATCACGATAACATGACTGAATTAAAAGGGAAAATAATCTTGGATTAAGTGATTAATTAATTATGTTTATATCCGCATCATGATTTCATGAGTCAGGGTTTAGACGGTGTAACTTTCGAAAAGGAAAACGCCAAGTGGAAAAATGCCGACATAATTTTTTACCACTGTTTATCTTTTACCTTTAACCTTGACACAGGTTACTAAAATAAGGACCTCATGTCCTCGGCTATCGGGGCTACGAAAATAAATTTTTGGATTCGGTGAACGTCGAGGTGCGAAACCCCGATGATGTTTAATCATGAGTTAGGGAAAAATTTACCCTCGTTACTGTCCTAAGTGAAAAATTAAAATGATTTCGTTGTTTCGTAGCTCGGGGAGTGTGACTCATATGACTTATAGTATCCAACCTACGAGATCCCGAGGTAGAAAAAAAGAGGAAATGTTTTAACGAAAGGTAGGACTCGCCTCGAGAGTATAATAATCATCACTACTCGCATGATAAATCTTAAGAGATTTTGATACCTCGGAGGGAAAATATGAAAACCATCTTTCGATTTCAAGCATTAAGAATGAAATTCGTGACGAGCTAGAAAAACAAGGGCGGCTCCAACAATACCTATGCATAGAAAGAATGTTTGGACTAAAAAATGGATGCAGGATCCTAGAAAGAATTTGTTGCAGGTTAACTCCTATGATCCTAGTGCATAGTACAGAAGAAGCTGGGGATCATTTCTAAGAAAGAGAGGATTAACCCTATGTTATAGTTGTAGAAGACTAGGACATCATGCTAAGGAATTCCTTGGAAGAATACCTAGTTGTCTTTGTTGTAAGGCTATGGACCATGAAGTGTTGGATTTCCCTAGAATGATCACTAAGATTGAAGGGATGAATCTGAACCAAGAAAACCCTAAGGTAGATCCAGAAAAGGCAGAACCCCAACAAGAATTAGAGAAATTGTTAATACAAATGAAGGAGACCTTGAATGACCACCGACATGTTAGATTATCAGAGATCTTCAAAGAGAAGGAATGCATTGAATCAAGAATAGGGGACTTTGAAATTGACTGTGTTCTGGATGAAGAAACACAGATGAATAATATGCCAGAAAGAACCTGGGAAGCTATAGGAAGGCTTGTTATGATCCCTTCACTAGGAGGAATAAGTTTATTCAAAGGAAAGCTAGTAAACCTATGTGGAAGGCTCGCTCGGATACCTATGACTGTCAATGGAAATTTGACAGAAGAAGATTTGATATTATTAAATTTTTTGAAGATAGCACCCCGTTTACCATGCTAATAGGAAAACCTTTGATTGGTAGAGATCAAGCTAAATGAAAGGAAGAAGAATAAGTTTTGGAACAGAAGAAGCAAGAGTTAAAAGATTTTATGACCAGAAGGATTGTGCACTTGATTAAGGAACACAAGAGCGGATCGCAAATATTTAATACTAGCAACCAGAATGCTGAAGCTAAGAGAACACTAGAGGATCCCCAAGAGATTGAATTACCTACCCTAGGCACAGAAGAAGTATTACCCAGAAACCCTAGGAAATAATTTCAACAATGCAAAGCAGCTAATACCAACGAAGAAAAGAATCAGAATGAGAAAATCATTATTGAGACGAAGCTCACTTGAAAGAAGGCTAGAAAGTTAAGAAAGAAAAGGGATAATACTGAAAGATTACAGGAGGTTCTAGAGGAGACCTCCCAGAAAGAAAAATTACAAAATTTGAGCATTGTTGGGATATCATAACAACGACATATGGCACTTCGCCATGATGAAGCAATATAATCATTGGGACCAAAATATCTGTTTGAATTCTGCTCCGAACGAACAGAAAAGAAATAAATATCCGTCACATAATCATTGGACCGCGCCATAATGGATAGAACAAGAGTTAATGAAAACTCATACCCATTGCAAGAAATTCGTTGCTGAGTTTCCTATTTATGTCGTCGTGCCATGCACGAAGAACACTTTTGCCAAATCGATAATTTGAGCTCGCAACCTTGGTTAAGATTGTCTAGTGATCATTACGCCCTTAAATTCCATCTTATTTCCATGTCTACATTACTTCGTGAACCCAATATTATTAACCCCGAGCGTGTATTTCTAAGGAGCTTAGAGCACTTGAAGAATCTATGAAGGAATTACTCGTTGATCTATGGACTGAGAAAGTCATGTAGGAAAGAAGGATGTTTGTAGGTGTGCAAGCATCATCGAAAGGAGGAGGTCCAAGCTTCTCCATCGACTTCTCGCAGAGCAGGAACTTCCAAAATCACGACAGAGATGAGAACAAAGCATAGAGATGATCTTGCAAATGCTAAGTTGATTCCAAGAATCTTACCTGCGTATATACCTCCTCTGAGTGGTGCAGTGAACAGAGATAGCGTATCTAGATATTTTGACTATGCCTTGGTCACTGCGTACCTCCCAAAAGGGATACGTGCAGTTCACACAGACCAAAATAAGATAGCAACGTTGAATTTTAGTGACTTCAACCTTGGAGACCATAAAGCTTACAATATGCTCACCCCACATAAGTATCTGACCAAGACGAAAGGCAAGAATTCAAAGATTATCCCCCAACCTTGGACCCATAACCTCGCTCAGTCTACCCTGCTTAATGTTATGAAGATATCACACTTCGGACAACATCAAGAAGTGAATGCATGTGTTAAGTTGTTCTTATCCGGTTACCATGGAGGATATTTATGGTTGAACTGATGTATCATAGTGGATCCGACATTGATCCATCGGATCATCGAGCTGAGCATGCAAGGCCCTGAACCACATGATTTTTACCCTAGAAAGACCATAGACTGAGCCTTAGCGCAAAAGATAAAAGAGACTTATGGAAATGTCGAGAAGGGCACACATGGATAAAATTTAGCCTCTATTCAGAACGGTGTAGTACGCCTTGCCTGTCAGTTGATCGCAGGAAAGCTAGTTCACAAGAAACGACCAACCCAAGTCACTAGATTTGTAGTAGACCTCACAAGAAAGTGTGTGGAGGGCCTATAGATGAATTGGGCACAGTACTTGGTAAACCAACTGGAGCTCGACTGTAGAGAATCCCAGGACCAAGGATATGAGTTCCATTTCAGTTGNTCTACTGGAGTCCAACTCCAGTTCATTAAGGGGAATGGGGTTAAAAAACAAATTGTGTCCATAATGTACGCAGACATGAAAAATGAAGACACCTTCCCGTTCTCTTTCTGCACCTAATACTCTGTGACCCGACTGTTCAAGCTGTCGGACAACATTTTTTCCCAGTCGAAGGAACTACCTTCGGCGACCCGAAACATCAAAGGCACCCACAGAAGAAAAAAATGTGAGGTGTCCTCTCTCCCGTATAACCTGCATGTCATCATGGCTACATATTTGTACTGCGGTTCTAAAGAAGCGATCGAATATATGTCGTGGCTATCAGCCCTGAACTTCGCGGTGTTTGAAACCCAATCTTTTATTAAACTAACATGGTTTTATCATACTATATGCATTCCTTCTCCTTGAACTCGTCTAAGAATTCGGTGCCATATGTGTAGTCGGATGTTGTGGGAAGCTTATACATGGCTTGCATATGTTCTGGCCTGAAAGTCCCGATGGTGACTTTCTGCTTGTTCATAATGGTTCTGGTTGGTATGTCTACATGTTCTAATGCCCATCAGACCATGTCATAATATGGAAGAAATCGTGGCTTGGCTGCTACTTTGTGCATTCCGGATTGGATGACTATTTTGTACTTGGTGGTTATATCATATTTTTCATTGTCGCTGGAGTCATCAGAATAATCCACCAATTCTGCCTGCAGAACATCTGAAATGAACGACCAATTTGGGACCGAGTCGATACTTCGAGGCGAAGTATCAGTGACATTATCTGAGCCTTGTCTTGAAACCTCAACATTGGCTTTGGATGCTTTTCACGGAGCCATGACTGGAGATTGTGTTTTATCTCTTCTGCGATAGAAATACATATACATACAGAAATCAGTTTGCTCATAGATAATGTGCTCTGCGTGATATGAAAATGCATTTTTTATAATGAACCACAGCTCTAATATATATTCAAAAAACTCGGTACCTTTCAGAACAATTTTGTCAAATCATCTTTAGAAATAATTTTTTCCATAAAAATCCAATCTTATATTTATCGATTTTCCCTATTTCCTCATTAATGTCATAAATTTTGGCGGTTTAAAAGTCAGTTGGCGTATGGAAAGAATAAGGCTACCTCGTGAATCATGCAAGCATCGAAACACGGGATATATCTTGATTTAGCTTAATTAATCCAGTTCTACCAACGTTAATAAATATTTCGGTACTCGTTATATCGGGGATTTTACTTTAACACTTTGAATCTCTAACACCCAAGACTGTGATGATCAATTTTGGTTAATAAAAAGGTAATCGTGATTTGGGGCTCGATTAATTTCATAATTATTATATTCGCCATATCGCGACTCAGAGCTTCGAAGATACGTTTCCTGAGGTTTGCATGCCGAGCTGCGAAACCACGAGATCACGATAACATGACTGAATTAAAAGGGAAAATAATCTTGGATTAAGTGATTAATTAATTATGTTTATATCCGCATCATGATTTCATGAGTCAGGGTTTAGACGGTGTAACTTTCGAAAAGGAAAACGCCAAGTGGAAAAATGCCGACATAATTTTTTACCACTGTTTATCTTTTACCTTTAACCTTGACACAGGTTACTAAAATAAGGACCTCATGTCCTCGGCTATCGGGGCTACGAAAATAAATTTTTGGATTCGGTGAACGTCGAGGTGCGAAACCCCGATGATGTTTAATCATGAGTTAGGGAAAAATTTACCCTCGTTACTGTCCTAAGTGAAAAATTAAAATGATTTCGTTGTTTCGTAGCTCGGGGAGTGTGACTCATATGACTTATAGTATCCAACCTACGAGATCCCGAGGTAGAAAAAAAGAGGAAATGTTTTAACGAAAGGTAGGACTCGCCTCGAGAGTATAATAATCATCACTACTCGCATGATAAATCTTAAGAGATTTTGATACCTCGGAGGGAAAATATGAAAACCATCTTTCGATTTCAAGCATTAAGAATGAAATTCGTGACGAGCTAGAAAAACAAGGGCGGCTCCAACAATACCTATGCATAGAAAGAATGTTTGGACTAAAAAATGGATGCAGGATCCTAGAAAGAATTTGTTGCAGGTTAACTCCTATGATCCTAGTGCATAGTACAGAAGAAGCTGGGGATCATTTCTAAGAAAGAGAGGATTAACCCTATGTTATAGTTGTAGAAGACTAGGACATCATGCTAAGGAATTCCTTGGAAGAATACCTAGTTGTCTTTGTTGTAAGGCTATGGACCATGAAGTGTTGGATTTCCCTAGAATGATCACTAAGATTGAAGGGATGAATCTGAACCAAGAAAACCCTAAGGTAGATCCAGAAAAGGCAGAACCCCAACAAGAATTAGAGAAATTGTTAATACAAATGAAGGAGACCTTGAATGACCACCGACATGTTAGATTATCAGAGATCTTCAAAGAGAAGGAATGCATTGAATCAAGAATAGGGGACTTTGAAATTGACTGTGTTCTGGATGAAGAAACACAGATGAATAATATGCCAGAAAGAACCTGGGAAGCTATAGGAAGGCTTGTTATGATCCCTTCACTAGGAGGAATAAGTTTATTCAAAGGAAAGCTAGTAAACCTATGTGGAAGGCTCGCTCGGATACCTATGACTGTCAATGGAAATTTGACAGAAGAAGATTTGATATTATTAAATTTTTTGAAGATAGCACCCCGTTTACCATGCTAATAGGAAAACCTTTGATTGGTAGAGATCAAGCTAAATGAAAGGAAGAAGAATAAGTTTTGGAACAGAAGAAGCAAGAGTTAAAATATTTTATGACCAGAAGGATTGTGCACTTGATTAAGGAACACAAGAGTGGATCGCAAATATTTAATACTAGCAACCAGAATGCCGAAGCTAAGAGAACACTAGAGGATCCCCAAGAGATTGAATTACCTACCCTAGGAACAGAAGAAGTATTACCCAGAAACCCTAGGAAATAATTTCAACAATGCAAAGCAGCTAATACCAACGAAGAAAAGAATCAGAATGAGAAAAGCATTACTGAGACGAAGCTCACTTGAAAGAAGGCTAGAAAGTTAAGAAAGAAAAGGGATAATACTGAAAGATTACAGGAGGTTCTAGAGGAGACCTCGCAGAAAGAAAAATTACAGAATTTGAGCATTGTTGGGATATCATAACAACGACATATGGCACTTCGCCATGATGAAGCAATATAATCATTGGGACCAAAATATCTGTTTGAATTATGCTCCGAACGAACAGAAAAGAAATAAATATCCGTCACATAATCATTGGACCGCGCCATAATGGATAGAACAAGAGTTAATGAAGCCTCATACCCATTGCAAGAAATCCGTTGCTGAGTTTCCTATTTATGTCGTCGTGCCATGCACGAAGAACACTTTTGCCAAATCAATAATTTGAGCTCGCAACCTTGGTTAATATTGTCTAGTGATCATTACGCCCTTAAATTCCATCTTATTGCCATGTCTACATTACTTCGTGAACCCAATATTATTAACCCCGAGCATGTATTTCTAAGGAGCTTAGCGCACTTGAAGAATCTACGAAGGAATTACTCGTTTATCTATGGACCGAGAAAGTCATGTAGGAAAGAAGGATGTTTGTAGGTGTGCAAGCATCATCGAAAGGAGGAGGTCCAAGCTTCTCCATCGACTTCTCGCAGAGCAGGAACTTCCAAAATCACGACAGAGATGAGAACAAAGCATAGAGATGATCTTGCAAATGCTAAGTTGATTCCAAGAATCTTACCTGCGTATATACCTCCTCTGAGTGGTGCAGTGAACAGAGATAGCGTATCTAGATATTTTGACTATGCCTTGGTCACTGCGTACCTCCCAAAAGGGATACGTGCAGTTCACACAGACCAAAATAAGATAGCAACGTTGAATTTTAGTGACTTCAACCTTGGAGACCATAAAGCTTACAATATGCTCACCCCACATAAGTATCTGACCAAGACGAAAGGCAAGAATTCAAAGATTATCCCCCAACCTTGGACCCATAACCTCGCTCAGTCTACCCTGCTTAATGTTATGAAGATATCACACTTCGGACAACATCAAGAAGTGAATGCATGTGTTAAGTTGTTCTTATCCGGTTACCATGGAGGATATTTATGGTTGAACTGATGTATCATAGTGGATCCGACATTGATCCATCGGATCATCGAGCTGAGCATGCAAGGCCCTGAACCACATGATTTTTACCCTAGAAAGACCATAGACTGAGCCTTAGCGCAAAAGATAAAAGAGACTTATGGAAATGTCGAGAAGGGCACACATGGATAAAATTTAGCCTCTATTCAGAACGGTGTAGTACGCCTTGCCTGTCAGTTGATCGCAGGAAAGCTAGTTCACAAGAAACGACCAACCCAAGTCACTAGATTTGTAGTAGACCTCACAAGAAAGTGTGTGGAGGGCCTATAGATGAATTGGGCACAGTACTTGGTAAACCAACTGGAGCTCGACTGTAGAGAATCCCAGGACCAAGGATATGAGTTCCATTTCAGTTGGCTCCTGATCTTAATTTCTTTCATTGCATGGGAGATGCCAGAAGGTCCAGCCTTCCCGGACATCGAGCCATTTGAATCATTGGTCGCAAAGTTCAGTACCCTGTGGTACTCGAACGATATGAATAAAAAATGGCAGTCAAATGTTGTGTTTCATTAATATTATAATTAGTTGAAAGTAGATATCCAGTCTACACCGCGCATCACTCTGAACACCCACTACAGGTTTCGGCCCCTGATGAAGTTCAGTGCAAACAGAAAAATTTCTCTACATCACAGTGCATGTTGATGAGCACAAGCAGCAGTTATAATCCTATTATAGATTAACAGAAGAATATCTGGAGGAGATCACAAAGGAATGGTTATCATACCTCCTTGTTCCAGCTGACCTTGTGGAGATGTCTGATGTAGATAGTCCAGAAACTATGCAGGATCTACCTGGACCTAGCATGCAATAGAAGATCAGCGAAGTGAAAGACTTAAGTAGTGCCTCGGTGAAGACTTCTTCCATCATGCCAGATAAAGAGGGTGATGGTGAAGAGTTAGAAGAAGTCAAACAAAATCACAGAAACGAAGCAGAGCTTTTGAAGAAGAGGAAGGGTTCACCTCATAAACCTTCTTCCCAAAAGAATTCCAAAGCTCTCGTGACTAAGTTGCAGACCACACTGACCCCAGACGACTTCAACTTCATCATCGCAGCTCTGAATGATGTTGTGATGGAGATAGTAGATAAGCAAGAGACTAAACAAGAGGATATGTATAATCAGATCGAGATAGATATACAAGGAGTTCATCGGGCACTTCATTCGAAGCGTGCAGTCTCCACTGCACCCCTATCAGTCGAAACACCAGAAGTAGGAGATGAGCCATCTCAACTCCACCGAATTGTGGATCTAGTCAAGGCTCGACTTCAAAAAGTACAAGATGAAGTAGAGCAAGCCACACAAGCTTTGACATAAGTACAGGGAGTACAAGAAAAGAGTGCTCTCCAAGAAAAGTGGAATGACGAGAAAGCACAGCTACAGCAAGGAAAGGAACAATTTTTGTTGGAGAAACTGGAAGTAAAGGAAGCGGTCAACAGAGAACTTCACTCTGTGACAATCATTGAGGTAAAGACCAAAGAAAGAATCCCACAGCAGGTGGCACAGCTCGCAGAAGTGATCCAGAAGCTCCAACAATGCATTGTAGATCTAGAGCTTCGCGTAGTACCTCAGACCCCATAGGAGATCAGAGACCAAAGAGAAATAACTTCCCGTAGTGCAGTTGATAGAATGAAATATCTTGCCTTGGAGTGCAAGCAACTGAGTAGTCACAGCGCCCAGACATATGAGAACCTCACCAAGAACCCAGAGTTATATAAATTGGAGTCGCAGCTCCAGGAGGAGAGGTATGAAGCTGAAAAGCTACAGATGCAATTGAAGGCCCTATCACCCGTAGAAAGAATGAAGAGGTCTCATGAGCAGTGCATGACCCAGCAACAGATCCATATGATCCATAGAAAAGTGATGGAAGTGACTCAACGACTTCAACCGGTGCAAGATAAGGCATGTTAGTTGTTCACAGAGGTTGAAATCCGAGGGGCAGAGCTAGAACAGGTTGTGAGTGTAGCATAACAACGCCTAGAGGGACTCATCAATGATGCACTTATCCAAGAGTTTGTCGAGAAAGAGGTCGTAGCACAACAGCAGGTCAAAGAAGCTCTAGCCAAGATCGAGGCATTCAAGGAAGAATTGATCATACAAGAGTGACTCGGGATGAGTCATAGGTGAATATAGGGGGCCTCTTGGTCCTTCACCAAGTTTTGGAAGTTTCTTGGTCATGTCGACCTATTTTGGGACTTCGACAGCCTGTCGAAGGAGGAGCGCAAGATAAAGAGGAGATTGTGGAATCTCGGCCCACTTTTGGGTCCTTTTTGGGTTTTGGGGATAATGTAATGGGAATGGGATGTCGGCCCATGGGCTTTGCCCATTTTTAGGCCTATTTTGTATGTATAAATAGGTAATTTAGGTGATGTAAGTAAGAAGGTACATCTATTGATGGAAAATATTTCTATGTGCAAGTAATCTATGTGATTGAGTAGGCTCTGTGCATACTCTTGAACTTGCATTGTTAAGTCCAAGTGTTTGTAAGAGACTAGGTGATCAGATACTCGGGGAAGGAGGATCTAGAGAGGTGTGCAGATCTCCTGTCCTATGCAAAGTAGGGTTTTGGTGGCTTTGTTCTTGTAACCTATTTGACTGAATACAATAAAGAAGAAGAGTTGGTGGACGTAGCCCCAGGGTGGGGGTGAACCATGTTAATACTATGTGTTATGCTTTGTGCTTCGACTTGATGTGTTTATCCCTTCTTTTGCTAAGTGCTTGGAAATTTTTATATATATCCGCTTATGATTTGTGCTTATTAGACATGTATGAATGTGCTTAGTGTTGATCTACCAGACCTGATCTATTTTACTATGGCTAAATGTTGAAATACCTTAGACCTAAGTGAATGTTGTGATTCTCTGTACTATCTGTGAAGTAGAGTAATGGTTGAGTATTGATAATCTATCAGTGCTAAGTGCTCTATAAACAATATAATCACATATATGTTCCCCAACTAAGGTTTCAGACACTTGAGTCCTGCAACCACCCCTACCTCTACCTCAGGTGAGACTTCATCTGCTTCACAGGTGTTGCCGAAAGGGTCGGTAGTTAGGGCTTTTTTGGTGTGCTCTTGAGCATTGAACCCTGGGTTTTCCCTTGTGCCAACATGAGGCCATTGTTGTGGTTGTGTCATCCTCCATAGCATTCTGCACTTTTCTAAGTGTTTTTTTGGTGCCCCTTGTCTGTCATATTTATTCAATTAGTTGATTCTCTGTTCTATGCCAAATCTAATGTGTAGTAACTGCTTACATTGGTACCAATATTTGACTATGTCTTTGTGAAAACCCCACCATCTTGCAGGTGTTTCCTTGAGTTCTATATCCATCACTAAGAGCCTATGATTTTCTAACACTTCTTCATACCGTGTTAATAATTCTTCTAATTCATTCACCCCATGGAAACTGGGAGGTTCCCTTATCTCCATACCTACCCATATTACTGTGTGATCTATTCTTGCGCATATTCTTGTGGAGACTTCGTGTAACCTTTGCTGCCAATTTTATAATCTTGTATCTAAGTCTAACACACATGAGGTGATGCTTCTCCAACTGATTATCCCATCTTCATTTGGGTTCACATAATCTTCGTGTCGCACGGTTGTTTTGTAAAACTAGTTAATTTCCTCTAGGTCTAAGCAAGTAGGTTCTACAAACATTTCCCCTTCTAATGGATCCAATGGAGCAATGAATCTATATTCTCCTTATTCAAATTCCATCTTCTTCATATTTAATTTGATTATGTCCTGATTGTCGAAGGCCCAATCCAATTCAAGCAATGTCGGATAAGGTGTTGTGCCATCCACTATCTCTATTACTTCAAGATTTGGTGCATACTCCATCCAGATCTATGGTCACCCCTTTTAGTTTTCCAATTGGTAGAAATTTGTGTTGGTTTGCTAGCTTCAATTTAATGGTGAATAACCTAATGTGAGTTCTCCCATACATTTCCATGTCTTTTTGGGTAGAACATTTACTTTGGATCCTAAATCCAGTATACTATTTCCCATGTTTAAATCTCCAATGTTGGCGTTCAATTTGAATTCTCTCCTTTCTTCTCCTCCTTGTATGTAGATGATTAATTGTTTTATGTTCTAGCTTTCCTTCTACCTCTATGCTACATCTTTCTATCATATTTTGTAATACTGTAATGGAGGATGGATCATTTAGTAGTTTAACACAATATTGCAAAAAACCCTTAATGGTACTTACTTTTCATAGGGGTTGTGCTTCTTTAGTATGATCTAGCGATGGAGACATCTCATATGATGGTACTTCCTTATTATGCTACGCATTTGATGTCTATGAAATGTCTAGCTTCATGAATTATTTGTTGTCCTGCTTGAATATCTCCTTTTTGTTCTGTGCATCAAACTGCTTCTTCAGTTCGACATTCTTTTTCACCCATTGGTGTTGTGTTGGATCTTGTCTTACTGTGTCTTTTCCTTTATTATCTCCTCCCCGCGTAAATATGTTTATGTTTCTTCCTTCATCCCTTGCTTCCACTAAAATCCATTGAACATTCTAATTGTTCTGATTTCTCTTTTCCTAGATCTTTCCCAATAGTGTAGGGCATTCTTCTGTGTCATGATCTGATACGCGACAATACATATACGTCGCAGGTGGAAGTGGACATTCTCTTGCATAGTGTCCTGGTTGTTGATAGTTGTGACATACAACTGGTCCTTTGCCTCTTCCAAAGCCTCCTCTTCCTCTTCCTCCACCTCTGTAACCAGCTCGATCTCCTCGTGGTGAATTATACTGAGGTGTCTGGTTATACTGCGTGGGATTATAGTGTGGCTGCGCGATATTGTACTGTGGCTACACAATGTTATATTGTTGTTTCATAGTGTTATACTACTACTACATAGTATTATATTGGGTTGGTACTTGGTTAAACTATGGTGTGGCTTGCCTGGTCATCATTTCTGCCTGCACCCTATAAGCATCTGATGTTATTTCCCTCATTAGGTCCATGATCCTGCAATATTTTTCATCATGGCCGACTAACTTGCAAAAGTTGCAATATGAGCTATTAGGTACTATATGTTACTTCTGCATCATTGGGCACTGATATCGATCATGCCCCTATTTCTTATAGATTTACCACCATAGTCCTCATGTTTGAAATGGGTTTGGCATTCTTGCTGCCATGCACTGCGTGAATGTTGGACATTCGCTCTTATGGTGTCCTTCTGTCCTACATGTGGTACACCAAATGGATTATATTTTTCCCTTACCTTTGTTCTGGTTGAGATGGAATGTTAAGTTATTTGTATTCTCCTTCAGATCCTCTATAGTTAGATCTATATTCTGATATTGGTTGTCTTCCATTTGTAGGGCTTCCTGTAGAGCCTCTTCCTGTGTCTGGAACTTCTACTGTCGCAAAGGGTATTTCAAGTGTGGGAGTAGTGAATTGATGAATAGATGCCTATGATGCATATATGTCATGAAATACTTTAGCTTTCCCTTCAATCGTTTGAATCCCTGGTCAATTTTCCATACAGATTCTCCTGGTTTCTGTCTAATCTCTATCATCTCATTCATGTATTGATCCTCTGAACTAGGATTTTGGAATTCATTTATCAACAAATTTTTGATATCTCCATTCATTTTGGTTGTTCCTGGTGGACTCTTTGTAGCTAAACTCATGTACCAATCCAATGTGAAATCTCTTAGCATGATATCTAAGTATGAAATTTTAGTGTCCTCATCTGTCATTTGTTTCTCTTCCCATATCTTTTCACAAATGAACAAGTGCTTCTCAGGGTCCTCTCACGCCTCTCCTTTGAATTCTGGTAACCTGATGATGGGATCATATCCTTCCATCTTGAATGCTTAAATACTACCTCTACGTGGTGTAGATACTTGACTAATGATTCCTGAACTAGGTCCCCTAGCTGTTTTTTCCTTGTGTAGATGTACTTCTTGTTGTCTTCCTTCTCACAAAATTTAGTTGTCTAAATGGTTTTGTTCTTCTTGGTGTATTAGTCACACATGGGTTTATGGCTTCCACATTGAAACTGATATGGATAGGAGTGTTTCCTTATGTTCCCTCTCTTGGACCTCTCGTCTTCCTCTCATGTGTCATGTGCATAATTTCCTCAATCTATTGCACAACCCGGAGATCCTCTACCTCTTCTCTATCACTTGCCAAGCCCTCCCTCGCAGCTATGACTCTCTTCTTGGTGTTCACCTTATATTGGTAGGGTACTCCACTGTGCATTCTTCCAGTCATTTCCATGATCCACTTGATCTAGTCTTCATCCATCATAATTCGGTCCAATGCCTCCTCTTTATTTCCTTTATCCCTTTCTCCTTCCATTTCTCCTTCTCTTGTCAGTGATTCCCCCATTCCCTCATGCATGCAGAGAAGTTTAGTTGTTTGAATCCATTGTCATTACACCTTTGTTATATAGAAATATCTTAATAGAAGTATATAACGATCGGATGTAACTACCTCGAGGTCCCTTCAAGAAATCTTGTTCTTCCGCACTGTAGGACTTCGTTGTATCTACTGCAAATTCTATTATAAATCCTACAACAATGTTGTCTAACTAGAAATATAATGCACATGTAAAGTTATTATCAACTCGTTGTAACTGTGTGATCTCTACAGGATTCCACTCTAGTTGTATGATCCGATTTGTAGGATGGTTTTCTTTCAACCTTTTTAGTCACTCCTACAATACATGTGGTAAATCACAGAAAAATACTTCATGCAAGTCGTTGAATACATACTTGTCCAGATATTTGCACGGTGTCAACTTCAGGTTTCTGTTATCTTTTTGTGCAAACTCCATCTCCTTTGTTTTCAACCATCTCTCTATCTCTACCTTCATTGGATTCCATGGTCTCAACATCCCCTTTTAGATTCTCATTCTCTCAACGTCTCTATTGTTCGGTATTTCATTATTTTGATGTGTCTTCCGCAAATCTCATATACTCAATCCCATCATATTCCAACCAACCAACAACAAAACCATTTTTTGGTTTTTATGTCTCTTCTTCTACTTAGGATCCCTTATTAGTTATTTTGATCCTACCTTACTACTATAGATTGACCCCGGTTTAGATTTGATAAGATCCAAAAAAAATCCATCTAAAACTACTAGCCCCTCTGGTAGTCCAGAAGGAAACGAAACGCATAGGTTGCATTATGTAGTCTCACTCGATATAGCTCTATGGGTGGTTTCAATACTCAAGTGTTTGCAAATTTGGAATGAGTGGAGATATGCGGTTTTGTGTTGTAATATTTACTAAAAATAACTTTGGAGGGCCATGTGTGGAGATGCACTTCCCACCATCCATGCAATGGTAAAAATAATGGTCCAGAGATTTAAATCTCAAACACCTCGGATGGCTACCTTAACTTTGCACCTCTCAGCCTCAGGTTCACAGTGCTAATGGATGTATTCGCTCATCGACAGACCACCACCTCAACCTCCTGTTAAGGTCACATGTGCTCCACGATGGGATAACCCCATCAAGAAGTAAATGTCTTCGATATCCAAGAAAATATCATGGAAACCCACATGAAACACCTACTGGTCCACATCCCACATGTCGACCAAGTATTCTAGTAACCTCAGTTGGGCTCTCATGCCCTGAATTTTAAAAAATTTAACAATCTGCACTATCAAAGGGCATTGACAATGCCTAGATCATTCAAGTCCATAAAGTAATCATCCTCATGTTCCCTTTCTCTAAAATCCAACATTTTGGCAATCAAATACCTGCATGGAGACAAGAAAGAGGGATTAGCATCTTCAATCGTTGATTTTGAAATTCTTTTTTGGGCAAACGCGTGTGTAAATTTTTGGGTTTTTGGCCGCCGCATACAAAATTTTAGTACAGCATGGGGTTTTCGAAGGTGAGCCATAGGAAACCTATGAAAATCATTGATTTTTGCAGGTCCCAATACTAGTCACCTACGGCGGCCCCAGTGCATGCCTACCGGACCAAAAACTCATTCAAAAACTACCTTTTAATCAAAATAAATTAATTTCAATCCATTGAAAAAGGAGAGGATGATGATCTTACCGTGTTGACAGAGCCATTTTCTGAATGGTATCCTATGCTTCTCGCAATCGACAGTCGAAATATGAGGTAAAAACATCGTTTCTAGACAAGTTTTGAATGAAATGCAAATGAAATATCAATAAAAGGTTTTACCCCTATTTATTTCACTTTTTTCTCTTTCTAATAATATTTTATATTATTTTAATGCATTTTATCATAACCTAAAGATCTAATGGTCCCATGAGTCTTTTATTTTTTGCAGGTGGGAAGACTAAAGTCTTGAACAAAGCAGTATGGATGTTTTCCGTGATTTGTGTTTTGTTTGTTACATGTATCAATACTTTTTAGGGTTTTTCAGAAAAAAACCTCGAGCCTAGTCTTTGTTTGTTCCCTTGCTCAAAAATCAATGAGAATGCAACCAAGTATACTTTTGTCATTTTTTCGTACTCGTCATGGAAACACGAAAAGCGAAACCTATGGAGTATCCTTTAAGCTCTTTTCACACTCCATAAAAATGAAAAGATTGCCGAGCAACCTTGTTCTTCTCAAGCTCGTAAAAGTATTTGAAGAAAACATTCGTTGGGCGATAGTTTATCACTTTTTCAGTCTCGGTGGATTACTTTACGAAAAAGGAAATGAGAGAGTTCTCTTTAATGTGTTTTTCAGACTCTATAAACATGAAAAACCCCTGAGTTTTCTATCTTTGGGATCATTAAACAAACATTGGAAGACTCACATGGGACCGAACCACTCATTCTTAGTGTTTGTTAAACATACTATGAGGGACTCGTCCGAAGGATGAGCTTACATCAACAAGCATATGTTATCCTCCTCAAGCTTGCATAAAAATAAAGAGGTACACGCCAGAAATGGTGGGGGAATATTTGGGAAAGAAATGTGTCTATGTACCTGTGTTAGTGATAGTACTAGTCAGTCTTGAACATGACACCCCCTTTATCATTTGAATCTTGGTTGGGAAATCCATTTGTCTCTCTTCTAGACCTCTGTAAGTCCATATCTTGGGTCATTTTTTATTCAATGTTGCCAAGACCATTATCATGTCGTTCATATGTTCAAGAGAATTCCAAACAAGCCCTCTATCGAGTCGACCATCTGCAATTGTTAATTCCTACCATGTCGGCCTTCCCTGTGTCAGTTTCAAATCATTTTCATACTTTGATCTACCCTAAATATATTACTTATTTCATGTCACTTATGGGGGATACATCAAGGCCCTCCTGTGACGAGTATTTTCCTATCGACTTCAACTCATCATCTGAGAACAAGACTTAGAAATCATTTTGTACCTTAGAGCCTGCATGCCTCAATGGCAGGTTTCTTTGCTTTCGATAATGGATTCAAATCATTGGTCCCAGATCGAGATATTTCATCAAGTGTTTGACTTTAGCTCATTTTCACATTAATTGGATTGTACTAATGTACCTTGGGAGTCATTGACATCAATGGTGATTTCCTTCGCACTTGTTAACGATTTTCATCAATGACCGGTAATCAAGTGGTTTCTACCATGTTTGACTTCAACACCTATAATCGCTTGGTTAGATTCATACTTACGGGCAATGGGATTGAAGAACCTGGATCTCATCATTTTGGTCCAGGTTGTGATGGAGTATTTATGATTTGTATTGACACACGGATCCACTTTGTATGTCTCGGGGCTGTGTCTGAATTTAAGCTTTCTAATACATAGATCCACAGTGTATTCCTGGTGGCTATGTAGAATCTTGACTACATGGATCCATGGTGTATAATTGGTGGCGATGACTTACATTTATAATTTAAATCATTTGTAGTTTGAGCATGGGAATGACTACCTCATAAATGGTATGATGTTATGCAGATGCTTGATTGTTTGCAGGTCCTTGATCGGTGCGCTCCTTGTTCCCGACACACACACACATTTTACAAAGTATTTTGGTTGTCACGAGTTCCAACCTCATACTTTGGGGGGGATTTTGTTACACATTATTTTGGTCACTCTGATGATGAACCTATAGGCATGTGTTTAGGCTCTCAAAACAATTTTTTACATGAGGAAAATGACTAAGTTCTTCCCCTAGAAGGCATATTTTTAGAATCACGTTGCAGGATGACATTGGTACATAGTGCGTAAATCCTTGATTTCCGCAGGCTGCTCTATTCCTGTCTCGCGGGGTTTCTATATGCTGCTATATAGGTAGGGTGCGATGGCATTTGAAGCTAAGAAAAGGAATAAGTTTCACAAAGTTATAGAAGGAGAATCTTCTAGAATGTGAGGAAGTGTCAGTATGGTTGTGATCTTACTTGCTTCTCTGATTTTGTGGGATCATCCTCATCCTTGTAACCACTTCACCTTCTCCTATATAATGATGGGTTTCTCATGGAAAAGGTTAAGCAATATTGAGAAAAGAATTTTTGAAAGAATATTCTAAAGACTGTGTGAAGGATCATGTTACAACTNATATATCCGCTTATGATTTGTGCTTATTAGACATGTATGAATGTGCTTAGTGTTGATCTACCAGACCTGATCTATTTTACTATGGCTAAATGTTGAAATACCTTAGACCTAAGTGAATGTTGTGATTCTCTGTACTATCTGTGAAGTAGAGTAATGGTTGAGTATTGATAATCTATCAGTGCTAAGTGCTCTATAAACAATATAATCACATATATGTTCCCCAACTAAGGTTTCAGACACTTGAGTCCTGCAACCACCCCTACCTCTACCTCAGGTGAGACTTCATCTGCTTCACAGGTGTTGCCGAAAGGGTCGGTAGTTAGGGCTTTTTTGGTGTGCTCTTGAGCATTGAACCCTGGGTTTTCCCTTGTGCCAACATGAGGCCATTGTTGTGGTTGTGTCATCCTCCATAGCATTCTGCACTTTTCTAAGTGTTTTTTTGGTGCCCCTTGTCTGTCATATTTATTCAATTAGTTGATTCTCTGTTCTATGCCAAATCTAATGTGTAGTAACTGCTTACATTGGTACCAATATTTGACTATGTCTTTGTGAAAACCCCACCATCTTGCAGGTGTTTCCTTGAGTTCTATATCCATCACTAAGAGCCTATGATTTTCTAACACTTCTTCATACCGTGTTAATAATTCTTCTAATTCATTCACCCCATGGAAACTGGGAGGTTCCCTTATCTCCATACCTACCCATATTACTGTGTGATCTATTCTTGCGCATATTCTTGTGGAGACTTCGTGTAACCTTTGCTGCCAATTTTATAATCTTGTATCTAAGTCTAACACACATGAGGTGATGCTTCTCCAACTGATTATCCCATCTTCATTTGGGTTCACATAATCTTCGTGTCGCACGGTTGTTTTGTAAAACTAGTTAATTTCCTCTAGGTCTAAGCAAGTAGGTTCTACAAACATTTCCCCTTCTAATGGATCCAATGGAGCAATGAATCTATATTCTCCTTATTCAAATTCCATCTTCTTCATATTTAATTTGATTATGTCCTGATTGTCGAAGGCCCAATCCAATTCAAGCAATGTCGGATAAGGTGTTGTGCCATCCACTATCTCTATTACTTCAAGATTTGGTGCATACTCCATCCAGATCTATGGTCACCCCTTTTAGTTTTCCAATTGGTAGAAATTTGTGTTGGTTTGCTAGCTTCAATTTAATGGTGAATAACCTAATGTGAGTTCTCCCATACATTTCCATGTCTTTTTGGGTAGAACATTTACTTTGGATCCTAAATCCAGTATACTATTTCCCATGTTTAAATCTCCAATGTTGGCGTTCAATTTGAATTCTCTCCTTTCTTCTCCTCCTTGTATGTAGATGATTAATTGTTTTATGTTCTAGCTTTCCTTCTACCTCTATGCTACATCTTTCTATCATATTTTGTAATACTGTAATGGAGGATGGATCATTTAGTAGTTTAACACAATATTGCAAAAAACCCTTAATGGTACTTACTTTTCATAGGGGTTGTGCTTCTTTAGTATGATCTAGCGATGGAGACATCTCATATGATGGTACTTCCTTATTATGCTACGCATTTGATGTCTATGAAATGTCTAGCTTCATGAATTATTTGTTGTCCTGCTTGAATATCTCCTTTTTGTTCTGTGCATCAAACTGCTTCTTCAGTTCGACATTCTTTTTCACCCATTGGTGTTGTGTTGGATCTTGTCTTACTGTGTCTTTTCCTTTATTATCTCCTCCCCGCGTAAATATGTTTATGTTTCTTCCTTCATCCCTTGCTTCCACTAAAATCCATTGAACATTCTAATTGTTCTGATTTCTCTTTTCCTAGATCTTTCCCAATAGTGTAGGGCATTCTTCTGTGTCATGATCTGATACGCGACAATACATATACGTCGCAGGTGGAAGTGGACATTCTCTTGCATAGTGTCCTGGTTGTTGATAGTTGTGACATACAACTGGTCCTTTGCCTCTTCCAAAGCCTCCTCTTCCTCTTCCTCCACCTCTGTAACCAGCTCGATCTCCTCGTGGTGAATTATACTGAGGTGTCTGGTTATACTGCGTGGGATTATAGTGTGGCTGCGCGATATTGTACTGTGGCTACACAATGTTATATTGTTGTTTCATAGTGTTATACTACTACTACATAGTATTATATTGGGTTGGTACTTGGTTAAACTATGGTGTGGCTTGCCTGGTCATCATTTCTGCCTGCACCCTATAAGCATCTGATGTTATTTCCCTCATTAGGTCCATGATCCTGCAATATTTTTCATCATGGCCGACTAACTTGCAAAAGTTGCAATATGAGCTATTAGGTACTATATGTTACTTCTGCATCATTGGGCACTGATATCGATCATGCCCCTATTTCTTATAGATTTACCACCATAGTCCTCATGTTTGAAATGGGTTTGGCATTCTTGCTGCCATGCACTGCGTGAATGTTGGACATTCGCTCTTATGGTGTCCTTCTGTCCTACATGTGGTACACCAAATGGATTATATTTTTCCCTTACCTTTGTTCTGGTTGAGATGGAATGTTAAGTTATTTGTATTCTCCTTCAGATCCTCTATAGTTAGATCTATATTCTGATATTGGTTGTCTTCCATTTGTAGGGCTTCCTGTAGAGCCTCTTCCTGTGTCTGGAACTTCTACTGTCGCAAAGGGTATTTCAAGTGTGGGAGTAGTGAATTGATGAATAGATGCCTATGATGCATATATGTCATGAAATACTTTAGCTTTCCCTTCAATCGTTTGAATCCCTGGTCAATTTTCCATACAGATTCTCCTGGTTTCTGTCTAATCTCTATCATCTCATTCATGTATTGATCCTCTGAACTAGGATTTTGGAATTCATTTATCAACAAATTTTTGATATCTCCATTCATTTTGGTTGTTCCTGGTGGACTCTTTGTAGCTAAACTCATGTACCAATCCAATGTGAAATCTCTTAGCATGATATCTAAGTATGAAATTTTAGTGTCCTCATCTGTCATTTGTTTCTCTTCCCATATCTTTTCACAAATGAACAAGTGCTTCTCAGGGTCCTCTCACGCCTCTCCTTTGAATTCTGGTAACCTGATGATGGGATCATATCCTTCCATCTTGAATGCTTAAATACTACCTCTACGTGGTGTAGATACTTGACTAATGATTCCTGAACTAGGTCCCCTAGCTGTTTTTTCCTTGTGTAGATGTACTTCTTGTTGTCTTCCTTCTCACAAAATTTAGTTGTCTAAATGGTTTTGTTCTTCTTGGTGTATTAGTCACACATGGGTTTATGGCTTCCACATTGAAACTGATATGGATAGGAGTGTTTCCTTATGTTCCCTCTCTTGGACCTCTCGTCTTCCTCTCATGTGTCATGTGCATAATTTCCTCAATCTATTGCACAACCCGGAGATCCTCTACCTCTTCTCTATCACTTGCCAAGCCCTCCCTCGCAGCTATGACTCTCTTCTTGGTGTTCACCTTATATTGGTAGGGTACTCCACTGTGCATTCTTCCAGTCATTTCCATGATCCACTTGATCTAGTCTTCATCCATCATAATTCGGTCCAATGCCTCCTCTTTATTTCCTTTATCCCTTTCTCCTTCCATTTCTCCTTCTCTTGTCAGTGATTCCCCCATTCCCTCATGCATGCAGAGAA
The DNA here is from genome assembly GCA_000966675.3 of Picea glauca. Taxonomy (NCBI): domain Eukaryota; kingdom Viridiplantae; phylum Streptophyta; class Pinopsida; order Pinales; family Pinaceae; genus Picea; species Picea glauca. Next base: position 59,741 of record JZKD02S1346685.1, on the reverse strand, counting down.
GTTTAGTTGTTTGAATCCATTGTCATTACACCTTTGTTATATAGAAATATCTTAATAGAAGTATATAACGATCGGATGTAACTACCTCGAGGTCCCTTCAAGAAATCTTGTTCTTCCGCACTGTAGGACTTCGTTGTATCTACTGCAAATTCTATTATAAATCCTACAACAATGTTGTCTAACTAGAAATATAATGCACATGTAAAGTTATTATCAACTCGTTGTAACTGTGTGATCTCTACAGGATTCCACTCTAGTTGTATGATCCGATTTGTAGGATGGTTTTCTTTCAACCTTTTTAGTCACTCCTACAATACATGTGGTAAATCACAGAAAAATACTTCATGCAAGTCGTTGAATACATACTTGTCCAGATATTTGCACGGTGTCAACTTCAGGTTTCTGTTATCTTTTTGTGCAAACTCCATCTCCTTTGTTTTCAACCATCTCTCTATCTCTACCTTCATTGGATTCCATGGTCTCAACATCCCCTTTTAGATTCTCATTCTCTCAACGTCTCTATTGTTCGGTATTTCATTATTTTGATGTGTCTTCCGCAAATCTCATATACTCAATCCCATCATATTCCAACCAACCAACAACAAAACCATTTTTTGGTTTTTATGTCTCTTCTTCTACTTAGGATCCCTTATTAGTTATTTTGATCCTACCTTACTACTATAGATTGACCCCGGTTTAGATTTGATAAGATCCAAAAAAAATCCATCTAAAACTACTAGCCCCTCTGGTAGTCCAGAAGGAAACGAAACGCATAGGTTGCATTATGTAGTCTCACTCGATATAGCTCTATGGGTGGTTTCAATACTCAAGTGTTTGCAAATTTGGAATGAGTGGAGATATGCGGTTTTGTGTTGTAATATTTACTAAAAATAACTTTGGAGGGCCATGTGTGGAGATGCACTTCCCACCATCCATGCAATGGTAAAAATAATGGTCCAGAGATTTAAATCTCAAACACCTCGGATGGCTACCTTACCTTTGCACCTCTCAGCCTCAGGCTCACAGTGCTAACGGATGTATTCGCTCATCGACAGACCACCACCTCAACCTCCTGTTAAGGTCACATGTGCTCCACGATGGGATAACCCCGTCAAGAAGTAAATGTCTTCGATATCCAAGAAAATATCATGGACACCCACATGAAACACCTACTGGTCCACATCCCACATGTCGACCAGGTATTCTAGTAACCTCAATTGGGCTCTCATGCCCTGAATTTTAAAAAATTTAACAATCTGCACTATCAAAGGGCATTGACAATGCCTAGATCATTCAAGTCCATAAATTAATCATCCTCGTGTTCCCTTTCTCTAAACTCCAACATTTTGGCAATCAAATACCTGCATGGAGACAAGAAAAGGGGATTAGCATCTTCAATCGTTGATTTTGAAATTCTTTTTTGGGCAAACGCGTGTGTAAATTTTTGGGTTTTTGGCCGTCGTATACAAAATTTTAGTACATCATGGGGTTTTCGAAGGTGATCCATAGGGAACCTATGAAAATCATTGATTTTTGCAGGTCCCAATACTAGCCACCTGCGGCGGCCCCAGTGCATGCCTATCGGACCAAAAACTCATTCAAAAACTACCTTTTAATCAAAATAAATTAATTTCAATCCATTGAAAAAGGAGAGGATGATGATCTTACCGTGTTGACAGAGCCATTTTTTGAATGGTATCCTATGCTTCTCGCAATCGACAGTCGAAATATGAGGTAAAAACATGGTTTCTAGACAAGTTTTGAATGAAATGCAAATGAAATAGCAATAAAAGGTTTTACCCCTATTTATTTCACTTTTTTCTCTTTCTAATAATATTTTATATTATTTTAATGCATTTTATCATAACCTAAAGATCTAATGGTCCCATGAGTCTTTTAATTTTTGTAGGTGGGAAGACTAAAGTCTTGAACAAAGCAGTATGGATGTTTTTCGTGATTCGTGTTTTGTTTGTTACATGTATCAATACTTTTTAGGGTTTTTCAGAAAAAAACCACGAGCCTAGTCTTTGTTCGTTCCCTTGCTCAAAAATCAATGAGAATGCAACCAAGTATACTTTTGTCATTTTTTCGTACTCATCATGGAAACACGAAAAGCGAAACCTATGGAGTATCCTTTAAGCTCTTTTCACACTCCATAAAAATGAAAAGATTGCCGAGCAACCTTGTTCTTCTCAAGCTCATAAAAGTATTTGAAGAAAACATTCGTTGGGCGATAGTTTATCACTTTTTCGGTCTCGGTGGATTACTTTACGAAAAAGGAAATGAGAGAGTTCTCTTTAATGTGTTTTTCAGACTCTATAAACATGAAAAACCCCTGAGTTTTCTATCTTTGGGCTCATTAAACAAACATTGGAAGACTCACATGGGACCGGACCACTCATTCTTAGTGTTTGTTAAACATACTATGAGGGACTCGTCTGAAGGATGAGATTACATCAACAAGCATATGTTATCCTCCTCAAGCTTGCGTAAAAATAAAGAGGTACATGCCAGAAATGGTGGGGGAATATTTGGGAAAGAAATGTGTCTATGTACCTGTGTTAGTGATAGTACTAGTCAGTCTTGAACATGACACCCCCTTCATCATTTGAATCTTGGTTGGGAAATCCATTTGTCTCTCGTCTAGACCTCTGTAAGTCCATATCTTGGGTCATTTTTTATTCAATGTTGCCAAGACCATTATCATGTCGTTCATATGTTCAAGAGAATTCCAAACAAGCCCTCTATCGAGTCGACCATCTGCAATTGTTAATTCCTACCATGTCGGCCTTCCCTGTGTCAGTTTCAAATCATTTTCATACTTTGATCTACCCTAAATATATTACTTATTTCATGTCACTTATGGGGGATACATCAAGGCCCTCCTGTGACGAGTATTTTCCTATCGACTTCAACTCATCATCTGAGAACAAGACTTAGAAATCATTTTGTACCTTAGAGCCTGCATGCCTCAATGGCAGGTTTCTTTGCTTTCGATAATGGATTCAAATCATTGGTCCCAGATCGAGATATTTCATCAAGTGTTTGACTTTAGCTCATTTTCACATTAATTGGATTGTACTAATGTACCTTGGGAGTCATTGACATCAATGGTGATTTCCTTCGCACTTGTTAACGATTTTCATCAATGACCGGTAATCAAGTGGTTTCTACCATGTTTGACTTCAACACCTATAATCGCTTGGTTAGATTCATACTTACGGGCAATGGGATTGAAGAACCTGGATCTCATCATTTTGGTCCAGGTTGTGATGGAGTATTTATGATTTGTATTGACACACGGATCCACTTTGTATGTCTCGGGGCTGTGTCTGAATTTAAGCTTTCTAATACATAGATCCACAGTGTATTCCTGGTGGCTATGTAGAATCTTGACTACATGGATCCATGGTGTATAATTGGTGGCGATGACTTACATTTATAATTTAAATCATTTGTAGTTTGAGCATGGGAATGACTACCTCATAAATGGTATGATGTTATGCAGATGCTTGATTGTTTGCAGGTCCTTGATCGGTGCGCTCCTTGTTCCCGACACACACACACATTTTACAAAGTATTTTGGTTGTCACGAGTTCCAACCTCATACTTTGGGGGGGATTTTGTTACACATTATTTTGGTCACTCTGATGATGAACCTATAGGCATGTGTTTAGGCTCTCAAAACAATTTTTTACATGAGGAAAATGACTAAGTTCTTCCCCTAGAAGGCATATTTTTAGAATCACGTTGCAGGATGACATTGGTACATAGTGCGTAAATCCTTGATTTCCGCAGGCTGCTCTATTCCTGTCTCGCGGGGTTTCTATATGCTGCTATATAGGTAGGGTGCGATGGCATTTGAAGCTAAGAAAAGGAATAAGTTTCACAAAGTTATAGAAGGAGAATCTTCTAGAATGTGAGGAAGTGTCAGTATGGTTGTGATCTTACTTGCTTCTCTGATTTTGTGGGATCATCCTCATCCTTGTAACCACTTCACCTTCTCCTATATAATGATGGGTTTCTCATGGAAAAGGTTAAGCAATATTGAGAAAAGAATTTTTGAAAGAATATTCTAAAGACTGTGTGAAGGATCATGTTACAACT
>JZKD02S1346685.1:0-10742 GCA_000966675.3 Picea glauca | reverse complement strand
TTCTATATGGTTTCATATATCTTGTGTGGTGATTGTATTCAGATATCTTTGGATCTATTGTGATATTTTGTATTCAGGTATTTGGTTCTTAACAACTCTATGCACAGAGCTTCCACAGTTTTAGGATGAATCTTTGCATAGATCTTCCTCTTTCTTAGTTCCCAAAAATCACAGTTTCAGTTCCCGACAATGGAACCATTTTTTGGCATAGGGGTAGACCTAGGGTTCAATGCTCAAGATCACACCAATAAATCCCTAACTACCGACCCTTTCGATAACACCTGTGAAGCATATGAAGTCTCACCCGAGGTAGAGGCAAGGGTGGTTGTAGGACTCAAGTGTCTGCAACCTTATATGGGACACATATTTGTGATTATATTGTTTACAAAGCACTTAGCATCGATAGATTATCAATACTCAACCATTACTCTACTTCGCAGATAGTGCAGAGCATCACAACATTCACTTAGGTCTAATGTATTTTAACATTTATCCATAGTAAAATAGATCAAGTTTGGTAGATCATCACTAAGCACATTCATACATGTCTAATAAGCACACAACATAAGAATATCTATCTAAACATTTCCAAGCACTTATCAAAATAATGGATAAGCACATCAAGTCAAAGCACAAAGCATAACACACAATATTTACGTGGTTCACCCCCACCCTGGGGCTATGTCCACCAACTCTTCTTATTTATTGTCTTCAGTCAAATAGGTTACAATAACAAAGCCACCAAAACCCTACTTTGCATAGGACAAGAGATCTACACACCTCACTAGATCCTCCTTCCCCAAATATATTAGCACCCAGTCTTTTACAAACACTTGGACTTAACACTGCAAATTCAACAGTATGCACAAAGCCTACTCAATCACACAGATTACTTGCACATAGCAATATTTTCCATCACATAGATGTACCTTCTTACTTAAATCACCTAGATTGCCTATTTATACATACAAAATAGGCCTAAACATGGGAAAATCCCATGGGCCAACATCCCATTCCCATTACATTATCCCAAAACCCAAAAAGGACCCAAAAGTGGGTCGAGATTCTGCAATCTCCGCTTCATCTTGTGCTCCTCCTTCGACACGATGTCGAAGTCCCAAAATAGGCCAACATGACCAAGAAACTTCCAAAACTTGGTCAAGGGCCAACACCTCATCATTTAGTTCACACATTAGAATGGATTCCAACAAACTAGTATACAGACCAGGAATTATGTAGAGGAACTACAAACTGGATAGTATTACAACAAAACTTTATAGTTAATTTCTCATTTGAGAATGAGAAACCCAACATAGAATCGCCACTTAAACACATCAGAGAGGTGATATTCATTAAAGAACTAAGAGTTGAACTTATGACAGAAGAACAACAACAAAACAAAAAGACAGTAAAAGAACTACTCTCATGCTACCATGTGCAGGAAGAAGCACTAGATGAATATGACCCATGAAACATTCATATTGTGGAAGTTGAAGGTGAAAGAGAAGTGGAAGGTCCACCTCTAGAATCACAAGTATTTTTTGTGCCGATCAAAGTGAATAAATTCAATATTGGGTCAGTTGAGAATCCCAAAATGGCCAACATTGGAGACTAATGGGATGAGCAAACAATGGAAAGTATAACAGAGTTACTGCATGAGTACAACAACCCGTTCCCAACAACGTTTACAAAAATGAAAAGCATAGCAGGAGAGCTAGGTGAAATGAATATACCTCTCATATCTGAGGCAAGACCGATCAGACAATGACCATATAGGCTAAACCCCATATTCAAGCAGGAAGTCAAAGACAAAATTGATAGGATGTTGGAGGTTGGAATCATAGAACCTCTAGAGGAATCTGAATGGGTAATCCCTATGGTATTTTAGGAGAAAAAATAGGGAGGGATAAGGATATGTGTCGAACTAAGGAAGTTGAATGATGCGTACCTACATGACTCGTTCCCTAATCCTTTCACATATGAGGTGTTGGAGAATGTAGGAGGACAAGAAGCTTATTCATTCACTAATAGATTCTCAAGCTACCATCAGATCAAGATAGCTCTAGAAGGTAGGTACAAGACCAATTTTTCAATAGAATGAGGATCCTACCAATACACAGTCATTTCATTTGGACTAAATAATGCACCAATAATACTTTTCTAGAGTAGTCATAGCTGCATTCAAAGAATTCATCCACCAATTTTTAGAAGTCTATATGGATGATTGGAAAGTCTATAGTCTGTTGAAATACCATGTAGGGGTTTTGAGGCTGATGCTAGAAATATGTAGGCAGTGTCATATGTCATTAAATATCAAGAAGTGCATCTTCGAAACACCCTTTGGGATACTATTGGGCCATATAGTATGCAAAAAAGGCTTGCTAGTAGATCCTGCCAAGATTGCAGTAATTGTTAATCTACCACCACAAAAATCATTATGTCAGTTAAGAGAAACATTGGGACACACATGATACTACAAGAAATTTATAAAAGGTTATGCATATATCACTATGCCAATGGACAAATTGTTAAGAAAAGACAACAAGTTTTGGTGGAATGGGGACTATCAACAAGGATTGGACACCCTGAAAGAGAAGATGGTAACCGCACCAATACTAGTATTCCTAGACTGGGAAAAGACATTCCACGTGCATGTAGATGCATCAGCCATAACACTTGGAGCTATTCTGGTGCAACCAGGAGCAGGAGAATTGGAACATATTATAACATTTGCTAGCAAAAAAATGTCAGAATCGGAGAAGAATTACAATACCATAGAGAGAGAAGGCCTAGCTATGGTCTATGCACTTCAAAAGTTCATAAATTACTTATTGGGAAAACATTTCAAGATGTTTACAGACTATTAAGCTCTCAAATACCTTGTCAACAAGCCAGTGTTGGGGGGAGAATTTGTAGATGGTTATTGTTGTTCTGGGAATTTGACTTCAAAGTGATAGTCAAACCATGGAAGTTGAATGAAGGACTTGATAACCTATCAAGGATCACTAATGGAGAGGAACCTATGAATCTAGAGGACATCTTTCTCGATGCATAGTTATTTTTAGTCCAAGTAGCTGATGAATATTTTGTAGACATCATTCAATACTTGAGTACAGGGGTTGCACCACAAGAATTCAACACCGTGCAAACAAAACCCTGGTAGTTAGGGCTGCAGATTATCAATTGATTGCATGACACTTATATAATATGGGTGTATACATCATCTTGAGAAGATGTGTACTAGAAAATGAAAGACCTAGGATTTTAGAAAAATCCCATGAGGGGATAGAAGGAGGAAATTATGCAGGTAAAGCTACCGCATAGAAGGTATTGTGTGCAGGACAATGGTGGCCTAATGTTCATAGAGACTCAAAGGACTACTTCCAGAGATGTGATGTATGTCAGCGAGTTGGTAAACTGAATAGATAGGATGATATGCCCCTGAAACCACAAGTAACATTGTAAGTATTCGACAAATGGGAAATAGATTTTGTGGGACCAATTAACCCACCAACAAAAAGTTTAGGAGTGAGGTATATCATTACTGTGACAGAATAATTAACAATATGGGTAGAAGCAACATCAATAAAATATTACAGTGTAGAGACAACAATACAATTCTTGTTTGAGAAAGTCATCACTAGATTTGGTTATCCAAGAATTTTGACGAGTGACCAAGGCACTCACTTCATTAACATCACTATTAAGGAAATGACTGAGGAGTTTGAAGTTTATCATCAAAAGAGTACACCATATCATCCTCAAGAAAATGGAATAGTGGAAGCCATTAATAAGATCCTCAAAAATGCATTGACAAAGATATGCAATGTTAATCGAGACGATTTGGATTTGAAGATACCAACAGTATTGTGGGAATACATGACCACATGCAAAAAATTAATAGGGAAGACGCCATTTAGACTGGTGTATGGACAAGAGATAGTGGTGCCATTAGAGTTTTTAATACCTAGTCTACGTGTAGCAACAATTACAAACATGATAGAGAGAGGCACAGTATGAGAAAGGCTAAGTCAGCTAATGATCATGGAAGAAGATAGGATTCTAGCAGGGTTTCACCAAGGAGTACAAAAAGAAAGGGACAAATCTTGGCATGATAGACATATCAAGAGGAAAATTTTCAAGGAGGGCGACCTAGTCTTGGTCTACAACAGTAAATCTCTTCAACACCTAGAAAAACTCATAATGCATTGGTTGGGACCATATGAAGTAAAGACTATCACAGATGGGGGAGTTGTACAATTTAAGGACTTGGTAGGAACATAACTCAAAGGAATGATCAATGGGAGTCGATTGAATCTACATAGGGACAATCGAACTCCTAGCACTTAAAAAAAGAAGGATTGCACGCAGAAACATAGGGGTTACCACGCTAAACATCAAAAGACAAAAACCAATGAAAGGATACGTAATGCGACGAGAAGAAAATGTCCATGCGCACCAACAAAACAATATCACACGCACTCGAAAATGTTAGCACGCAGGAGAAAGGACCAATGGTCAGAAAAAGGAGGAAATTGTGGAAATGGCAGGTACAGAAAATCAACGCCAACTAATGGCGTCTATCAAAATTGAATGTCAAGAATGATTGACGGGACGACACATTAATCGCTCCAACTGGTGACATCAAGGGAATTTAATGGCAGGTATGTGAGAAGCACCAGTTCATTCAAAACACAACTTGGGTAATGTCTTTGAGAAGTTTCACACAATTCCTATATAAGGAAAGCACGCGAGTATCAGAATGGTTGTTGTGAAATTGAGAAAATCACATAGTAATAGAGTATATGGAGGAGAAAGAGAGGTTGCAGGAGTTACAGAATGAACTAGCTCGACGAAGACCAATTTTAACCACCATGGAACCACCCAAGCTAGGATCATTGAGATAGGCCTGCAGACGACCTCGAAGCAAACTTAGACCACCTCAATATCCATAGGGAAATGAATAGGAGCCACCATAGACTAAAGAATTTGTCAACTTGGACGAAAACCCTTTGCCCAATATGGAACAAGCGAACCCCACACCAGTGGTGGAGGAAATCCCAGAAACAACAAAAATGGGCATGGATATTGATATGATGAAAGTGGGATAGATCCAGTAGGCCAAGGACAAAGGAAATCATTTGTTCCTGGAAAATCCTGAAGAAGGCCCAAGGGTTAATGGGATAGTCCCAAACTAGACAGAAGTGGTCGTACCAGAAAGGTCACACCCAACAACGTTGGAGAAGCAACATGAGGGCATAGTAGAAGATGTCATCGGTCGGGTAGAGGNTTCTATATGGTTTCATATATCTTGTGTGGTGATTGTATTCAGATATCTTTGGATCTATTGTGATATTTTGTATTCAGGTATTTGGTTCTTAACAACTCTATGCACAGAGCTTCCATAGTTTTAGGATGAATCTTTGCATAGATCTTCCTCTTTCTTAGTTCCCAAAAATCACAGTTTCAGTTACCGACAATGGAACCATTTTTTGGCATAGGGGTAGACCTAGGGTTCAATGCTCAAGATCACACCAATAAATCCCTAACTACCGACCCTTTTGATAACACTTGTGAAGCATATGAAGTCTCACCCGAGGTAGAGGCAAGGGTGGTTGTAGGAATCAAGTGTCTGCAACCTTATATGGGACACATGTTTGTGATTATATTGTTTACAAAGAACTTAGCATCGATAGATTATCAATACTCAACCATTACTCTACTTCGCAGATAGCGCAGAGCATCACAACATTCACTTAGGTCTAATGTATTTTAACATTTATCCATAGTAAAATAGATCAAGTTTGGTAGATCATCACTAAGAACATTCATACATGTCTAATAAGCACACAACATAAGAATATCTATCTAAACATTTCCAAGCACTTATCAAAATAAGGGATAAGCACATCAAGTCGAAGCACAAAGCATAACACACAATATTTACGTGGTTCACCCCCACCCTGGGGCTATGTCCACCAACTCTTCTTCTTTATTGTCTTCAGTCAAATAGGTTACAATCACAAAGCCACCAAAACCCTACTTTTCATAGGATAGGAGATCTACACACCTCACTAGATCCTCCTTCCCCAAATATATTAGCACCCAGTCTTTTACAAACACTTGGACTTAACACTGCAAATTCAACAGTATGCACAAAGCCTACTCAATCACACAGATTACTTGCACATAGCAATATTTTCCATCACATAGATGTACCTTCTTACTTAAATCACCTAGATTGCCTATTTATACATACAAAATAGGCCTAAACATGGGAAAATCCCATGGGCCAACATCCCATTCCCATTACATTATCCCAAAACCCAAAAAGGACCCAAAAGTGGGTCGAGATTCTGCAATCTCCGCTTCATCTTGTGCTCCTCCTTCGACACGATGTCGAAGTCCCAAAATAGGCCAACATGACCAAGAAACTTCCAAAACTTGGTCAAGGGCCAACACCTCATCATTTAGTTCACACATTAGAATGGATTCCAACAAACTAGTATACAGACCAGGAATTATGTAGAGGAACTACAAACTGGATAGTATTACAACAAAACTTTATAGTTAATTTCTCATTTGAGAATGAGAAACCCAACATAGAATCGCCACTTAAACACATCAGAGAGGTGATATTCATTAAAGAACTAAGAGTTGAACTTATGACAGAAGAACAACAACAAAACAAAAAGACAGTAAAAGAACTACTCTCATGCTACCATGTGCAGGAAGAAGCACTAGATGAATATGACCCATGAAACATTCATATTGTGGAAGTTGAAGGTGAAAGAGAAGTGGAAGGTCCACCTCTAGAATCACAAGTATTTTTTGTGCCGATCAAAGTGAATAAATTCAATATTGGGTCAGTTGAGAATCCCAAAATGGCCAACATTGGAGACTAATGGGATGAGCAAACAATGGAAAGTATAACAGAGTTACTGCATGAGTACAACAACCCGTTCCCAACAACGTTTACAAAAATGAAAAGCATAGCAGGAGAGCTAGGTGAAATGAATATACCTCTCATATCTGAGGCAAGACCGATCAGACAATGACCATATAGGCTAAACCCCATATTCAAGCAGGAAGTCAAAGACAAAATTGATAGGATGTTGGAGGTTGGAATCATAGAACCTCTAGAGGAATCTGAATGGGTAATCCCTATGGTATTTTAGGAGAAAAAATAGGGAGGGATAAGGATATGTGTCGAACTAAGGAAGTTGAATGATGCGTACCTACATGACTCGTTCCCTAATCCTTTCACATATGAGGTGTTGGAGAATGTAGGAGGACAAGAAGCTTATTCATTCACTAATAGATTCTCAAGCTACCATCAGATCAAGATAGCTCTAGAAGGTAGGTACAAGACCAATTTTTCAATAGAATGAGGATCCTACCAATACACAGTCATTTCATTTGGACTAAATAATGCACCAATAATACTTTTCTAGAGTAGTCATAGCTGCATTCAAAGAATTCATCCACCAATTTTTAGAAGTCTATATGGATGATTGGAAAGTCTATAGTCTGTTGAAATACCATGTAGGGGTTTTGAGGCTGATGCTAGAAATATGTAGGCAGTGTCATATGTCATTAAATATCAAGAAGTGCATCTTCGAAACACCCTTTGGGATACTATTGGGCCATATAGTATGCAAAAAAGGCTTGCTAGTAGATCCTGCCAAGATTGCAGTAATTGTTAATCTACCACCACAAAAATCATTATGTCAGTTAAGAGAAACATTGGGACACACATGATACTACAAGAAATTTATAAAAGGTTATGCATATATCACTATGCCAATGGACAAATTGTTAAGAAAAGACAACAAGTTTTGGTGGAATGGGGACTATCAACAAGGATTGGACACCCTGAAAGAGAAGATGGTAACCGCACCAATACTAGTATTCCTAGACTGGGAAAAGACATTCCACGTGCATGTAGATGCATCAGCCATAACACTTGGAGCTATTCTGGTGCAACCAGGAGCAGGAGAATTGGAACATATTATAACATTTGCTAGCAAAAAAATGTCAGAATCGGAGAAGAATTACAATACCATAGAGAGAGAAGGCCTAGCTATGGTCTATGCACTTCAAAAGTTCATAAATTACTTATTGGGAAAACATTTCAAGATGTTTACAGACTATTAAGCTCTCAAATACCTTGTCAACAAGCCAGTGTTGGGGGGAGAATTTGTAGATGGTTATTGTTGTTCTGGGAATTTGACTTCAAAGTGATAGTCAAACCATGGAAGTTGAATGAAGGACTTGATAACCTATCAAGGATCACTAATGGAGAGGAACCTATGAATCTAGAGGACATCTTTCTCGATGCATAGTTATTTTTAGTCCAAGTAGCTGATGAATATTTTGTAGACATCATTCAATACTTGAGTACAGGGGTTGCACCACAAGAATTCAACACCGTGCAAACAAAACCCTGGTAGTTAGGGCTGCAGATTATCAATTGATTGCATGACACTTATATAATATGGGTGTATACATCATCTTGAGAAGATGTGTACTAGAAAATGAAAGACCTAGGATTTTAGAAAAATCCCATGAGGGGATAGAAGGAGGAAATTATGCAGGTAAAGCTACCGCATAGAAGGTATTGTGTGCAGGACAATGGTGGCCTAATGTTCATAGAGACTCAAAGGACTACTTCCAGAGATGTGATGTATGTCAGCGAGTTGGTAAACTGAATAGATAGGATGATATGCCCCTGAAACCACAAGTAACATTGTAAGTATTCGACAAATGGGAAATAGATTTTGTGGGACCAATTAACCCACCAACAAAAAGTTTAGGAGTGAGGTATATCATTACTGTGACAGAATAATTAACAATATGGGTAGAAGCAACATCAATAAAATATTACAGTGTAGAGACAACAATACAATTCTTGTTTGAGAAAGTCATCACTAGATTTGGTTATCCAAGAATTTTGACGAGTGACCAAGGCACTCACTTCATTAACATCACTATTAAGGAAATGACTGAGGAGTTTGAAGTTTATCATCAAAAGAGTACACCATATCATCCTCAAGAAAATGGAATAGTGGAAGCCATTAATAAGATCCTCAAAAATGCATTGACAAAGATATGCAATGTTAATCGAGACGATTTGGATTTGAAGATACCAACAGTATTGTGGGAATACATGACCACATGCAAAAAATTAATAGGGAAGACGCCATTTAGACTGGTGTATGGACAAGAGATAGTGGTGCCATTAGAGTTTTTAATACCTAGTCTACGTGTAGCAACAATTACAAACATGATAGAGAGAGGCACAGTATGAGAAAGGCTAAGTCAGCTAATGATCATGGAAGAAGATAGGATTCTAGCAGGGTTTCACCAAGGAGTACAAAAAGAAAGGGACAAATCTTGGCATGATAGACATATCAAGAGGAAAATTTTCAAGGAGGGCGACCTAGTCTTGGTCTACAACAGTAAATCTCTTCAACACCTAGAAAAACTCATAATGCATTGGTTGGGACCATATGAAGTAAAGACTATCACAGATGGGGGAGTTGTACAATTTAAGGACTTGGTAGGAACATAACTCAAAGGAATGATCAATGGGAGTCGATTGAATCTACATAGGGACAATCGAACTCCTAGCACTTAAAAAAAGAAGGATTGCACGCAGAAACATAGGGGTTACCACGCTAAACATCAAAAGACAAAAACCAATGAAAGGATACGTAATGCGACGAGAAGAAAATGTCCATGCGCACCAACAAAACAATATCACACGCACTCGAAAATGTTAGCACGCAGGAGAAAGGACCAATGGTCAGAAAAAGGAGGAAATTGTGGAAATGGCAGGTACAGAAAATCAACGCCAACTAATGGCGTCTATCAAAATTGAATGTCAAGAATGATTGACGGGACGACACATTAATCGCTCCAACTGGTGACATCAAGGGAATTTAATGGCAGGTATGTGAGAAGCACCAGTTCATTCAAAACACAACTTGGGTAATGTCTTTGAGAAGTTTCACACAATTCCTATATAAGGAAAGCACGCGAGTATCAGAATGGTTGTTGTGAAATTGAGAAAATCACATAGTAATAGAGTATATGGAGGAGAAAGAGAGGTTGCAGGAGTTACAGAATGAACTAGCTCGACGAAGACCAATTTTAACCACCATGGAACCACCCAAGCTAGGATCATTGAGATAGGCCTGCAGACGACCTCGAAGCAAACTTAGACCACCTCAATATCCATAGGGAAATGAATAGGAGCCACCATAGACTAAAGAATTTGTCAACTTGGACGAAAACCCTTTGCCCAATATGGAACAAGCGAACCCCACACCAGTGGTGGAGGAAATCCCAGAAACAACAAAAATGGGCATGGATATTGATATGATGAAAGTGGGATAGATCCAGTAGGCCAAGGACAAAGGAAATCATTTGTTCCTGGAAAATCCTGAAGAAGGCCCAAGGGTTAATGGGATAGTCCCAAACTAGACAGAAGTGGTCGTACCAGAAAGGTCACACCCAACAACGTTGGAGAAGCAACATGAGGGCATAGTAGAAGATGTCATCGGTCGGGTAGAGGTGTATATAGAGGAGAGAACAATGGAGGCTAGAACCTCAATTCATCCACCACAGCAGAAGGGAAAGCAACTAATAAAAATATCACTGCACAAGCAAGCTGCAACAACAATAGTCTTACCGCGCATTCTGGAAGGGTGTGTATTGTGGCTGATCTGTTAGGATGC
>JZKD02S1346674.1:0-11640 GCA_000966675.3 Picea glauca | reverse complement strand
TCTTTATATATATATATATATATATATATATATATATATATATATATATATATTCCAAAGAAAACCTTGCAGGGAAATGTTTTGGCATTTCTTTGCATTCTGTGGATGGTACTTGGTATAAACCTGTCACGATTTGTAACAATGCCCAAACTGGTCGAGACATCGAGGGAGGCATGCAACATAGACAATTGATTTGGGGAATCGACATTGAGACCTCTTGCATGAAAATCAAAGAACTCAATCACTTGAGCTAGTCCATCCACTGGGCTTCAAAGTAAACCTCACAAGATCTTCCTTCTTCCCTGGAATACTTAGATGGAGGGTGGCTCTGTGAAAATTCCCAAGCCTTAGGTGACTAAAGTCCTTATGATCTCAATCAAAGAAGTAGATTGTTGAATTTATTTATTGCGGAAATAAATTTCGAACCATAGCATTAATCACACAATAGCTCGAAATCAAATAGCGGAAGCATAAAAACTAATTTCACACATCCACCAGTAATTATTCCTTCAAATCTGCTTTTCATTCATTCAAAAAACTTGCAAGAAAATCTCCACAAATTGCCCCAAAAACAACACTGCATGAACACAAACAAAGCACCTCAAACTTGAGCTTTTATACCCTGATTGAAAGGTACAACTGCTGGAAAAAACCAGAAACAACAGAAAATTGTTGTACAACAGATTTGCACCATTGTACGGTCCTTTTTGTATGACTATACAATATTATCTATATGATTGTACGAAACTCTGTACAACCGTGTGGAACCCTTTACAGACTGTGTGTTGCATGGAAATGCCTTTTTCCTGGCTGCCTGTTCTCTGTCCCTCTCTTTGTCGCTCAATATGCTAAACTGCTCAAGTGTTCTTTGTGTGTTTGAACTCTTTATCTTGACCTGTCTTTATAGTTTTAGCTGAGACCAAAACCCTAATCTATTTTTGAGATTACTCCTAGTTTAAGTCATGCATGCATGAAATACACTTTTTAGACTCAACTACTAAAAATAAGACTTTCACCTTTTAACTAAAGTGAATTATAAAATATAATAACTTTTCGAAAATTGCTTTTTCAAAAATATCTCGAACTAATTCTTGTCTGAGCTATAATTCTCAACACTCCCTCTTAGCGAGGAAGGAATTCTACACCAATCCAAGTTTGTCTTTGAATGTACTCCTAGGAGTCCTAACTTGCTCCCGAGCATCCTTCAATGTTTGATTTGTTGAATTTTCACTATGCTAGGCTCAAGCATGAGGTTTATTTCATTTAGCATGTACTTGAACCATAAACAAATGCAACAACACCATACACAAGTGCTGCAATTACCGAGATCAGAAGAAGAATAACCATGCACAAGAACACAAGAAATATCCTGGGAAAACTCTTCTCAACCAAGGGAAAAACCCAACAATCCTTTGCTATATTCTCAATAGAAGATCCCCCAACCATAAACCCTAATGCACACAAGAGGGTGCTTCTACAACCTTGAAACTAGCGCCCAAGAGAGGTGTGCACTTCAGCCTTACAAGTGTTGTTGAAATTTCCAAATGACAAGTGACAAGTGAGTGTGTGTGTTTCCTCAATGGGGAAATCACCTCTATTTATACAAGACCAGACACAAAAATAGGTGTGTCTATTGGCACAAGAGGGCCGACCTCAATAACTCAGTAATATAATTAATTATTACAATAAACATTAATTATCTTTCACATATGGTGGGGCTGACTTGTACCCTTTACATCACAATTAGGGTTACAAGTAAATATTACACTTAGACAATATAGCAAGGGATCCACACGTCCACTAGTGCTCAACCACTAGGGACACGTCCACATGTGCTCATCCACATGGACGTCGTACTCAACAGATCTCTATCTCAACTAAATCCACAAGAGAATCATCTGGAGTACCATCTCAAGCTTGACTCAACTGAGTCCACATGAGTACAAAGGCAAGAGACCACACATCGACTCAACTCTCACAGAGGAGAACGATACACCCATCACATGGGCTCTCAGAGGTCGACTCAACTTAGTCCAAAGGAGAACGTATCCTGGAGAATGTCACACGACACTGCAATCATCAACACTCCCTCTCAGCTAGGGAGGCATTCTCCACCAGGCCAAGTCTCTCATAGAAGTACTCAAACTTCATCTTGGCAAGCGGTTTGGTGAAGACATCTGTAATCTGCTCATGTGTAGAAACATATTGCATGTGTACTGCTTTCCTCTGCACCATATCTCTGATATAATGGTATTTGATCTCAATGTGTTTCGATTTATCGTGAAACACAGGATTCTCTGAGAGCTTCACACAACTCTGGTTATCACAATGAATAATAGTGGAATCCATTTCATGATCAAATAAATCTGCAAGGAGCTTGCGAAGCCACATTGCTTCGCGGACTGCCACACACAATGCTATATACTTTGCTTCTGCGTTAGTCAAAGCCACAGAGCTCTATTTCCTACTGCACTAGGAAACCATGGAAGATCCCAAGGTAAAACAATAACTATATGTGCTCTTCCGGTCCATTGCACTCCCTGCCCAATCTGCATCGAGCATATCCCTGCAAACTCATGTCTATACCGGAGACATATCTCAAGCCATATCCAATTGTGCCTCGTAGATATCTCAATACATGCTTTGATGCTATCCAATGAGTCTGTCTCGACTGACTCATGAACTGACTTAGTACATTCACTACATAGCATATATCAGGTCTGGTGTTAACCAGATACATTAATGATCCAATCAACTCTCAATAAAGGTGTGGATCAATCTTGCCTGAGAAGCCTCGTTCATTTTCTTTAGATCCATCACCATCGGTGTAGGCATGGATTTGTAGTTTGTCATATCAAATTTTTTCAACATCTCCACTGTATATTTTCCTTGACTCAAGAAAATCTCATCAGTTCTCTGCCATACTTCTAGTCCCAAGAAGTAGTGCATCATACCAAGATCCTTCATCTCGAATTCAGAATTCAATGCACGCTTGCATTCACCAATAAGTCTTTCTGAACCAATGAGGAATAAGTCATCAACGTACAGGACCAAGATCAGGTACTTGTTACCAACAATGTGATAATATGGGTTTGGATCAACAACACTCTTATTGAAGCCCAAACTCATCAGGAATCCATCCATCTTTTCGTACCAAGCACGAGGTGCCTGCTTTAGTCCACACAGGGCTTTCTTCAACCTGCACACATGAGATTTCTGCTCATGTATAAAAAATCCATTTGGTTGCTCGATGTAAACTTCTTCCTCAATCTCACCATTGAGAAGTGTTGTCTTTACATCCATCTGATGTAGTCTCCAACCCATAGATGTTGCTAGTGCAATGATCGTACGAATGGAAGTGTATCGGGCTACATGAGAAAATGTCTCCTCATAATCAATTCTCTCCACCTGTGAGAATCCTCTGGCTACAAATCTCACTTTGTACTTCTCAACACTTCCATTAGCTGCATGCTTGATCTTATAGATCCACTTGGAAGTCACTATAGACTTCCCTTATGGTCTCAGAACAATATCTCGTACATCATTCTTCATGATGGACTAATACTCTTATGTCATGGCATCTTGTCATACCTGTTGACCTGCTGCTTCTCCATGACAAGAAGGCTCAATATCAATGATGTGGCTCATGGCTGAAACATAGCTCGAGAATCTCTGGGGTCTCTTACTCTCTCGGAATGTGCCTCGAGGAGCTGCATGTCCCTCTGCCTCTTGTAGAGTCTATCGAGCCCCCAAGCAAGTATTTTATGGCCTACTGCAATGTCTCTGGGAACATCATCTGGAGCAACTGGATTAACTGGATCAATGGTTGTCTCCCTCTGAACTGATGAAGGGGGAGGAGGTATTGTCTCGCTGTCAATCTCCATCTGAGATTCTCTAGATCTTTGAAAGGCTATCTCTTCCTCAAAGATGACATCTCTACTAACCTCGGTCTGTCTCTTACCAAGGATGTATATCCGATATGCCTTCGAAGATTCACTGTACCCCACAAATGTACCCTTTTTGCCTGAAGGGTCTAGCTTGGTTCTCTTCTCCTTGGGTACATGAAAGTTTACTGGACACCCAAATATCCTGAAGTGTCCAACCTCAAGCTTCAATCCGGTGAAGGCTTCTTTGGGAGTCATGTTCTTCAAAATATTGTGAGGACTCATGTTCTGAACATACACTGTTGTCATGGATGCTTTTTCCCATAGAATCATAGGTAGATTTTGATCATGTATCATTGCTTTGGTTTCCTCAATGATGGTTCTGTTCTTCCTTCTCTTCAACCCCATTTTGTTGAGGGTTATAAAAAACAATGTACTCCCTCTTGATCCCTTCCTTAATACAAAAATCACTAAAATCCCTGGAGGTATAGTCTCCTCCATTATCCGACTTCAATACCTTGATCCTCCTCCCAGTTAGGTTCTCAACCTAAGCTTTAAATTCTTGAAATCTCGCAAGGACTCCATCCTTGGTCTTCAAGAAATAAATCCACGTCTTTCGAGAGTGATCATCGATGAAGAGCACATAATACAAATATATGTTCAAGGAAGCAACTGTCATGGGTCCACACACATCTGAATGTATCAAGTCCAAGATCCTCTTGTATCTACTGTCACTGCTCAAGAAGGACCCCTTGACATTCTTTCCAAGAGCACAACCTCTGCAAACACCATTATGTTGAACATGTATCTCTGGAAGGCATGTTACCATCTTGCCTAGAGCGGGAAGGGCTCTATAATGAATATGAGAAAGTCTCCTATGCCATAGCTCACTCAAACTGATAGTATCATGTTACATGGCCTGGACTAGTCGGATAGTCAACCTGTATAAGCAGTTTTATCGAACACCAATGACTCGAGCATAATCCATATGTGAGTTCTTCAAAAGAAGAATGCTTCATCTTTTATGTCTTCATCTCTCTGATGTGGCTCTGGATCAACATTAGCAGTGGAGGCAAGTTGTCTTTCTTTCTTCCTGGTAGGACATTCTCTCGCAAAGTGCCCATATTTGTCACATCTAAAGCACCGAATCTTTGATTTGTCTTTTCTATGTTCCTGACCTGAAACTGATGAAGACTTCTTACCTTTAAATGCTTTACTGAAGCTTCTTCTATTTCTTCCTTCTTTCTTTGTATGGAAGGAAAGAGCATGATTGTCATCATGAGGAGAGTCTTGCACTCCTCCAGCTATAAGTCTGATTTCTTCCTGGGTGCAGTATGTCCATAGATGATCAAAAGTAGGTAGTTCTTCTCTACCACTAATACTTTGAAGAAATGGTTCCCAATGTCTTGGAAGAGCATTCTGAGTGGTGAAGACAAGTTCTCTATCTGATATAGTTTCTCTAATGGCACCTAGTTGATCTCTGATCTCTGAAATCTTCATGAAGAAGGTAACAACGGTGTCATCTTTTGTCATCTTGATATTTTGAAGCTGGCTCTTCAATGTAAGAGCTCTGAGGGTGTTGTTACTCTCAAACATATTCTTCAATTCTTCATACATTTCATAAGTTGTCTTCAGGTTGGCAATACGAGGTAGGAGATGATCTCCCACTGAGTAGATGATTATCTTCCTTTCCTTGACGTCATCTTCCTTCTTTTCATTGGTAGGTGTCTCCGGTAGAGTCTTTTGTTTCACACTCAATAGGTCATCCTCTTCCAGGGTGATCTGTAGTCTTGACTTCCAGGAACTGAAGTTGCTTGACCCATCAAGTCTATCTTCCACCAAGGTTTTGTTCCTCATGGTTTGAAAATTCTTCCACAAACCCTTAACAACTAGGCTAGGAAACCTAACAACTAGCCTAGACTAGCAACTTTTAGATTTCGTTGGACTTATGACTACCAACAATAAGCCTTTAGAAGGTCACAGGAATACTGGTGAGCTGTAGAAACCCTATAACCAATTTTTTTGCAAAAAATTGCGGAACCCTAGAAACCCTAGGGCCAAAAATCCAAAATTTTCGGAAATGCAATCTGAGAGTCTCTGGAGATGTGCTGAAGGAGGTCGTACACTCTTATGCGAAAATTAGCCCCAACATTTCAGTGTAGGGTGTTGAAACAACCAAAAAGGAGAGGGTCATACCTTTTTCTGGAAACCCTAGAAGGGCCGTATGATTCTGCAGCTAGGAGGTGGCGGTTTGCTAGAAACTTGTGCAATGGTTTCTTTCAAGTCCTTTGCTCTGATACCATGTTGAATTTTCACTATGTTAGGCTCAAGCATGAGGCTTATTTCATTTAGCATGTACTTGAACCATAAACAAATGCAACAACACCATACACAAGTGCTACAATTACCAAGATCGCAAGAAGAATAACCATGCACAAGAACACAAGAAATATCCTGGGAAAATCCTTCTCAACTAAGGTAAAAACCCAACAATCCTTTGCTATATTCTCAAGAGAAGATCCCCCAACCATAAACCCTAATGCACACAAGAGGGTGCTTCTACAAACTTGAAACTAGCGCCCAAGAGAGGTGCGCACTTCAACCTTACAAGTGTTGCTGAAATTTCCAAATGACAAGTGACAAGTGAGTGTGTGTGTTTCCTCAATGGGGAAATCACCTCTATTTATACAATAACAGACACAACAATAGGTGTGTTTATTGGCACAATAGGGCCGACCTCAATTTCTCAGTAATATAATTAATTATTACAATAAACATTAATTATCTTTCACATATGGTGGGGTCGACTTGTACCCTTTACATCACAATTAGGGTTACAAGTAAATCTTACACTTAGACAATATAGCAAGGGATCCACATGTCCACTAGTGCTCAACCACTAGGGACACGTCCACCTGTGCTCAACCACATGGACGTCGTACTCAATAGATCTCTATCTCAATTGGGTCCACATGAGAATCATCTGGAGTACCATCTCAAGCCTGATTCAACTGAGTCCACAAGAGTACAAAGGTAGGATGCCACGGATCGACTCAACTCTCACAGAAGAGAACGATACACCCATCACATGGGCTCTCACAGGTTGACTCGACTCAGTCCATAGGAGAACATATCCTAGAGAATGTCACATGACGTTGCAATCATCAACATGATTGAACCATTGGTGTCTCCTAACATAAGTGCAAAGGGTTGCTATCTCTCCTTCTCCACTTGAAGGTTGCTATATTTCTTTGGAAATCTTTATGATCCTAGCTCAACCTTTAGAGCTTCATGCTCTTCATCCTTTGTCACTCGGTCTAGAATCTCCTTATACCTATGCTTGTTGTTTGGAAAAACAACCTTGGCATGCTTGCCAAGCATGCACCCTCTCCATACACCATGTTGCTCAACTCCAAACTCTGGAAGATCTATGACTATCTCCCTTAGAATAGGAAATGCCTTGTGATGCAGGTGCCCCATCCTCTTGTGCCACAACCTGCACAAGTTGTCACTCTCATGCACAAAGGCTCGAACATGTTCACCTTGCAACCTGTACAACTCTCTAACCCCTATTACCTGAGCTGTATCTAGGCTAGATTCTGTCGGTCTCACGAGGACTTGTTGGTTCTTGAACTCCACTGCGAAACTCTTATCCTCGATGACTGAAACTGAAAGCGAATTCTTTCTACAAACAAGACATCATCAAAATATAAAGAATTGCCTGACTTGAGCTGGAAAGGAATAGTACCAACTCCTACTACTGGGTACTTGGCATCATCACCAAGTTCAACCTGTACTCCCGAGTCCTATTTCTTCAGACTAGAAAAAAACTTCCGCGTTGATGTCATATGTCAAGATGCCCCACTGTCCACATACCCCAACGAGAAATCCTTCTTGAACTTGGAAACAACTCAGTCATCCAAGTTTCTACAGAGGCTGCTACTTGATTCTGCTGTTGCTTCCCTTTACTCTTCTTATTTGGACATTGTGATGCATAATGAACGTACTTATGACAACTAAAGCACTTGATTTTACTCAAGTCTTTCTTTCCTGGATGTGAGGTTGACTTCTCACTCTTTCCCTTACCCTTGTGTTAGCACAATTTTCCACCCTCCAATTGAGTTGATAAATATTATATTTCAACGATGAAAAAATGGCTAATTAAAGGAGTAAAGCCCCAAATTTTCACGGGCTAGACCCCTCTCCATTTGGGCTAGTGCTTGCCACCCTTAAGGGGGAGTCCCTAGGGTGATTTGGTGTTGCCTTAAAGTCTGAATGAATAGTAATGAACTACTTAATCAATTGCAAGAATTAAATCAAATTATCAATAAGAAGAAAGGTTCGACACAAACACAATTTTTTTTATTATCAGCTTGTCAAAGGGTTGATTGCACCATAATCAACAAATACACAACTTGTACAATGATCAGCCTTGCTCAAGAGAAAATAGCTAGCCTATAGAATGAGAGAGAAGAGAGAGAGAAAAGAAAGATTTAAAGAATATGTGTTGTTGTCACAAAAATCCGACCATAAAACCATGTAGCTCACTCCAATATACAGTGAATGAGGGTGCATAGGAGGCTAAGAAAGAAGGTATGGCACATGAGAGAAGGAGAGGGAGTAGGATAAGTGCATGGAGAAGGGAGAGAGAGTTAACTCATGTGAATAATATGAGAGTTAACACATGGGGGAATAAGTCAGGCATTAAGTGCATGTTTCAAAGTTAAATTTGGCCAAAATATGCATGAGTTAACCAAGGAGGAAACTCACAATTAATGCATGGAAAGTGAAGATATGTTGAGTGAGGAAAAGTTAGTGAGAAAACTTAGCCCGAATGGGCTAAATTATCTCTATGGAAGTGCCACCTCATCCTATGTGCCATCTCTTCACTTTATCTAATTTTTTGTTGACTTTATTGCTTTTGCCTTGGAAAATGTGCCCCTCTTCTTGATGCCATGTAGATGCCACATCACATTGAAACTCTGCCAAATTTCAGAATCTGAGCCTGCCACTTGTCACTTCTAGAGATTGGTCACCCCTACTATAAATAGAAATTGCTAAAAGTAGGGTCTGACTCCTAAAATTTAGGAAATTGTCAAAAACATCCAAGATGATTAAGAGAACACCGCCACATGTCAATTGCTTAAACATACACATTGCTAAATAGAATCTCCTCACATGTCAATGATATCATACTCATCAGATTCAATTTTCCGCAAGGATTTCGAATCCATAGTCAGAATTGACATGCGAGCCTCGGTGCTCAACTTGCTAAAAATGGAAATTTGTGACAAATCATCTCAGAAAAGATCCAAAAGAATCAGAATGTCTCAAGGATCCATAATGCATGCTAATAATTTGAATTTGCGGCTTGGAGCTCAGCCTGCTAAAAACATAAAGTTATTGCATGTCACCCGAAAAAGGTCCATCAGGCTCAGAATCATGCAAGGACCAACCCAGTATTCTCAAAACTGCTCCAAACTATCAAGTGAACCTCTCAAACAATGTCTCCTAAAAAGTAGGAACACCTATTGTATGTAAACATCTCCCTCAAATGCATAAGAAACCAAGCTAACTCTAACTCTGAAACAAATATAACCACGTACCGATCATGTACTTGTCTCTAATGGGAACCAACATCTGACTCAACACAAGTGCTAAACTCTGGGAGAATCTTAGAATGCCAACCAAAATAGTGTATGCTGGCTCTTAACCCTCAAGATTTTCAAGAGTGAAAATATAGGGGTTAACAATGACGACTCAAGGGGATGAGATCCCCTCATGGGATGTCGAGAACCATAAGAATCTCTGTAAAACTGAACCGATGCTCTGTGAGAACTCTGTAAGATGTACTAATGATGCTCTGAAAATATATGTACCAAAATATACCCCTGTAACTGTGTGGAAGAAGAGACGACCCTATAAGTTGTCTAAGAAAAATATCTAAGTTGACCTATAATACCAAAGCCTATCTAATGGGCAATGGAGTCAAATCAATATAAATCTCTCAAAACTGAAACTCGAGGGATCTCATCCAAATTCGCTACCTACTACCACCCAATATGTACACTCCTCCCTATGGTAAATGTGTTGATGTGGACACAAAGGGAGGGATTCACTTAATTAGATGTCAATAATGAGAACACCTATCAAGTGTGAAGGAACACCACCAATAATGACAATGGGTCCTAAGGTACGAGCACAACCTGTCATCGAGGCCCAATGATACTCAACCTTGTTGGATGCGAGATAACTTCCAGTGAGGCTAACGAATACCAAATCGCTCTACTTCTGGGTCATCCATGGATAATGTGTCGAAGTCAATACAGGATGATTTGCTGAAAAGAAGAGCAATAATGTTTCTCTTCCCTAAGCACAAAGTGATAAATCAAGAAGATCAAGATGAAAGAACCAGGTACCATATCCCTATTGTTGGATGAGGGCGACGATTGAACGAAAGCAGAAGACTCAAAGATAAGAGATGAGGAGACAAGACATAAGATGACTCGAGACTCTCCTATGTCCCCTCAAACTACCCATCCCTAAGGATCAATACTTTGGGAACATGAACAAACGACACCCCCATCCCGGTTCACTCTAATGATAGACACAAAGGCTCGACATGTGAAAGATAGACATTCAAATTTTGACCCAGGAATAACAATAATGGACAACCATTTATTCATGAAAGGAAAGACACACAAGACACAACCACATGGTCATATAACTTGGCAAAAATCAGCGACCCTTATGCAAAGGCTGAAGTAAACAACTGAAGGGAAAAGGCACTGCAAAGGGAAAGTAAATTGCTATCTTAAAAATTGCAAAAATTAGCAAGCTAAAAACACTGAAATGACAATGCAGAAAGGAAAAAAGAACTACCCTAGACCCAAAAGTTTGTACCTCAAAGCTTCCATGATGAAATCATCATACTCATAGGACCAATGTAACCTTGTAGCCAAATGATTAGTCTGACTGGAGAGGTCAACAAAGTCAATCTTCCAAGGGGACCAATCATGAAATCTCATATGACCCAAAGCTGCCTTGATGTACTTGCTAGTGAAGGCATAATTGAAGGGTGGTGTTTGATTGAAAGCTATTGGTTGGGATTTAGAACATGGTATTTCAACATTAACAAGCATGAATGCATGAGAGTCCAAACTCTTGGAATCTACCTATTGAAATACCTCCATCATCCTGAGCTCAACTGGGTCATGATGAACCCTGACATCCAAGCAATGATCAATCTCAGGATCTTGAAGAAGACACTCAGGGTGCAGAATTGCAAGCAAAGTGTAAGGGACATTATCCTCTGGTTGAACCAAAAATTGGCTTCTCCTGTTGTAATGGTATTAGATCAAGATGTTCCTGAACCACTGTTGTGATAGGCAAGGATGAAGCCTCTTGTTGATTGATTTTTACTTAGTTAACCTGTGGTTCCTCTTGAAATTTTTTATCTTCACTAATGAGAGGAACCAATGAACACTCCCGAGTATTCAAATATTCACCTTCATCTTCTTGGAACTCTACATGTGACTCAAATGGTGCAGCTATTGGTTCTGGATTAGCTAAGCCCGAGGGACCATCATGTTGCTCATCTATGGGAACCTGATATGTTGCAAGTTGTGGCTCATATTTAGTAACAAGGACTTCCTGCACTACTTTAACTATCAGTAGTTGAAATTCATGGATCAGAATTAAATTGTAGGCTGTGATAAAATTCTTCTAACTTAATAGCAATACTCCGGGCCTCCTC
>JZKD02S1346663.1:375-11640 GCA_000966675.3 Picea glauca | reverse complement strand
GTGTTTATACCCCATGAATATTCTACACCATGGAAGACTATAGACCCCTCCAAGCGATGGGGATTTTCCCTCTTGGAGGGTCTAGGGGCCAGTGGACCGTTGACAAGGGTTTAGGGGCAAATCCCCTGAAGGAAAAAATTCCTTGTAAAATATTGTGATTTTGCAGCCAATCTAGACCATTCATTATAAGGTCACAGATCTTAGGGTAGAAGCTCTTTTAGGGGTTTTTTCCCTAGAAGGAAACCCTCATTTATGAGGGAATTGTATTTCATTTTTGTATGTGTGTGATTATTGTATTCTGAGAGAGGATACTATGAAAGAAAGAAGAGGAAGTTATAATGGGTGTGATGTAGGTTGTGTTGTAACATATATCAAAATTGACTGTGTTTCCCGAGGTACAAATTGGTTCTCATTCATTTACATTTGATCATGTATATGGTAGCACTAGGTCTCCTTCATCAGCCATTTTTGAAGAATGTGTTGCTCCACTTGTTAATGGTTTGTTCCATGGCTACAATGCTACGGTTCTTGCATATGGACAGACTGGTTCTGGTAAGACATATATCATTGAGAGAGAGATGTTCCAAGAAGGTGCCTGTTTTTTAGATTGGTCACTTCATTCATTATTGGACTTTGGCGTTGCTTGGAAAATACTTCATATAAATTTCCTCGACTAGTCGACCTCGATATTTCCCAACTGGCATTGCATAGAGAACATATTTTCAGATGAAGTCCAAGGAGTTTATCATGAATGTGAACAGTTGCAAAGAAAAAGTATCGAAGAAAAGACAATTCAAGGTTTTTATCAAGTTTGCAGCGCAAGCAGATTTACACCATTTAGGGCAGTTTTTAGCTGGTAGGAAAGCGGATGCTCCTCAGGCAGCTCTCCAGGTGATTGATATTGTACTCAGGGAATTGTCAATTCATAGGTATTGTCCTGTCAGAAGGTCCTTTTACTCTTCTGCCTTGGGTAGAAGGCAACCGCTTGGAGAGGGTTTGCAAACCTGGTGCGGGTTTCACCAAAGCATCAGGCTAACCCAAATGGGTTTTCTCTTAACATAGATATGTTTTCAATTTCTAGCATTGGACCGTTGCCTGTCATTTAATTTATAGCAAAAGTTTTAAATAAGGATGTGGTAACAAGGCCCTTGTCTGATGATGATCGTATAAAGATTAAAAAGGCCTTAAGAGGTGTAAAAGTAGAAGTGACACATAGGATAAATGTGCGTAGGAAGTACCGTATCTCTGGATTGAATTCACAACCTACTCGGGAACTAATATTCCCGGTGGATGATAAATCAACAATGAAATCAGTATTTGAATATCCCTCAGATTATGGAGCAAAGAAATAATTATTGACGAAAGCTACAGCCATTGTGAATCGATCTTGCCATTATATTCACAGTTTTCAGTCTCGGATATCAGTGTTCATGATATTTGGGAAGACGAATTAATTGATCGATCTTCTCTTACATACATTAAAGGACCCAAAAACCCTAATTCAACATCAGTTTCGGTGACCCTCAGAGGAAATCTCTATGTGAATGAAAAGAAAAAGTATTTTAATTATTTGGAAGGGACGGAATTGGCTTTTGGTTTTGCCAATCACGGTAGCCTGGGGTTCATTGTGTCTGAAGAAGACAAAAGGGCCATGGAGCAATGCATGGGCTTGGTGGCGATTTCATCTATATCTGGAGCCTATGACAAGATTAGGCAACCCATGCATGTCAGGAGAATCACTGCAGAAAACGTTTGTTTCTTCATTTTTATGGACATGTTTCATTTTTGGTGGCGCACTGGCTCATGTGGGCGTTATGGACATATTGCACTTTCATTGGCCACACATGGTTATTGCAGATACGTCAGAGAGATTCTCTTGGTGGGACTAACATGCTGTCAAGGGCTGTTTTGATACGTTTCTCTCGACCAACAATCCAAAGCTTTCAGCCTTGACTCAGCAAGCAGAACCATTTATCACCGTTGGTCGCTACCTTGGAGCAACATTGGACCGTAATGGGCTTCGTCCTGACCGTTTCTATGTAACCTACAGTGGGAATACTGTGTAAGAGGTTGCTCAAGGTCATCTAAAATCAAATCAATTCACTATGTAAGAGGCCTGTCAAGGTCGTCTTCAATGAACATAGCAATGCCAAGAATCAAGAACGTGTTTTTGCGACCAAACATTGCGTGCACTGTGTGTTGAATACTTCATTTCTGGATGATCAACGCTCTACCAAATATCCTAGCTTGTCATTATTTAATCAGTCTACTGTACACTTCTAAGTTTTATCTATGGCTGTATAAAATTCGCTCTCTCTCACTGGTACGAGAAAGCAAAAGAGAAACCATCATGGAGTGCAGTATGTGCGGGGATGTAGGCTTTGCGGAGCATCTGTTTCAGTGTAGAAAATGCCAGTTCCTCTCCCAGCACATGTTTCTTCGCTTTGTCAGCACTCTCAAAGTGCTGGAGCACATTTACATAGTTGATCTCGAGATGTCACAGTTGGATCAAGCCAGAAACTTCCAGCTTTCTCTGTATTCCTAGGGAGATAGTGGCCAGGTTTCCATTTCTTGTTCAGGAAGGGATGGCAGCAGGCCAGGAGCATCCTTGAAGGAGGGAACTTTTACGTGCGATAGATGTAAGGCTAATGGCACAACAAAAAGAATTAAGCATGGATTTTGCTCGTGCTATGGCTACTGGTTTGTAATTGAACACATGGTTGATCTTATGATATTTTCGAAGCAATTTGGCGCAACTCATTTAAGAGGTGCGTGCATGAAGTTTATGGCTTTATGTCAGAAAAAGCAGGGTGCCTACTCCATGGTTGGCCTGCAAGACACTATGTCTCCAAGTTCCAACATGTCTACTGAAAGTCAACACCATGGAAACTTTTCGCTATTCCCTTCATCAAAAAGTTATAAAGGAGATGATGTTGAAGCAGAAGGTAGAGACGTTGCAAGAAGAAATGAGGATCCAGGTTTGGTCAGTAGTGGTATTACATTGGAAAAGTCTCTAGAGTCAAATCTACCAGAATTTGCAGTAGCAACAAGTTGTGAAGTTTCAGGACTTGCATTATCAGGTTCAGATGCAAAGAGAGTTAATAAAGTGTTGAAGGTAAATCAAGTTTGTCCCCCTCCCGTACAATCACAACAAGATAAGGCAGTAGACAAATTATCTGATTTCCACTCAGTTTTTTCTGGTCATCAAAATTAAAATGACTCCTCTTACTGAGTTGGCATTTTGAATGGGAAAATCAATTATACTGGCACCTCAGAGAAGTCATCAGTGACTGACAATTCCCTTGTTAAGCCTGATGCATTTTCTGGATCTTACAATCTGAGTACTGAGGAAAGTCCAGAGTCCATCAACATAGCTTCTATTGAATTTGAACAGCTTGGCTCCGATAATGCTAATCGATCTCAAGCTGACAGAAATAGGCATTCAGTTAGGTTTCCTCATAGGAGAAGGTCATCGTTTCCAATGCAACAAGTTCAAATCGGGAGAACAGGATCACGTCGATCTAACTCTGTAGTAATTAAAAGTATAAACAGTTTTCAAGATTGGCCTAAAAAACACATGGGTTCAAATAGGGAATTGAGAAGCAGTGATAGTGATGATGCTGAGAGTGATCATGTTGACAATGAGCTATCAGAGTCTGTTCAAAAGCCTGAGTGTACCAGAAGACTGAGTGTCAAAGATGCCATACATCTATTTGAAAGAAAGAAAAATGAGATGAGACGGTTTGGAGGTGAGGGAGATGATCTAACTCACTGGACACAACCTCAAAATGAATACGAGTATCCCCGAACACACACTGATAATGATCATGTAGATGCAACAAACGATGAAGAATATGGAGGGGGAATTATGAGATTTCTGATCTCCGCCATCATTTAACTCTTGCAATGCTTGGGGCGGATGACGATGTGAAGTCATTTGACAACGCTGGCTAGAACCTGCATGTTCTGAATTCCAACAAATTCTTGGAATCCGATCTGGGCAGGCAGTTCAGTCGCTCCTCCAACTTTGAATGAATAAATAATGATAACAGTCCAAACCCCTTTGTATCTCTTTGCAGGTAACTAATACTTCTGCCACAATTGTTGGTTGTGTGTGAGAAAACATAGAGGGATCAGTACAGAATAGTGACCTGAGAAGACTCACTGTGGAAATTAAAGAAAATTCAGACTGTAACGCATGGATAACACAAAAAGAACACCCCACTTATCAAATGATTAATAAAGGTTCAACGAAGCATCTGGCAGCCACAGAGTCTAGAAGGTGAACCGTTTCAGATTCCTAGAACGCCAAGAGTTTTATTTTTCCTTTTTAAAAAAAGACTACTAGATGTAACAAAAGGAGGGGGGTGCATGAGTGCAGCGTAGGGGAAAACCTCTTTCGAAGAGGGATTCATTGTAATTGATGAGTTATTTTGTAAGACAGTAATGGAGTAATGAAGAAGATTTTTTATTTGCGACTGTGAGATTCATCATGGTCGATTTCTTTCAGCATGTTCTTCTTCTTTTCAGCTGTGTTAAATCTGTTTGGATTTCATTATATATGTTCCTTACTCACAGTTGATATTGTCTTTACCATATTGTTTATGTCTTCCTCAACCCATCACGACTGCATTACATTTCATTTTCTTCTAACTGATGAGCTTTGTTATACTTTAGTACGACCACTACTATAACGAATGGATTTGGGTTTTCTGTAATTGTTTATTGTCTTTCCTCTGCACCAGCTATCAGCGGGTGTAATACCAATCTTCATTTTCATAATTCTGCATATATCCTTTGCTACGTTGGCCTTTCCTTTTTCTTTCCGCTACCGCATCATGATTTATCAAAACGCCGAAAGATAGACTTACTTTGCCTCACTTTCCGCAAGTTATTTGATCTCTGCTATTATCTCTTTTCATCGGTTTCATTTGACTCCATGCCCAATGGACCATTTCCCTGGTTTAACCTCCAAACTCTAAAATCCAAGACCATCATTTACCCATAAAGCTGCCCAACTTTTTCACGCTTATTCAAAATCATATTGTAACATTTTTTGAGAGATCCCTCTTGGTTTGGAGGAGGGCAACTTCCAATCCAAAGTGGTTCGAGGTTTCCTCGGGATTGATTTGCTGCAACCCATTTTAGTATTGAGTGTCAACATTTTTGGCGTCGTTGCTGGGGATTTTCGAAGTTGATATCTATCCCTGGGAGAATGAAATTGTCATAGTCCTAAGGTCTGGTTGAGCAGCCTGTCATAGGCAAATATTGGTTTCACATGCTCTGGCGACTCCATTTAAATTTTCTGGTGGTGATTTCATTGGCGGGAGAACTCAGAATTACAACTTTCATGTAAAGTCGCCCAATGGATGAGGCACCCGGTCTACTGTTCTTGGCACTTTACGAGAAAGTACCATCCCTAGAGGGAGCCGATGTTGTAACAGATATCAAAATTGACTGTGCTGCCCGAGGTACAAATTGGTTCTCATTCATTTACAATTGATCATGTATATGGTAGCACTAGGTCTCCTTCATCAACCATTTTTGAAGAATGTGTTGCTCCACTTGTTGATGGTTTTTTCCATGGCTACAATGCTACGGTTCTTGCATATGGACAGACTGGTTCTGGTAAGACATATATCATTGAGAGAGATATGTTCCAAGAAGGTGCATGTTTTTGAGATTGGTCACTTCATTCATTATTGGACTTTGGCGTTGCTTGGAAAATACTTCATATAAATTTCCTCGACTAGTCGACCTCAATATTTCCCAACTGGCATTGCATAGAGCACATATTTTCAGATGAAGTCCAAGGAGTTTATCATGAATGTGAACAGTTGCAAAGAAAAAGTATCGAAGAAAAGACAATTCAAGGTTTTTATCAAGTTTGCAGCGCAAGCAGATTTACACCCTTTAGGGCAGTTTTTAGCTGGTAGGAAAGCGGATGCTCCTCAGGAAGCTCTCCAGGTGCTTGATATTGTACTCAGGGAATTGTCAATTCAGAGGTATTGTCATGTCGGAAGGTCCTTTTACTCTCCTGCCTTGGGTAGAAGGCAACCGCTTGGAGAGGGTTTGGAAACCTGGTGCGGGTTTTACCAAAGCATCAGGCTAACCCAAATGGGTTGTCTCTTAACATAGATATGTTTTCAACTGCTTGCATTGGACCGTTGCCTATCATTTAATTTATAGCAAAAGTTTTAAATAAGGATGTGGTAACAAGGCCCTTGTCTGATGTTGATCGTATAAAGATTAAAAAGGCCTTAAGAGGTGTAAAAGTAGAAGTGACACATAGGGTAAATGTGCGTAGGAAGTACCGTATCTCTGGATTGACTTCACAACCTACTCGAGAACTGATATTCCCGGTGGATGATAAATCAACAATGAAATCAGTAGTTGAATGTCCCTCAGATTATGGAGCAAAGAAGTAATTATTGAGGAAAGCTACATCCATTGCAAATCGATCTTGCCATTATATTCACAGTTTTCAGTCTCGGATATCAGTGTTCATGAGATTCGGGAAGACGAATTAATTGATCGGTCTTCTCTTACATACATGAAAGGACCCGAAAACCCTAATTTAGCATCAGTTCCGGTGACCCTTGGAGGAAATCTCGATGTGAATGAAAGGAAAAAGTATTTTAATTATTCGGAAGGGACGGAATTGGCTTGTGGTTTTTCCAATCACGGTAGCCTGGGGTTCATTGTGTCTGAAGAAGACAAAAGGGCCATGGAGCAATGCATGGGCTTGGTGGTGATTTCAGCTATATCTGGAGCCTATGATAGGATTAGGAAACCCATGCATGTCAGGAGAATCACTGCAGAAAATGTTTGTTTCTTCATTTTTATGGAAATGTTGCATTTTTGGTGACGCGCTGGCTCATGTGGGTGTTATGGACATATTGCACTTTCATTATCCATGCATGGCTATTGCAGATATGTCAGAGAGATTCTCCTGGCAGGACTGACATGCTGTCAAGGGCCATTTTGATACGTTTCTCTCGACCAACAATCCAAAGCTTTTAGCCTTTACTCAGCAAGCATAATCGTTTATCACTGTTGGTTGCTACCTTGGAGCAACATTGGACCGTAATGGGCTCTGTCCTGACCGTTTCTATGTAACCTATAGTGGGAATACTGTGTAAGAGGTTGCTCAAGGTCATCTAAAATCAAATCAATTCACTGTGGAAGAGGCATGTCAAGGTCATCTTCAATGAACATAGCAATGCCAAGATCAAGAACGTGTTTTTGCGGCCAAACATTACATGCACTGTGTGTTGAATACTTCACTTTTGGATGATCAACACTCTACCAAATATCCTAGCTCGTCATTATTTAATCAATCTATTGTCCTCTTCTAATTTCTATCTATGGCTGTATAAAATTCGCTCTCTCTCACTGGTACGAGAAATCAAAAGAGAAACCATCATGGAGTGCAGTATGTGCAGGGATGTACTCTTTGCGGAGCATCTGTTTCAATTTAGAAAATGTCAGTTCCAATCCCAGCACACGTTTCTTCACTTTGTCAGAACTCCTGAAGTGCTGGAGCACATTTACATAGTTGATGCCGAGATGTCACAGTTGGATCAAGCCAGAAACTTCCAGCTTGCTCTGTATTCACAGGGAGACAATGGCCAGGTTTCCATTTCTTGTTCAGGAGGGGATGGCAGCAGGCCGGGAGCATCCTTGAAGGAGGGACCTTTTACGTGCGATAGATGTAAGGATAATGGCACAACAACAAGAATTAAGCATGGCTTTTGCTCATGCTGTGGATGTTGGTTTGTAATTGAACACATGCTTGATCTTATGATATTTGGGGAGCAATTTGGCGCAACTCGTTTAAGAGGTGCGTGAATGAAGTTTATGGCTTTATGTCAGAAAAGGCAGGGTGCCTACTCCATGGTTGGCTTGCAAGACACTATGTCTCCAAGTTCCAACATGTCTACTGAAAGTCAACACCATGGCAACTTTTCGCCATTCCCTTCATCAAAAATTTATAAAGGAGTTGATGTTGAAGCACAAGGTAGAGACGTTGCAAGAAGAAATGAGGATCCAGGTTTGGTCAGCAGTGGTATTACATTGGAAAAGTCTCTAGAGTCAAATCTACCATAATTTGCAGTAGCAACAAGTTGTAAAGTTTCAGGACTTGCATTATCAGGTTCATATGCAAAGCGAGTTAATAAAGTGTTGAAGGTAAATCAAATTTTCCCCCCTCCCATACAATCACAACAAGATAAGGAAGTAGACAAATTATTTGATTTCCGCTCAGTTTTTTCTGGTCATCAAAATGAAAATGACTCCTCTTACTGAGTTGGCATTTTGAATGGGAAAATCAATTATACGAGCACCTCAGAGAAGTCATCAGTGACTGACAATTCCCTTGTTAAGCCTGATGCATTTTTTGGATCTTACAATCTGAGTACTGAGGCAAGTCCAGAGTCCATCAACATAGTTTATATTGAATTTGAACAACTTGGCTGTGATAATGCTAATTGATCTCAAGCTGATAGAAATAGGCATTCAGTTAGGTTTCCTCACAGGAGAAGGTCATCTTTTCCAATGCAACAAGTTCAAATCGGGAGAACAGGATCACGTCGATCTAACTCTGTAGTAATTAAAAGTATAAACTGTTTTCAAGATTGGCCTAACAAACACATGGGTTCAAATAGGGAATTGAGAAGTAGTGACAGTGATGATGCTGAGAGTGATCATGTTGACAATGAGCTATCAGAGTCTGTTCAAAAGCTTGAGTGTACCAGAAGACTGAGTGTCAAAGATACCATACATCTGTTTGAAAGAAAGAAAAATGAGATGAGACGGTTTGGAGGTGAGGGAGATGATCTAAATCACTGGACACAACCTCAAAATGAATACGAGTATCCCTGAACACACACTGATAATGATCATGCAGATGAAACAAACGATGAAGAAGATGGAGGAGGAATTATGAGATTTCTGATCTCCGCCATCATTTAACTCTTGCAATGCTTGGGGCGGATGACGATGTGAAGTCATTTGACAACACTGACCAGAACGTGCATGTTCTAAATTCCAACAAATGCTTGGAATCCAATCTAGGTGGGCGGTTCAGTCGCTCCTCCATCTTTGAATGAATAAATAATGATAACAGTCCAAACCCCTTTGTATTTCTTTGCAGGTAACTAATACTTCTGCCACAATTGTTGGTTGTGTGTGAGAAAACGCAGAGGGATCGGTACAGAATAGTGACCTGAGAAGACTCACGATGGACATTAAATAAAATTCAGACTGTAACGCATGGATAACACAAAAATAAAACCCCACTTATCAAATGATTAATAACGGTTCAACGAAGCATCGGGTGGCCGCAGAGTCTAGAAGGCGAACCGTTTCAGATTCCTGGAACGCCAAGAGTTTTATTTTTCCTTTTTAAAAAAAGACTGCTAGATGTAACAAAAGGAGGGGGGTGCATGAGTGCAATGCAGGGAAAAACCTCTTTCGAAGAGGGATTCATTGTAATTGCTAAGTTATTTTGTAAGCCATTAATGGAGTAATAAAGAAGATTTTTTATTTGCGACTGTGAGATTCATCACGGTCGATTTCTTTCAGCATGTTCTTCTCCTTTTTAGCTGTGCTAAATGTATTTGGATTTCATTATATATGTTCCTTACTCACAGTTGATATTGTCTTTACCATATTGTTTATGTCTTCCTCAACCCATCACGGCTGCATTACATTTCGTTTTCTTCTAACTAATGAGCTTCGTTATACTTTAGTACGACCACTACTATAACGAATGGATTTGGGTTTTCTGTAATTTTTTATTGTCTTTCCTCTGCACCAGCTATCAGCGGGTGTAAGAACAATCTGTATTTTCAGAATTCTGCATATATCCTTTTCTACGTCGGCCTTTCCTTTTTCTTTCCGCTACCGCATCATGATTTATCAAAACGCTGAAAGATAGACTTACTTTGCCTCACTTTCCGCAAGTTATTTGATCTCTGCTATTATCTCTTTTCTTCGGTTTCATTTGACTCAATGCCCAATGGACCATTTCCCTGGTTTAACCCCCAAACTCTAAAATCCAAGACCATCATTTACCCATAAATCTGCCCAACTTTTTCACACTTATTCAAAATCATATTGTGACATTTTTCGAGAGATCCCTCTTGGGTTGGAGGAGGGAAACTTCCAATCCAAAGTGGTTCGAGGTTTCCTCGGGATTGATTTGCTGCAACCCATTTCAGTATTGAGTGTCAACAGGTTGTATCCCTTCATTTTGCTGGATAATAAAAAGGAAGGACCTGGTAATTTATCTGGTGGACGTAGCCCACACTAGGTGAACCATGTATATCTGTGTCTCTATTGTATTGTGTATCTTTGATCTAGATTTTATGAGAAGAATGAAATGAATACAGATTATTAAAATATGCTTAACACAAAATAACAGAGATACAGTAAAATTGGTTTACTATTCAATAAGGAAATAAGCTGAAACTGTAAAATGCAGGGGGAAACAAGCTTGTTGGAATGGTGGCGGCTTATCTCTGAGAAGAGATGTGACGGTTGTGCTCATTCACAAGAAGGTGACTAAAATGAGGCTCTGAAAGAAGTTTTACAATAGATATGAATTCCCAATCCCTAGACATCCAAAAACCTAACCCTAGGAGATGAAGTGCCAAAAGTCATGCGGGCCCCGTTGGGGTAAGTTAGTACATCAACTTCCCAGGGTCATAACTTTTGTATACGATCCTCGTTTTAGGTGCACGATAGCCTGTTGGAAAGGTCTAACTGAGAATAAATATTTTTGATTGGCCCATGTCATATCCTTTGGCATTCACTTGGGCCCCAAATCCCCAAAAAACATTGTTTAGGGCCTCAAAATGACCCTGAAAGTTTGGAACCCGAAGAACTGCCGAACAACTGCCAAGGTGGAAAACTATTTTTCGAGCCAATGGAATAAGTGGGTGGCCACTGATATCCACCTAGATAAATCCTCCCTTTTTAGGAATAAATGGTCTCCATTGCATTGATTTCCCCCATTAAATGAGGAAATTTCTGCTGAATTTGGCCCCGTGTAAGCCACTTTCCTTGGTGTAGGAGTTGCCCGACTTTAAGAACTTGATAAAGATGGATCCTTCGATGGTGAGCTCCCTTGACCTGTTTTTCCAAAATATGGTCGTTGGATTCCTGTTGTATGTAGTCAAGGTTGAGCTATGTTGGTGTCAGTTGTTATGCTACCACTGAGGTGTCCAATAATGGTGGGTGTTATCACTGAAATTTCGTCCG
>JZKD02S1346652.1:0-11640 GCA_000966675.3 Picea glauca | reverse complement strand
ACTAGGGGCACATCCATAGGGATGTCCATATCTCTGGCTCACTGCATTACACAAAAGAACCACTTCTTCACTAGTGCTCAGCCACTAGGATCACGTTCACTTGTGCTCGTCCACAAGCACGTCCACTCAACAAAACTTCTTTCCCACTGCGTTACACATGAGAGTCATCTGGAGTTTCTCGTCAACTCTTCTGCTCAGAGGAGGCTAATACATCATCTTCATTTCTGTTCTCATGACGATGCACCCAACACTTTGGGATTTCACACATTCACCTTGTGCTCAGCCACAGGCACGTCCAACTCTGCAGATCACCTTTCTCACTGCGTTTACATAGGAGAATCATCTGGAGTTCTTCTCAACTCTCTGTATGGAGGAGGTCATCTCTACGTTCCAGCTTTGTCTCAGATAGGAACCACACACCCTCTTCCGGGGCTTTCTCTCAAGTTTGTAAGCCGGAGAATATCTCACATAGCTGCAATGATCCACATCTCATAGGTTTGTAAGCTGGAGAATGTCTCACATAGCTGCAATCATCAACAAAGACATGGCTCATTGACACATGGATGTTTTTGAGGAGGAAAAGACTTTGACTATGAGGAGATAGCTTAGATGAGTGACATGGGGCCTTTGGAGGCCTAACTATGCATCTCCAACTCCAACAACTTGCTCCTAGTGTCAAAACGTCCCCTAAAGGGAGGACATCTTCTTACTTTAGGGTTTTCTTTTGTGCAAAAGTGAAATTTAAGATGAATTGTTTAATATTATTTTGTCAAGGGGCAAGATTAGGGTTGTTGACCCCTTTTCTTGTGGTTTACCCTAAATTATGTGGGCAAACTATGAGTTAGACATTTTGTATAAATAAGAGATGATGTGAATCTCATTTAATCATAACTCTTCCATTTGGAGAGGCCTTGGACTGAAATTTTTGCTATCTTTGGCTATTTCTCTCTTGTGTATGGCTATATTTTTTGGTTCTTGGTTGGTGGAGGTATGCGCTAGCCTTGGAAGGCTTTTCTCTTGCTATTGTGGTGGTTTATTTTAGCATCTTTTCCTTGGATTGGTAAGAAAATCTGCATTGTGCTATCGTTTGTGTTTCAAGTCAAGGTTGATTGTTGCTAGAGCTAGGTGGCAAGTATAAGAGCATACACCCCCACCTTAGTCTCCATCATAATTTTGCTTAAGTATTGTTGATTTAACAAGGGTTTGCTAAGAGAAGTATATGTGCATACACCCTCTTAGTCTAAATCCTAGCTAGGGATACTTGCCTTGGGGAGTAAAAGGTTTTACACCCCCAAGGAGGTAGTACCTCTAGCTCATTCTTTTCTTGACTCCATTAACCCAATCATTAAAGGCACTAGTCATCACTTGTTGCATTGGAGAAATAAATTGTTGCCTTGGAAAATGTGAAAAGTCAAGGTCTTCAAGAACTCTCACTTGGATTTTGTTCTTTGAGCCCTAGGCTCTCTTGCCTCATTGAGGCGTTGCCCCTCTCTTACTAAACCTTGCTGCTGTTAACAAACTAACCCTCCAGCCATAAGGCTGCATAAACCCTAACTCTTCTAACCCTTATATCTCACAAACTAACCCTAGACTTAAGCTAAAACTTTGCCCTCATATTCTACTTGTTACAACACACTTTTTGAGTTAGTTTAAAGTGATTTTCATTGGGTAATTTTGCTGCTGTAATGCATTATATGTTACAGCCATAAGGCTGATAAATTCTCTGCAGAAATGTTTTATAACAGCTTTGTTTGACTGCTCAAGTTTCATACTATTTTGTGCAAGCTATATTAGTCATTGTTGGTTCACCTATTGCATATTTAAATGAACTTGTAGCAGCTTTAATTGCAGCCTCTGTTATCATTATATTGCTGATAATTAATATTGTTTGATCACTGCAAATTAGGGACAACAAGCTTAACTTGATTGTCCACCTAACATACTATATGCAAGTGTGGCTTTTCTTGTGTGTTGTGTAGGTACAAACACTTTTGCAGGTATCCAAAGACTTGGCAACCTTAAACCACCCGGAGACGAGTCATCAAGGCCACTTTCCTCTTCCATTATTGACCTTTAGGGGGATACTTCTCTTCCTTCCATTCCATCCGTCTCAATCCCCCCAGGGTCACCGGGGTTGCTTCCCTAGAGTGCCTAATCACCTTTGAAGCGTGGGACCTATATCGAGGTGACATTGGGTATAGTGTCCCTTAGTTGTCACCACTTGGTGGTTGGGTCGGGCTTTGCCCAACCTACAACTTGTGTGATAACAAGGTTGTCATATCAGCCCTAAAGGGCTGTCCCTAACTCTGCTGCTAACTGGCTGTAACAACCCGTATTGACTGTCCAAGGCTGCCCCTAAAGACTGTTGTTACAGCCCTATAGTTCTGCTGACTGTTAGTGCTGTAATAACCCCTTTTCTCACTGTTGTTGCAGCCCCAAAAACTATCCAGAGCACTTGCAACTACCCTTTCTTGGCTGTCTGCTGCTACAAGGACCYACGACCTAGCAGGCCKAGCCTTCTTTCATCTGTGGCTGCCCCAGAAACCACCCTACAGGCCTGCCGCTGCTCTCTCYTTACAGGCCGAGCCCTGCACTTGCCTACAACCACCTTCCTCTGCTGGGCGAGCTTCCTGGCTGCTTGCGTCTACCTGTCCTAGGCCTGCGACAACCTCCTTTTGCCTGGCCGAGCTCTCCTTAAACCCTCAACAAGCCTGCAACTGGCCGCTCCCTTGCTGCTGCCTTACTCGGCCCTCTTCACCAAGAAAACCTGCCCAAGACTAACAAAAAACAACAGACTAACCCAACACTGCCCTAGACACAAAACCAAAACATCTTAACAACAGAACTGAGGCCTTTGAACCTCTTCCATTTGGCTGGACTGAGGTCACCAAGTGGTTGAACTGAGGTCACCAAGACTCCACTCAAGAATGAGTCATCTCACATTCAGCTTATGTCCTTTTATACAACTCAAAGGGGTGAGTAAAAGCCCCCAACTTAACTCAACATTTAATTATAATATTTTATTCACACATGTTGTTGTGAAGCCCATCAAGAAGCCCACAAGGCCCCACACAAGCCCACAGAGCCCCACACATGTGAGAATACTCTTGATGCTACCAAAACATCAACATACCCAAAATCTTTGTGCAATGTGATTGGTTTCAGTTCTTTATGCTTCCACTGATTATTTTCGTTAAGTAACCTAGCTGTGTAGTTATTTAATAAAGTGATTTTATTTGGAATAAGTGTCGGGTGCTAGGTTCGGATAAATTAACAACATATCTAACCATGTTACGCATCCATTGGAAGAATAATGCCACTAGTTTTCCCATCTAAAGAAGTGTTGGAAAGAACATTTTGTAAGAGAGAAGAGATGGAAGTACCCATCTCTAACAAGATCAATTATAGCTAAAATGAGAGTAGGAAGACCCAACTGCATATATTTGAATGAGATCGAACACAATTGGGAATGCTAAAAAACAATAGGGGCGTCTGTGTGCAAATTCCCAACATGGATACACTTGAGATAGAACAACCAAGAAGAAAGCTCGAATATAATCTGAGAACTTGAATACAATAGGGGTGTGGGTGTGTAAATACCCAAGATAGACGGACTTGAGATAGTGCAACTTAGAAGGAAGCTAAAATACAAGATGAGAGTGGTTCGACATATACCCGTCTCCTCACAAACAATGGCCATGCGCAAAATAAAGTAGAGAGTGGGTTTATGAATACCGAACTTAAATACAACTAGGAGTGACGGTGGTTGAAGTACATGTGAGAATTGGTGTGTGGATATCCAACTCAAAAGCATGGTCGATTGTAGCCGAAATAAAGAAGTGAGTGGGTTGATCACTGCCCATCTCAACATAGAGCTGGTTCTATGCACAACATCCTCCATGAAGATGGATAGGGGACTAGGAAGAGAAAGCATTACATCACATCTTCCTTCGTTAATGCTGAACACGGGTTGTTTGAGGATAGAACCTCCCCAAAATACCATAGGACCAATACCAACATGGTTCTAGAAACTAGTAAAGGTGGCTTCGAGGTAAAGTTTGAAAGAAGAAGCCGCTAAAATATGCTAGTCAATTGAGGGAGCACCAAAGAGCACAATCTATTGATGAGATTAAAGTTGTCACCGAGAGCATGTCCAAGACAAACCAAGATTACAGTGGAGAAAGATAAGATCCATATGTATCATTGATTGATCCTACATATAGTATGTCTTGTTACCCTTCATACTGTATGAGAGGTAACCATGTGATTCTCATCACATGCTAGAGATTTCAACACAAGCACCACCCCCTCGGTGGCATGATGTTCCAATTCACACTTCATTGTGAGCACTTCAGTTTGATCACTCAGAGCTTATATGTCAAAGATCCTATTGCTTGATGATCTTCCTTGCATAGTGGATATGCCCATTCTGATGATTTCATCAAGATGCTAGCATGATTTAGTTGGCTGGGCAGTGGGATGATATTGTATACATGATCAAAGCGCCTCAGTGCTCTATTGATGATTATGATGACGATGCTTGATGTGTTGGACACTGTCATATCTTTCATTCTTGCTCATGTATGGTGATAATGTTTCATGTATTTGTTGTGAATGTGGTGAACATTGGTGAAATCTAACAATGGATCATAACACTCTAAATTGTTATTATTTGCCTTGTTGTACCATCTTGGATCATAGTCTCCCTCTAGATAAGTGTTGTTACTCTTGGGTTGAATTGTATTACTAGTTACCTAGGTAGGTGTAACATGTCCATATCCCAAACTATCTTTAACACTTTTCATCTTCCCCATTATTTCCATGCAGATATGTCATATTCCTACTCACTGTTGACTTGTCATATGTTATAGCAAGGTTCTTACTTAATAGTCCCCTATAGGAAGGCCTCATCTTAAGAGCTATAAGCTCGAGGTTGATGCAACTAAAACTAAAAATCCGAAGATAAAGCTTGAGCCACGCCAACTGGCTAAAAAGCCTATTGCCCCAAGTCCCATGCTTAACAATGCATATCTAAAGAAAATGACCAATCAAATAAAGAAAAAAGCAAGAAA
The DNA here is from genome assembly GCA_000966675.3 of Picea glauca. Classification (NCBI taxonomy): domain Eukaryota; kingdom Viridiplantae; phylum Streptophyta; class Pinopsida; order Pinales; family Pinaceae; genus Picea; species Picea glauca. Next base: position 6,568 of record JZKD02S1346652.1, on the reverse strand, counting down.
AAGGGCGAAAGGAACAATAACTCAATGCTAAGCACTCCTTCTCTTTAAAGAAACTCTTGTGGATGAATATCTTAAACAAAACTTATGTGGCTATGAAAGTCAACTTATGAAGTTACCCTCCCTTATGATCACATCCATCACATTACATACTCCTAACTTGGTGGCCTAGGAAATGCTTCTTGTCTTAGGAGTTGTCACATGTAATAGAGGTTGATGCTGTCCCCACCATGGTTAAACTTGGAAAATGGTATAAATTCAATGAGTTATTGAGAATTTAGAGGATGACACTTGATGTTTCTCCACCTAATGGCACTTATATTGAGGCATGACTCATCATCATGTTGCATTGGGATTTTTGTACTTGCATTGAGATCCGTGATTCCCCGGGGATCTGTGACTACCTTGGGTGTTGTGTGTCCTGCCTAAGGCATTGTGAAACTTGCATTGGGCATTGTTGCATGCCATACACATCTTTCTGAGAGCCACATGTGCCACATCATCACTCATTTTGAGAGGTTGACTTATTCCTTTTTTGATCGTTTGATTGAGGTTGTTGTATTTGGAGCTACAAGTGCCACTTGGAGGGTTTATTGTACATCTTTTAAGGTTGGTTACACCTTGGAGCTTGAGCTTGGATGACTCGTGGTACATTTCTCTTGAACGCTCCTTCTTTTGGGGCTTCTTTGCTCTACTTTTCATCATGAGGATGTCCATTTGAGGGCATCCTAGCTTCAAGAGCAATTGTCTCTTGATAGAGTGCCCAACATTCCGCCAGATCAACGCCATTAGATGTAGAATGGCCGTAGGACTCCATAGCCCAACCAAAAATCCTTAAAACAGATTTGGAAATCGATCTTTTATCTTCTAGAAGCAAGTGTGTTGAGCTTCATTGCATAATCTTAAGTCCACTTGCAATTATTCGTCCTTGTATTGCATTGGTTAATCTTTAAGGCTAATTGAAAATCTGATTTAAGTTGTAAGTTCGAGTACATTAATCATAAGCATTAGATTAGATAATAACATAACTAAACTCTCTCTTGCTCCCACTTCATACTATAACACATTGAACTTAGTTGACCTTAGGGAAGCCCCCCTTGACTAGGACCACCCATAGTCTAAATTGAGAAAGGCAAAGCCACTAGGGTGACAATGGTGGCTTGCCTAAAGTTTCCCTTGGGGTCTCATCCTTGTGCTTAGGACTTTTACACCTAGTGAGTGTTGATGTTTTGGTAGCTACAGGAGGTATTAACCTCCATGGATAAACCTTTGACTAGAATAGAATATTCCGGAAGCAAGAGAAAACCTAAACAAATGTGTGAAAACCCTGGTAGACAAGTCGANCCTTTCAACCTCTTCCATTTGGCTAGACTGAGGTCACCAAGTGGTTGAACTGAGGTCACCAAGACTCCACTCAAGAATGAGTCATCTCACATTCAGCTTATGTCCTTTTATACAACTCAAAGGGGTGAGTAAAAGCACCCAACTTAACTCAACATTTAATTATAATATTTTATTCACACATGTTGTTGTGAGGCCCATCAAGAAGCCCACAAGGCCCCACACAAGCCCACAGAGCCCCACACATGTGAGAATACTCTTGATGCTACCAAAAATCAACATACCCAAAATCTTTGTGCAATGTGATTGGTTTCAGTTCTTTATGCTTCCACTGATTATTTTCGTTAAGTAACCTAGCTGTGTAGCTATTTAATAAAGTGATTTTATTTGGAATAAGTGTTGGGTGCTAGGTTCGGATAAATTAACAACATGTCCAACCATGTTACACATCCATTGGAAGAATAATGCCACTAGTTTTCCCATCTAAAGAAGTGTTGGAAAGAACATTTTGTAAGAGAGAAGAGATGGAAGTACCCATCTCTAATAAGATCAATTATAGCTAAAATGAGAGTAGGAAGACCCAACTGCATATATTTGAATGAGATCGAACACAATTGGGAATGCTAAAAAACAATAGGGGCGTCTGTGTGCAAATCCCCAACATGGATACACTTGAGATAAAACAACCAAGAAGAAAGCTCGAATATAATCTGAGAACTTGAATACAATAGGGGTGTGGGTGTGTAAATACCCAAGATAGACGGACTTGAGATAGTGCAACTTAGAAGGAAGCTAAAATACAAGATGAGAGTGGTTCGACATATACCCGTCTCCTCACAAACAATGGCCATGCGCAAAATAAAGTAGAGAGTGGGTTTATGAATACCGAACTTAAATACAACTAGGAGTGACGGTGGTTGAAGTACATGTGAGAATTGGTGTGTGGATATCCAACTCAAAAGCATGGTCGATTGTAGCCGAAATAAAGAAGTGAGTGGGTTGATCACTGCCCATCTCAACATAGAGCTGGTTCTATGCACAACATCCTCCATGAAGATGGATAGGGGACTAGGAAGAGAAAGCATTACATCACATCTTCCTTCGTTAATGCTGAACACGGGTTGTTTGAGGATAGAACCTCCCCAAAATACCATAGGACCAATACCAACATGGTTCTAGAAACTAGTAAAGGTGGCTTCGAGGTAAAGTTTGAAAGAAGAAGCCGCTAAAATATGCTAGTCAATTGAGGGAGCACCAAAGAGCACAATCTATTGATGAGATTAAAGTTGTCACCGAGAGCATGTCCAAGACAAACCAAGATTACAGTGGAGAAAGATAAGATCCATATGTATCATTGATTGATCCTACATATAGTATGTCTTGTTACCCTTCATACTGTATGAGAGGTAACCATGTGATTCTCATCACATGCTAGAGATTTCAACACAAGCACCACCCCCTCGGTGGCATGATGTTCCAATTCACACTTCATTGTGAGCACTTCAGTTTGATCACTCAGAGCTTATATGTCAAAGATCCTATTGCTTGATGATCTTCCTTGCATAGTGGATATGCCCATTCTGATGATTTCATCAAGATGCTAGCATGATTTAGTTGGCTGGGCAGTGGGATGATATTGTATACATGATCAAAGCGCCTCAGTGCTCTATTGATGATTATGATGACGATGCTTGATGTGTTGGACACTGTCATATCTTTCATTCTTGCTCATGTATGGTGATAATGTTTCATGTATTTGTTGTGAATGTGGTGAACATTGGTGAAATCTAACAATGGATCATAACACTCTAAATTGTTATTATTTGCCTTGTTGTACCATCTTGGATCATAGTCTCCCTCTAGATAAGTGTTGTTACTCTTGGGTTGAATTGTATTACTAGTTACCTAGGTAGGTGTAACATGTCCATATCCCAAACTATCTTTAACACTTTTCATCTTCCCCATTATTTCCATGCAGATATGTCATATTCCTACTCACTGTTGACTTGTCATATGTTATAGCAAGGTTCTTACTTAATAGTCCCCTATAGGAAGGCCTCATCTTAAGAGCTATAAGCTCGAGGTTGATGCAACTAAAACTAAAAATCCGAAGATAAAGCTTGAGCCACGCCAACTGGCTAAAAAGCCTATTGCCCCAAGTCCCATGCTTAACAATGCATATCTAAAGAAAATGACCAATCAAATAAAGAAAAAAGCAAGAAAAAGGGCGAAAGGAACAATAACTCAATGCTAAGCACTCCTTCTCTTTAAAGAAACTCTTGTGGATGAATATCTTAAACAAAACTTATGTGGCTATGAAAGTCAACTTATGAAGTTACCCTCCCTTATGATCACATCCATCACATTACATACTCCTAACTTGGTGGCCTAGGAAATGCTTCTTGTCTTAGGAGTTGTCACATGTAATAGAGGTTGATGCTGTCCCCACCATGGTTAAACTTGGAAAATGGTATAAATTCAATGAGTTATTGAGAATTTAGAGGATGACACTTGATGTTTCTCCACCTAATGGCACTTATATTGAGGCATGACTCATCATCATGTTGCATTGGGATTTTTGTACTTGCATTGAGATCCGTGATTCCCCGGGGATCTGTGACTACCTTGGGTGTTGTGTGTCCTGCCTAAGGCATTGTGAAACTTGCATTGGGCATTGTTGCATGCCATACACATCTTTCTGAGAGCCACATGTGCCACATCATCACTCATTTTGAGAGGTTGACTTATTCCTTTTTTGATCGTTTGATTGAGGTTGTTGTATTTGGAGCTACAAGTGCCACTTGGAGGGTTTATTGTACATCTTTTAAGGTTGGTTACACCTTGGAGCTTGAGCTTGGATGACTCGTGGTACATTTCTCTTGAACGCTCCTTCTTTTGGGGCTTCTTTGCTCTACTTTTCATCATGAGGATGTCCATTTGAGGGCATCCTAGCTTCAAGAGCAATTGTCTCTTGATAGAGTGCCCAACATTCCGCCAGATCAACGCCATTAGATGTAGAATGGCCGTAGGACTCCATAGCCCAACCAAAAATCCTTAAAACAGATTTGGAAATCGATCTTTTATCTTCTAGAAGCAAGTGTGTTGAGCTTCATTGCATAATCTTAAGTCCACTTGCAATTATTCGTCCTTGTATTGCATTGGTTAATCTTTAAGGCTAATTGAAAATCTGATTTAAGTTGTAAGTTCGAGTACATTAATCATAAGCATTAGATTAGATAATAACATAACTAAACTCTCTCTTGCTCCCACTTCATACTATAACACATTGAACTTAGTTGACCTTAGGGAAGCCCCCCTTGACTAGGACCACCCATAGTCTAAATTGAGAAAGGCAAAGCCACTAGGGTGACAATGGTGGCTTGCCTAAAGTTTCCCTTGGGGTCTCATCCTTGTGCTTAGGACTTTTACACCTAGTGAGTGTTGATGTTTTGGTAGCTACAGGAGGTATTAACCTCCATGGATAAACCTTTGACTAGAATAGAATATTCCGGAAGCAAGAGAAAACCTAAACAAATGTGTGAAAACCCTGGTAGACAAGTCGAGTCAGCAAAATAAGTAATATTGAAGTATTATATGCAGAAAAGGACAGGTCGGCCCTGCTTGAAGAGACACTTGTTCACCTGGCCAGATTAGTATAAATAGAAGGCACTTGAGCTCATTTGGTAACACTTACACACTCAAGAAAGTGGTGCGCAAGTCTAGAGGAAGAGTGCAGCTGCAACGACTGCAGCTAGGTACTGGTCTTGGTCTGTGGTTTGGGACTTTCTGCTTGGTGCACTATCTTAGGAGAAAGGTGTGCTCTCTCTCTCTTGGTTATCTATTGGTTCTAGTGAGGCTTCCTGAAATCATTCTTTCTGTCAAAGGTTAAGGTATCCGGGGGTCGCTTCATGCCTATGGTTGGGTGACAATGGTGTAGCATTGTCTATGGTTAAACGAGCACAATATTCCAACAGCTTATGGGCCCACACCACCTTCGGAACAGTCTAACCACTGGAAGGTAGATCCACAACTCTCTGTCAAGCTTGTTGTAACACAATTGCAGTTGCAGTGCCAGTTCCTTTGTGTCAGTTGCAGTGCCAGTTATAGTGCCAGTGGTAGCGCCGGTTGCAGTGCTAGGACCAGTTGCAGTGAAAGTTTCTATAAAGTATTGGGACTAATTTTTGGTTATCCTAGTGCGCTCTAACCCAGTGCATCTCCTGGTGCCCTCAGCTATAAAGAACATCAAAGTTGAATTTTTGGGTCAAAGTCAACGTTTGTCTGGTCAAAGTCAAGGTTTGACTGGTCAAAGTCAAAAGACTAGTCAAAGTCAAAGACAGTCATGAATTCCTCCATAAAATCAGAGTGGCCCAGCAAAAGCATGGTCTCTTGGTAGAGCATGGAAGACAAGGATTGACATCATCCTTGCAAAGAACAAAGGGCAAAATTATGGAGCCACAGATGTAAGAGCTGGCGTCAAAGAATGAAGAGTTTGATTTTTGGAGCTTCCAAGCACATGAACGTGGAGTAGGAGAAACAATAAAAAGTAACTACTGCAGATATAAATCCCTGGAAAGAAAAGGGATCTTTGTCCAAGAAGCAATCGTAGAGCCAGATAGATCTCAGATCTAATACATTCAGAGGAACAACACACTCTTCAGGTTGGAAAGAATACTTGTCTCAGATGAAAAGCAACTCAAGCGGAACGATAACCAAACTCCAGGTTTGCATATCAGGTTTGATATTTTTATTATTGCTGCTTAAGTGAGCATTGCAATCCTTTAGATACTAGGAACAAGTGAATACTTAGTGGCATGTACTATTAATATAAATGCTTGTTGTACTCATTTGTAATATGAACTAACATCTCCTCTAGGAGATATTTCTTGTTCTTGTTCTCAGGCATGACACCTTGGTAATGCTATAATGAATTACCATGAAATTGATATGTTCTTATATAAAATGCTATTATATTGGAAATAATTTTGCTCTTGTTTCTGTTTCGGGCAGGTGATCTTGCATATTCCAGGAAGGTTACCACAAAAAAGCAAGACTTGAAAGGACTCAGAGGGAGTCAAACTGCAGAGAGAGTCAGTGATCAGGGAGAAGCAAGGTTTCGTGACACTTTGCAGGATGCATAGGGGCATGCAATAGATGGAAGCGTGGTTCGAGGATTCTCTCAGTTAGAGAGAGTTGATGGAAAAATTCGAAAAGAAGGATCTTGTAGGCCTTT
>JZKD02S1346619.1:0-11640 GCA_000966675.3 Picea glauca | reverse complement strand
CCCTCTGAATAGAATGGATGCCATAATTGCTGCTAGGTATGCTCCCTTGATCTTACCTCAGCCCACGAATCCTTTCCCTGCTGGAGATTACTTGAAATATATGCCCAAGTTCACCAGGGAAGGAGACATAACTGCGGAAGAGCACCTGGCTGCTTTCTATAGTTATGCAGACAACTTGAATGTTGGAAATGAAGATGTTTGGATGAGGGTTTTTGTTCAGAGCTTGGATGGTGAGGTGAGAAAATGGTTTAGAGGATTAGATCCTGGATCCATTGCTGGAATTGAAGCCCTGGATAATGCTTTCCTGAGGCAGTGGGGAGATAAGAAGGATTTCATGTATTACATGACAGAGTTTGGGTCGTTGAAGAGAACGGAAGGAGAGTCYGTTCCYGACTTCTCCWAGAGGTTTAATAAAATGTACAATAGAATCCCGGCTGAGATAAAGCCCTCCGAAGCCTCTGCAATGATCACTTATTCCAGTGCTTTTGATCCTGATTTCTGCCTACTCCTGAGAGAAAGAAGAGCTGCTACGCTGGCCCATATGCAGGATGCGGCCGTGGAGGTAGAATCTAACATATTGGCTGTCAATCGACTTAGAAACACATGTGATAGAAGTACGTCCAAGAACATGCCTGAAGCTTCCTCATCCGATTCCTCACCACTGCTCCAGCATACAGATGAGACAACTAGAACGATAAAATCACTTGCTGCTAAGATAAAAAGGTTGGAATTAGAAGGGAAGCCTATGTACAGAATTCCTCAGAACACTGATAATAGAGGTTTCAGTAGGCCTAATAACAATGGACCACAGGCCTTCCCAAGAGAACAAAGGGAAAAGGGCAGAGAGGATCAAAGGATTCAGACCCCTCTCCAAAATAACCTGGTTACTCATGAGGAAGAAGAAGAAATAGGTGAATTCGGCCCTGAAACTCACTGTGTAGTGGAAGCTACTCCTTTTCCTCATTTGACTCAGTCTGCATATGAAAAATCCTTGATGAACAGTCAGATCCATGAGTTAGGAAAGGGAGAAAGATCCGGTCAGTCCTCTAGCCGGTACAATCTCAGGACGAGGAAGAAAGAAGGAGACTTTAATGGCCAAGACCAGCCCCTCGTGGTAGACAAACCCACAAAAGTTGCAGCAACCACAAGTAAAGAGAAGAGCACTCAAAGTGCTCTGCCAGCATCCAAAGAGCCTGCCACTGAGGTGAAAGAAGCTCTTAAACCCATTTCCCCTTTTAATTTTGAGCACGAAATTCAGAAGATCAAGATTCCTGTTCCCATCTCTGAGTTGGTTAAAAATGAAGATTTTAAGCGATCCCTCTCTAAACTGCTACACTCTGAGTCCCCTCAGCCCCCCTCTGACTCAGTGAACCTTCAAGATGAAAAACCAGCCGTCATCCTAGGACCAATGGTAGAAGACAGAGATGACTCATCCCCCCCTTTCTACACATCTCTGAACATTCATNTTTAATTTTGAGCACGAAATTCAGAAGATCAGGATTCTTGTTCCCATCTCTGAGCTGGTTAAAAATGAAGATTTTAAACGATCCCTCTCTAAACTGCTACACTCTGAGTCCCCTCAACCCCCCTCTGACTCAGTGAACCTTCAAGATGAAAAACTAGTCGTCATCCTAGGACCAATGGTAGAAGACAGAGATGACTCATCCCCCCCTTTCTACGCATCTCTGAACATTCATGATAAAGTGTTGCATAACTGCCTCATGGATTCGGGGGCTTCCCATAACCTCATGCCGAAAATAGTTATGGAAGAATTGGGACTGGAGGTGACAAGGACTTATCATGATTTATATTCCTTTGATTCAAGGAGGGTGCAGTGCTTAGGAGTCATCAAAGACCTGGCAGTTACCCTGTTTCAGCTGCCCATGAAAAGTGTGGTCATGGATATTGTGGTAGCTGAGATTCCCCCAAAATTCGGTATGCTGTTGTCTAGATCATGGATCAAGAAGCTGGGAGGAACACTACAGATGGATCTTACATATGCCACCATTCCGGTCTTTGGAGGAGAGCACAGGAGGTTGTACAGAGAAGCACAGCTGGCTTATATTGTCAGTGATGAAGAAGAACCTACCAATCACCCCATCTTTGCACTTGACATCGACTTAGGGTCTAGTTTGTTGCAGCTTACTTATGTCCCTGAAAGCTCTTTAAACATCAGAAAACACCCCAACCCTAATCATCCGGTCTCCTCCCAAAGCTCTCCTGTGTGGAAGATGTTTTTTGATGGAGCTTCTTCTAGCGAAGGGGTTGGCGCTGGAGTGGTTTTCATATCACCGTGTCAAGAATTCATATCTCTGTCATACAAGATAGAATTCGAAGTCACCAACAATGTGGCAGAGTATGAAGCGCTTGCTCTGGGATTGAGGGCCGCAAGGGAAATGGGAATTCAAGAGATATCAGTGTTCGGAGATGCCGAGTTGGTGGTCCAGCAGGTCAAAAATGCCTATCAGGCTAAGCATCACCGACTCAGAAGCTATAGAAATGAGGTATGGGATCTTATTGACAGTTTCTTCTCAGCTTTTAACATATCTTTCATCTGAAGAGAGAAGAATACAGTGGTAGATTCCTTGGCTGTCTCAGCAAGTAATTTTATAGTACCCTTGCCCTCTAAACTGAGGTATGATGTAGAAGTAAAATACAGGCCCTCCGTACCTGATAATGTTAAGCATTGGAAGNGGGTGAACCATGGTAACTTTGTGTATTGTGCTATGTGCTTTGACCTAATGTGTTTATCTCCTTCTTGGCTAAGTGCTTGATGTGATTAAATAGATTTAGTTATGCTTTGTGCTTCAGAGATAAGAATGAATGTTAGATCTGATATGTAAGATGCTTAGTGCTTGATCTGCTAAACCCGATCTATCTTGTTGTGGCTAAGTGCTGAATTATCTTAGATCTAAGTACTCATTGCGATACTCTGTGCTATCTGCGAAGTGCTGTAAGGGTTGAATATTGATGGATAAACCATGTTAGATGATTGATAAGTGCTATAATCAAATATCTGTGTCCCAACTAAGGTTGCAGACATCTGAGTCCTGCAACCATCCCTGCCTCTACCTCGGGTGAGACTTCATCTGCTTCGCAGGTGTTGCCGAAAGGGCCAGTAGTTAGGGTTTTGTTGGTGCGCTCCTGAGTGTTGAACCCTGGGTATGCCCCTATGCCAACACACACTCAAATGGATAAGCAACAATCATCAATTGCAAAAAACAAAACAATGCACATTAAAATTTGCAATTTCATCTAAGTTTGTGGATGAGGTAACATGTGATGTGGTTCCACTAAGTGAATGTGGAATGGTCTTAGGCAATCCTTACTTGTATGATCGTAAATCAATCTTCTATAGGGAAAAGAATCAATATCGTTTAACCAAAGCAGGCCAATAATATGTGGTTCATGCTCATCATTTGGAGGCAAATAACTCTCTTCAAACTATGGAACAATTAAGAAAGGAGGCTCAAGCAAGAAACACACCTATAATTGTTTCAAATCAAGTAATTGAACTTAAGCAAGAACAAGAGATGATTGTAGAATGGAAAATCAATCACACTTTTCTTCAATATAAGATAATGCCATGCAAATATTACAAACATATCAGCTCAATTGCAGTCATATTTTTTATGCTATCATTAGTAATGTTTTTTACATTGATGATAATGGCTTCATTAAGTTGTGACAGGGTACAAATGGCTAACAATATGCTGTTAGTTATAGTTGATGAGACAGGTGCACAGGACAAAGTTCAAAGACGGATAACAAGTTAGGTGGCCTATCCCAAAATTGATGATTGGTCAGTAGCCTTTTAGGGACCAAAAGGTCTTTAGTGGGGAGGTGTGATCCAGAATTGGATCCAAGAGCTTGATGGGGCTTAGGAAGGCCTAAAAATTAAAGTTTTTAGAATGGCTTCAAAATGAATGTGTGCATAGGCCTCATCGATACGAACCCAAAGCAACTTGAATGGGCTCAAATGGACGTCATATGCTCCAGATATCGCGGTCTGTTCATTTGGCCAAATAGGCAAACAAAATGATGATTGTACAGTCCATACAGTACCATGTGGAAGCTGACTGTACAGGCCTTATGACCCTACAACTGATGAGGTGGGGTGACTGGGTGTATAGACTGATGACGTGGACCAATCAGGGAGTGACACATGTCACCACTGCAAGGGTGACATGTGGCACATCCGTACTGATGAGGTGGCAGGTCCAACACGTGGCAAGGTACAGTTGGAGCAGACACATGGAAGACGTGGATATCTCAACCAATGGGCGATTGACACTTGGCATCATATTGGATGAGTGGGAAGGTGCCACGTGGCCCAGACATGCGCTACCACATGGCACCTATTCATTAGATAAAGTTTTGTTTGGAAAAAATTGGTTTGGCATCCATCGAGTTCGACTGCGTGACCTCTGACTGGGCACATGAATTGGTAGGGCTGGGCTAGCCAACCTGCCCTCACAATGTTTCTTAACCGTATATGTAACCATATGTATTTAAGTTTGAACCAGTGGTATGTTCAGGCAGAAAAGGGCTGGGGCCTAGCCCCAACCCTCTGCAATACGACCATTGTAATAGGACTGGACCCTACAGTTTAAAACTATGGCGTGGTTAAATACATATTCCCCAGCTCCCCGGTTGACTACTCCATGTGACTTGTCCATATGACCTCACAGGAGTTGTATTTTGATGCGGATAATGGTGTAGCTCCAAACGACTAGCCCCTAGTTTTCGGTAACCACCCCATGTGACCCGACTCTCCATTGTGTAGTGTGGTTATGTTATGGGCTGGCCCTTGGTCGGTCGGGCTAGCCTACTGAAAAAGGTCACACGACCAAGGTTTTAACCAGGAGTGCTAACAATATTTGTGCATGGAGTTTGGGGCCTGGACACATGGCGTTGTAGCATATGACCAGGGTCGAGGTCGGAGGGGTATAAGGACCAACGCACTAGCCTGAGGCCACATGGAGGTGCTCCATAGGACTAGGATCCCAAGGAAAAGGGGTTGCGCACTGAATTTTTCCTATTTGTGGGTTTTAACTTTATATTATGATTTTTTAAATGGATTTTCATCTTGATTGAGGGGATTTGATCCATTTTTTAGGGATCTTGGGCCCTTTTTGAGCCTAGATCGGGGGGAAGTTGGGATATAGTTACCAACTTCAGGCCTATATAAAAAAGAGGCTTTTGAAGCCAAGAGAGGAGGTTCAGAGTAGGTTTATGATGAAGATTTTCGAAGCCAAAGCCATTTTTTTATGCAGGGAAGCTATTGAGGAGAGCACCTTTGTGGGCCATTTTTGGGAGCTCCGATCATCCGTTTTTAGTGCCGTCAGTTTTGATGGGTTCCATAGATATGGTAGAACAAGACCATATCAGTTTGTAATCCTTTTGGCACTGTTGTGATGTACTTTTCAAGTTTTTAAATAGAAATAAGAAAGCCTCACCCACTGAGACAAAGGCCTGGAGACGTAGGCGAGATTGTCAAACTCCGTTATCACATTGGTGTTTATGGTTTTCTGATACTCATGCTTTATTTCATATCTATATATGTTTATATGGCTGTTATGTTTCTTATAAAATTTTTCCTCTTTCATTCAGCTTCCTAAATGGTTAATTAAACACATACTAAATAACTCAACCATTGGCGTTTAAAAGATATTTTCGGATCACCTATGTTCCACGATGACTACGAATTGTTTTTTTACAATCTTAGATTGGGTGAGTAAGATGCTTTTTTTAGATTGAGTAGCCCACATATCAACGACATGTATAAATGTCTACAGTGTGTTCAACCAATGTTGGGTAACTCATATACCTATGAATATTATCTTTTTCAATAGAGGATGTGGTGGTAGACAATTTTAATAATGGAAATGGCCTATAACAATGTAGTTCGACATACGGGAAGTTGAGTAAGAAATAATACAGAGATATCTTACTAATGTACTGGTACATGCCAAACATATGAAATCAACCCACATATGTTAACACAGGATTAGATAAATTTATCCAGGTGACCTTTCCTTGGTGGTGACATATCTAAGTAATGTACGCTAGGGGTATAGATGTCGATGGAATTTCCCCAGAATTTGTCAATTTTCCCTTAGAATAGATTTACTTTCACCTTTCACAAGAGCACTAGTAAATTCAAGAATTATTTTGGATGAGGAGCTCATGGACGTAGTATGAAAATCTATGAGATTAGGTCCTTAGTTTCTTGGAAGAGTGCATTCAAAATGTATTATATGAATATGAGGATAATGAAAACACTTGAAATCTTGATGTACTATTACCCTTGCTAGGTCATAGGGTAGGATTTAAATGATATGAATCATGAAATTGATAATGTGCTTCCCTTTCAATATCAATTTTCTTGCTCCCAGGTTCTCGTCCTACTTTGGTTGGGGATTAAGATTCACTCTGAATAAAAAAGAATGGTCACTAATTTCACAGGTCCCAAAGGTTAGACCTTGATTTGGTCATCTTTAGGGTATTCATTTTTCTAAGTTCCCCAACACTACAAGTGTATATTGAATGAGAAAAATCAGGGGTTTTTTTATTGTTCTTCATTTTTTTCCCTCAACTTGCAAAATAGAAAATATGATCAGAGAAGGATTAAATATTGTCGGCCTGGTTCAATCTTCGTTATCATTGTGACTAATCATATGGCCTCCCATTCTGATTATGAAACATGAGTTAAGTTCGCACCAATATATCTCCTTTGACGAGAGCGTTAAGATTGTAGAAGGTAACTCCTTAGTGTAGGTTGTATTTTCATTTCAAATTAGAACAAGAAGTCAAGGTGATAATGAAAAGGATAAATATTTGAGTGATTTTGAGGGGATGGTTGGATACAGGGGTTCCAACGAATGATAAGAAAAGATTTGGGTCCACCCTTGGAAGGGTAATTTAAAAATAGGATAATATTACAAGGTGGGCCAATACTAGATCAAAAGGGTTAGTTACCGATATCATTGTGAGGAGAACCTTTCTCCTGATTGATTCAAATATGACTTCATGTATGACTTCATCTAAATATAAATTGAGGATATGAATAATAATTGATTTTTCTGGTCAAAATGATTAGAAATTCCTTATGGGTATGCAATTATGTCATGATAGTGATCAACCTGTTGATTACGATACTAAGGATAATTAATTTAAAGGATTTAATAGTTTTGTTCACCAACAATCGCAGTGAAAATTCTACGAAACTGGATCATCACTATTTTAGAAATATTGTAGGTAACAGGGATGATTGATGTTATTATGGAAGAAATGTGAATTTTCAGTCGAATGAGAAAAAAATCTTAGTATGATCAAATTGACATGTATATCTCAACGATAAGGTTTGGTTGAGCTTAGGTATATCGAGTCTATGGAGAAGCATCTATTTAGGGAATAATAAGTGTGAGTATTGGAAGAAATATTCAAGAAATATTTCCTTTAGGATGAGATTATAGTGGAGACAAAAAAAAGTAAGTCTGTAAAAATCTGCTTCAAAAATGATGAATAAGGGGATTATAAATTGTTCAGAAATAAGACCCCCTCTACTAGACTACATGGATATGATTTTGAACAAATTATTATGAGTGATGAAGGATCATTAGTGAGTGATATAGTTGAGTGCCCTTTCCCTGTCACTGATTCATCTTTTCAAAGGGGAGGATAGAGGAAAATGTTAGTTACCTGTCTTTTTCATTTCCTTGATGGGGTGAAAAATCATAACAAGATTCTTATTACAAGCTTAAATAATAGAAAATCTAGTTTAGGGTTACACGAAAGTGTTTTTTCCAAAAGAGAATAGTAACATATTAGGTGCTATTATGTACAATGAGAAAGAGATATATTTTATAGTTGATCTATTACAAACCGTTAATAGTATTAAAGAAATAACTACATGGAAGAAATCAAACTAGCCTAATCTATCCTACTCCTATCCTACTCTAGCCGAGCAAAGGTTTAGATAAATGTGTAATTCCATTGAAACCATCGATGCAGCCTCAAACTTGTAATTATATGTTCATCAACTATTAGAAGTAGAAATTGGAGTGTTACTAGATAACATATAAAACACATTACATTATTGAAAATTTTGTCAAAGATATGAAAATAGGGTAAGAAAGAATCCTCTGACTGAATTCCAACTTTGTTAATATGTGTGCAATAATGAACATACGATTGGTGTAAGAGAGTGTTGATATTATGGTAGTTGTGGGAGGTATTAACCTCTACATGTAACCTTTGACGAGTCTATAATATTTAGGGAAGCAAGAGAAACCCTAAAAGGTTAGGAAATAACCTTAGAAGACAAGTCGGCTCAAGATAACAATTTATATTAAATTATTGTGCTTCAAAAGTAAAAGTCAGACCAGTTAGGTCACTTGGAGGACTATAAATAAGAGGGAACTATAGATCATTTGTCACACTCACTCTCACAACTGCATAAGGACAAGTGGTGCGCATGACTGGAGGAGAGTTGAAGTTGTTGCAGTAGTAACTTGGTCTTTGGTTATGGTTTGGACTTTCTTCTTTGGTTATGGTTTGGACTCACTACTTGGTATGCTAGTTTTGGAGAGAAGTACACTACCTTAGTTGGCTATTGGTTCTAGGGTTTTCTTTAAGAATTATTCTATCTATCATGGTTAAGGTGCTCGGGGGTGGCTTCAGCCTATGTTTGACTAACAATATTTCTATATTGTCTACGGATAAACGAGTACACCTATTATTCTAACTAGTTATGGGCCCACACTATCTTCAGACAGTCTAACCACTAGAAGGTAGATTGGGAGGATTTTCTTAGTTGCAGTCAAAGTTTTGTTATAGAAATGAAACGCTAACCCTCGTGTTGAGGCACCTTTAGTGAATCTCTTGACCTAATTCCTAGATAACCTAGTTCTCCCCAGCTTAGCGCAGATCCTGGTACTCTCAGCAAGCCAAGACATCAAGTTTGAATTTTGGTCCAAGTCAACGTTTGACCAAGTCAAAATCTAAGTTTAACTAGTCAAAAAGTAAAAATGAAAGGTAGTTATGAAGACATAAGACCTAGCATGAAGAAAGTGTATGTTGTGCCCAAGAGAGACCTATTGAAAGGAAACTTATGAGGTTTACCAATTATCTAGCAACTAAGCCTCTAGTCCAGCAAAGTCATTCTAAGGTTTACCATCACATTTGGGTAATAAAGGTATGTACCTATACATGTTCTTTTAATTTGTATCATTAGCATGAGTGTGTTTGTAGGGAACGTACAAGGGATCTTCTCCAAAGAAGTGATATTGGATTCCGTGCATTCATAAGATCAACACACTCTCCAGGTTTAACTCGATATATCTCTAGTTGTTATGGCATTATGAAATTATAGTAAAAGTTATAATATGACTTTAGTCAAGACCTTATAAGGTTGATATCTTATTCTCTAACTCAGTTTTTTGTCAAGAAAGCATATTGATTTAAGTTAAATGGATAGGTCAGAAATGATACTTGTCCCAGAAGAAAAGAAATTCAAGTGAAATAATGGAAAGACTCCAGGTTTGCATATCAAGTTTGTCATCTTTATTATTTTCACTCAAGTAAGTATTGATAAGTACTTAGTATATTATACTACTCAATGTACTTATTTGCAAATATGAACTAACACCTACTCTAGGAGATATTTCTTATTCTTGTTCTCAGACTAGATCATCTTAGTAATGCTACGAAGAAACTATCCTTCATATGAAAGATGTTGTATAGAAAACACTATTGTTCTTGTTGTCTCTGGAAGGTTATTTCATAAAGGCTATCATGAATATGTCTTTACAAGCTTGTAGCAATTTCCTCTGTCCTTATCCTTATTCTTTTTTCGACTTTTTATCATAAACATATTGTCTTGGATCTTTCTTTTGCTTCTTGTCTTATTCCAGGCAGGTACCCTTGTGAAATATGTTGACAAAACTTTGATGAAAAATATTTGTGGAAGATATTATGGAAGAAGTTTATAAGGATGAAACCATGCTTGCAACAACTTCCAGATGGGAATCAATTAGAACAGTTAAAAACAAACTTAAAAAGACTTAGAGGAAGTCAATAATCAAAAGGAAACCAGAACAGGCTTGTGGCACTTTGTAGAAAGAAAAGAGATATGTAGCAGACATAAGCATGGACTCTCTCAAATATAGGGAATTGATTGCAGAATTCCATAAAAATGCAGTCTCATAATAAAAAAAAGGAAGTTCTAGATATTTCCCATACATGCATGAAGTCAGGATTATGAGGGAGCTAATCCCCAATGATATGGTCCATTGAAGAATCCATGAAGACTTATAAAAGGAAGCCTTGATAGTACAAGGTGAGATTCAGGACTAGAGGGTTCTTCTAGAAGGAGGGAGAAGAATATGATGATAGCATGTTCCAGTAACCATATATACCTCTACCTAAGCCATTATATCTCTTGCAGTATCCATGGGTTGTAGTTTACAACAAATGGATGTAAAGACTGTTCTTCTCAAAAAAAGTAATTGAATAAGAAGCATATGTAGAGAAACCTCAAGGTTTTGAGCTATACCAGAAAGAGACCCATGAATGTAGATGGAAGAAGACCTTGTATGGATTCTAGAAACTTAGTGCATACCCTCTCATGTGTAGTAGAAGCATGGTGAAAACTTACTACAATAGAGGAAGTGTATCGAAATAGTTCTTCAAAAGTCTGGGATAATGGATTACAAATCCATAAAAAAGGCCTATGATTACAAATATAAATAATTTGAGAGACTTTGATCCAATAGACTCATCCCTATATCGACAATTGAATGGTTTGTTGATGTATTTGGAGAATGCGCAACCAAATATTTTATTTGCTATGAAAATAGTTCCAAGTGGAACCTAGCCATGAGAATGACTTGAAATGTCTTCATGGGACATTTGAGTTATATACAACTGCATGGATTTATTGATTCATATAGGGAAGGAAGTGTAGATAATAGAAGAAGTACTTCTTGGATATGTTTCAATTTGAGCTTTTCCACGATATCATGGGCTAGTAGGAAACAAAAGTTAGTTGCACTGAACACTGCAGAAGTAAAGTATATTGCAGCTTATGATGCTTGTACGAAATCAGTGTGGATCTGTAAGATGGTTTCTAGATTATTTGACCAGGTGCTGGATTTGACCATGATACATTGATAACTAGAGCTATGTGAAACTCTCAGAAAACTTGGTGTTCCATGATAGGTCGAAGCACATTGAGATCAAGTACTATTTTCTTCATGATAAATTCCAGAGGGGAGAAGTAGTTCTTTAGTACATCTCCATTGATGAGAATATAGCAGATATTTTTGGTAAATCCTCTGCCCAAGATGAAAATTTTGCGTACTTAAGGGACAAGATGATACTTGTGGAGATGAATTTCTTATTGGAAATTGAAGTGATTATTCCCTAGGTTGGGAGGGAGAATTGATATGTTATTGATATATGGACAATCATTTTCCTGTTTGGAAAATGGTCTAGGTTAGGAACTCACTTTCCAGTCCAAAAAGTGGTCCAGGATTCTTGATGGACAATCATTTTCCAGTTTGGAAAATGGTCTAGGTTGGGAAGTCACTTTCCAGTCTGGAAAGTGGTCCAAGATTTCTAACGGAAAGTCATTTT
>JZKD02S1346608.1:0-11641 GCA_000966675.3 Picea glauca | reverse complement strand
ACAATATATACAATGTTTTTAGGTATTCCATAGATACCAAAACCCTAATCCCTTAATCCGGGATTAATTTACAAATTAGCTAAAAATAGCAAAATCCGCTAAAAATAGCAAAAACCGCCCAAAAAAAAAAATTTCGGGGCGTTGCCCCGAACCCCATCGGCCTCGGGCTACCGCCCGGTGCCGAATGCTGCGCGTACTTGGGGCGCTGCCCCGAACCCTGTCGGCCCCGAGCTACCGCCCGATGCCGAACGCTGCGCGTAACCAGGGGGGGGCATGCATGCCCCCCCCTGGGACCCCCCTAGGAAGTGCCCAACGCAACGGCAGAGCCCTAGGTGAAGGGATCGTCAGACGTAGTCGTCATATCTGATGCACCCACACACACACACATGCAAAGAATATAACACATACCCAACATAAGATTATATCCATTTAGTTGAATTTTCCTACAACAATGGGTATTATGGCTCTTTGAAAATGAGTCCATTTGAGACATTGTATGGCATAAAATGTAACACCCCAATGAGTTG
This sequence comes from Picea glauca, assembly GCA_000966675.3. NCBI lineage: Eukaryota > Viridiplantae > Streptophyta > Pinopsida > Pinales > Pinaceae > Picea > Picea glauca. The sequence goes on along the minus strand of JZKD02S1346608.1, from coordinate 11,114 downwards.
GGATAATCTAGCAAACAGAGCAGTTGTTGGGCCAAAATTGTTAAAAGAATGGAAGATCAGACGGAAAAGATAAAGGAGAATTTGAAGGTTGCCCAAGATAGGTAGAAAATTTATGCAGTCAAGAATAGATTTTCCAGAGATTTCAAAGTGGGAGAACATGTGTTTTTGAAAGTGAAGGAAAAGAGAAGTTTGCTAAGATTAGGAAGCTGCTCGAAGTTGGTAGCAAGATATTGTGGGCCTTTTGAAATATTAGAAAAGACAAGTCCAATTGCATACATGTTAGCTTTTCCTACATCCATGAGAGTGCACAATGTATTTCATGTGTCATTGTTAAATAAATATCTCCCTGATCCTAACCACATAATTGATTGGAATGTGATCCAGGTGGAGCATGAAGGGGTTTTCTGGGTGGAACCAGTGCACATCATGGACTGAAAAGTCAAAGTGCTCAGGAACAAATCCATAGGGATGGTAAAGGTTAAATGAACTTGTTGTGGTTCTGAATATGTTACATGGGAGCATGAAGAAAACACACAGGAATATTAACTGCATTTTTTTAAAGTTTTGAAGAAACATAATGTAAGACTCAATTTTGAGCAACTAAAATTCTGAAACCACATCTCAGAGTCCCGACCAATTGTGTTGAGGACATTGATAAAATAATGGCTCATTCATTTGGTTAACCTTGATAAATGAATGATACATCCCTTGGGTTATCCCTGATAAACAAATGGTTCCATCCTTGGATCGACGAGTTGAGAGGAACATGAGATTTTGGTTGGAGTTGTTGTTGGAATTGTTAAATCGTGGAATTTTATTTCTAAGTATTGTGATGTAATTTTCATATATGTATATAGGCATAGAGTGCATCGAGGACAACACATAATTGTAGGGGAGGGGTAATGTAACATCCCCACTATAATACCTGGTTTAATTAATGCGTATGTATATATAATGCGTGGCTACGGCCAAAGTGATGTAATATGTGAATTGTTTTTCCTAGTTTTACTAATAGACATGATACGAGCTGCTAAGGGGGCATGAACGAGAGATGGTGATTGAATTAATCCACAAGAGGGGGGAGTATCTAGGATAATGGCCAAGAGGGGTCCAAGAGGGAATTTACCCATGTATATTGATTTAACCCTTTTTCCTAAATTTGCTATTTGTATATGATCCTTCCCATTTACAATGGAGTGTTCCCAAAGCCAATCATTGAATACATGTAATAGGGTGGGTGTGAGTGGTCACATCCCAAAATTTATCAGGCACATGGGGGTTGAGTATAATCAGCTTGGGGAAGAGTGTGAGTGAAAAAAAAGGCAAGCCAAAGAGAGGAAATTTGTATGGGTTGGGAGAGCAGTTTTTAGTGAGTTAAGTTTGTGCATGGGAAGCAAGAGGAGAAGAAGAAACTAAGCTTGAAGTTTTTGTAGCCATGGAGGGAGAATTCTCGAGCAAGTTAGAGCGTAATTGAAGCGAATTGGAGCTGGAAAACTGAAGAGCCAGGTTGTCAGGCTTGAAGAGTGAACTCATGTGTGAGTTGCACTAAAACAACAAGTGTTTTTTGTTGGTTTGTTGATAGTTTTCCTAGCAAAAATTTCCCTTGAGTTCCGAGCTAAGAGATTCCTAGCTGCATGTGCTAGAGAGACCTTGATAAACGAATGGGACACCTGAGGGACTGGGATCAGTAAAGGGGTACATTCCTTGGTTTGGACAGGTCAAGAGAAAGAGAGTTGGTGGAAAATTAGGATAGTTGTAGGAAAATATCAGTTGGGTTGAGAGTTTTATGAGCTGTGAGTGGACTGTGAGAGACCACCTTGTTTTGTGGATTGCTAGCCTCAGTTTGAGGGTGACTGCCTATTGATATTTGTAACATTTATTCTATGGTTGGGTGGAATGTTCGTCCCAATTGGTTGGTTGCACAATTGTTGTGAAAATATAAGTATTTTATCTTGTTGTTGTGTTAAATTATGTCTTTAATTGTTGTGCATGAATTCTATGTATTTGGAAGTGATTTATATGTTGTTGTAATGAGTTGATTAGTTGCATTTCATGTTCATTTTTATCATGCTATAGATGCTTCTATTTTGTGGTTCTAGACAACAACTAATTATGTTTTAATTCATAGTTGTAAGCTACAGGAAATCAACTAACTGCAAATGAATTAATTTAGTTAGCATAAATTTTATTTTTAAGAGTATTCTGCACTGTAACGTCACTTAGATGGGTTGGGGATGTTACACACTCTAATATCATGCATACATTACTATTTGAATAGTTATGGCCTTTGTTGCAAACCACCTCTATGTTGATTTTCACATAGATTTTTATTGTATGTAAAAAAATGCATGAGCATTTTTAAAAGTGATTTTCACATAGATTATCTTCTATGTGAAATGGGAATTTTTAAAATTGCATAAATGTTATTAACACATGTGCATTCCTCTATCTAAAAAAATAAAAAAACTACGACCTTATTTCTCCTATCCACTAAATTTTTCCTTCATATTTTCTCCTACCTATTTGAATTTTTTGTTGTTCATTCAACCTAGATCTGAAGAGGACAAGCGCAAGGGAGGTGGACATCACCAACACTCAATGTTTTTGATAGAGGACATCTCCTTTCTAGGTAGGTTTTATTTCAAATTTCATTTAAATTATATTTGTTAAATTATAATTTTTTATTATTTTGTAATGTTCGACAACACATGTGTTCCAACAGAGGATGAATCCATTCAATAAGCACTCACACAACCAGATCAAATATCAACACATCTATTTTTTATGTGGTAAAACCCATACGAGGAAACATCCACGACCCCAACCAATGTGGCCAGTTGGAGAAATTTATTAATGCAAAATAAAAATATTGCAGAGAGATTTACAAGATAGTTTCTCACAATCGATCATCGGCAAATGGCCCTCCATGCTTTTTAAATAGAGATGATTTTTTATTAAGGTTGGTTATCATTGATGTCAACCCTTGAAGAAAGTCCAGTAGCACAAAGGTTTGGGTAACTGACCCAAGGTTGTTTCATGTATAATGGTATAATTTTTAATATATTTGCAGGTAATACTATTCTATATGGATAGTACATGTCATGCCATTTTTGGTGGTATGTGGAACGTCACATAACTCCTAACGGTTTGAAAGTTATGGACTTACGAAGTTGGAGGACCCTCATATGTTGGCTTGAAGCCCCAAAAGGTCAAAGAAGTCAAAGAGCTTGCAAAGAAGAAATTATTATTTGAATGATAAAGTAAAGTGACAAAGTCAAGAAGGATTATTTAAATAATATATTGAAGTGAAAAAATCAAAGAAGATTATTTAAATGATAAAGTGAGGTGAAAAAGTCAAGGAGGAATATTTAAATGATAAAGTAATGGAGAACTTTCTAATTATGGAAAGTAGTTAACCCTAAAAATGAGGAAAATAGGTTAAGTGACCTAGAAATGGGTTAAGTGACCTAGAAGATGGAGAGTATAAATAAGAGACAAGGCTCTCTCATTTTACATCACACTTGAGCATATTGAATATATATAGGTGACTGAGGTAACCAAAGGATATCTAAGCCAAATTTCAGAGGGAAGGTGAAGAAAAGAAGGCCTTAATTCAAGGGAGGATAAAGTTTTTTGATGATAATTTCTAAGATATGTTATTTACAGGTCATCTCACCATTTTCACAATAACTGTTTTTCTAGAATGATTCATACCATGAAATTTTTATTCCACTGAGGAAACATATCCAAGTATATGTGGTAAAAAATTAAGCTTGTGGGTCGTTTTATTTTTGGAGTTACACTCCGTGGAAAATAGGGTTTGTGGCTAGTCTTGAAACTAGTTTAAAACAAGTGTTTCGGGTAAAAACGTCATAACTTATTCATAAAAGATCCAAATTAAGTAAGACCAAATGTTTTGGTTAGAGTACAGCCTATAGTATTCTTTGCATCTTTTTCAGATCCATTCAACAAATATTCCATGTGGGGAATGCTCTACAAGGTCGTTCTCTATAATAAGACAAAATTCAACAAGGTATATAATTTTTGCTATAACTCCTTTTCTGATAGGTTCCAAGTAGTGACACCTGGAGGAATTTCATAAAACACACTGAAAAACATTGTATATCATTTTCAAATATTTATTCATTACTGTTACATAGTTATGATTGTTTCAAGTTAGGGTTGTTGACTAATCCAAAACTAGTAATGTGAGACTAAAGAAAAGTTTGATGAAAATGCTAGTCTCTTGTTGTTAAAGCTAAGGAAGGTTTGGAGGTATATGATCATATACACCAGGTCTATTACAGAGTTACAAATCATATTTGGATGATGATATTGATGCGGGCTTTTGGTTGAGGTACATGTTGGGTACATGGTTGAGACAAGTAGTTGATGNTCAGAAGATTTTGAAAACTTCAAGATCTACAAGGAAATGGTTGAAAATGAAACGGATTCAAAAATCAAATGTTTGAGATCTGATAATGGTGGAGAGTTCACTTCAAAGGAATTATTGACTACTGCAACATTCATGGAATAAAAAGGCAATTCTTCGTTGCTAGGACACCTCAAAAGAATGGAGTTGTTGAAAGAAAGAACATGAAAGTATAGGAAATGGCTCGAACAATGCTAATGGATTCCAAATTGACAGATATATTATGGACACAGGCAGTGCATACAATAGTTCACATTCAAAACAAAGTAATGCTAAAAAACAACACTGACAAAACTCCCTACGAGCTATGGAAAGGAAGACTAGAAAATGTGAAGCACTTTAGAGTTTTTGGAAGAAAATGCTACATTAAAAGAGATGGAAAAATGAGAAAATTTGATTCTCATGTGGACAAAGGAGTACTTTTTGGTTACTCAAGTACAAGTAAAGAATACAAGTGTTACAATTTGATATTGAACAAAGTTGTAGAAAGCATCAACATAACAATTGATGAAACAGGCATACCAGAATCAAAGGAAGAATAAAATGAATCAATGGAACAAATTTTTGAAGAAGAAGCAGAAGATGAAAAATAAGTAGAAGAGGAAGATGAAGAGAATCTGAAAGAAACAGAAGATCAAGTTCAGCAAGTGCCTCCAAAGACACCTAGCAGACGAGTATAGAAGAATCATCCTTCAGATCAGATTATCGAAAACAAAGATGCAGGAGTTGAGACTAGAAGAAGAATCTATTCACAAGAACAAACACACATAGCACACACATCTACAATTGAACCAACCTATTTTAAAGAGGTCAGCAAGGATGAATTTTGGAACAAGGCCATGGATGAAGAATTGGATCAAATAAAGAAAAAGGACACTTGGGAATTGGTTCAAAGACCAAAGGATAAGAATGTGATTAGCACAAAGTGGGTATACAGAAATAAATTGAACGAAGATGGACAGGTTACAAGGAACAAAGCTATATTGGTATGTAAAGGATATGCACAGGTTGAAGGAATCGACTTTGAAGATACATTTTCCCCAATTGCCAGAATGGAAGCAATTCGATTGCTTTTAGCTTATGCATGGTCCAAAAATATTAAAGTGTATCAGATGGACGTAAAATCATCTTTTCTAAATGGGGAACTTGAAGAAGAAGTCTACATTGAACAACCCAAAGGATTTAAGTTGTCAGAGAATGTAGACTGTGTGTGCAAATTAAAGAAGGCCTTGTATGGTCTAAAACAGGCTCCTAGAGCATGGTACTCTAAACTGGATAAATATCTATAGCAGGAAGGGTTCAGAAAAGGAGGTGCAAACAACAACCTCTACATCAAGGTAAGTCAAGATAATATTTTATTAATTGAAGTTTATGTTGATGATATTATTTTTGGTAGTGATGATGACAGGTTAAGCTAGAAATTTGCAAAGAATATGCATAATGAATTTGAAATGTCATTACTTGGAGAACTATCCTTCTTTCTGGGACTTCAGATACGTCAAAGAAAGCAAGTAATTTTTATTTCTCAAACCAAGTATATAAGAGAAATGCTAAAGAGGTTTGGAATGGAAGATTGCAAACCAATTATCACTCCCATTCAAACCAGTTGAAAGTTAAGAAAAAATGATGATTCAAAGTACACAGATCAGAGGCAATATATGTCAATGATTGGTAGCCTACTATATGTGACAACATCCAGACCATATGTAATGCAGGCAGTTGGACAGGTGGCACGATTTCAAGCAGCACCAAATGAATCACATGTGTTAGCAGTGAAGAGGATTTTCAGATATCTCAAAGGAACAAAAGAGTTTGGATTATGGTATCCAAAAGGAAATGATCTATCTCTTATTGCCTACAGAGATGCAAACTGGGCAGTTTGGATTGATGACCGANCAAAGGAAGAAGAAAATGAATCAATGGAACAAATTTTTGAAGAAGAAGCAGAAGATGAAAAAGAAGTAGAAGAGGAAGATGAAGAGAATCTGAAAGAAGCAGAAGATCAAGTTCAGCAAGTGCCTCCAAAGACACCTAGCAGACGAGTATAGAAGAATCATCCTTCAGATCAGATTATCGGAAACAAAGACGCAAGAGTTGAGACTAGAAGAAGAATCTGTTCACAAGAACAAACACACATAGCACACACATCTACGATTGAACCAACCTATTTTAAAGAGGTCAGCAAGGATGAATTTTGGAACAAGGCCATGGATGAAGAATTGGATCAAATAGAGAAAAATGACACTTGGGAATTGGTTCAAAGACCAAAGGATAAGAATGTGATTAGCACAAAGTGGGTATACATGAATAAATTGAATGAAGATGGACAGGTTACAAGGAACAAAGCTATATTGGTATGTAAAGGATATGCACAGGTTGAAGGAATCGACTTTGAAGATACATTTTCCCCAATTGCTAGAATGGAAGCAATTCAATTTCTTTTAGCTTATGCATGCTCCAAAAATATTAAAGTGTATCAGATGGACGTAAAATCAGCTTTTCTAAATGGGGAACTTGAAGAATAAGTCTACATTGAACAACCCAAAGGATTTCAGTTGTCAGAGAATGCAGACTGTGTGTGCAAATTAAAGAAGGCCTTGTATGGTCTAAAGCAGGATCCTAGAGCATGGTACTCTAGACTGGATAAATATCTATAGCAGGAAGGGTTCAGAAACTGAAGTGCAAACAACAACCTCTACATCAAGGTAAGTCAAGATAATATTTTATTAATTGAAGTTTATGTTGATGATATTATTTTTGGTAGTGATGATGACAGGTTAAGCTAGAAATTTGCAAAGAATATGCATAATGAATTTGAAATGTCATTACTTGGAGAACTATCCTTCTTTCTGGGACTTCAGATACGTCAAAGAAAGCAAGTAATTTTTATTTCTCAAACCAAGTATATAAGAGAAATGCTAAAGAGGTTTGGAATGGAAGATTGCAAACCAATTATCACTCCCATTCAAACCAGTTGAAAGTTAAGAAAAAATGATGATTCAAAGTACACAGATCAGAGGCAATATATGTCAATGATTGGTAGCCTACTATATGTGACAACATCCAGACCATATGTAATGCAGGCAGTTGGACAGGTGGCACGATTTCAAGCAGCACCAAATGAATCACATGTGTTAGCAGTGAAGAGGATTTTCAGATATCTCAAAGGAACAAAAGAGTTTGGATTATGGTATCCAAAAGGAAATGATCTATCTCTTATTGCCTACAGAGATGCAAACTGGGCAGTTTGGATTGATGACCGACGAAGCACCAGTGGAGAAACGTTCTACTTGGGTGAGTGTTTAGTATCATGGCTAAGCAAGAAACAATCATCAATATCTCTATCTATAGCCGATGAAAAGTATATTGCAACAACAACATGCTGTACACATGTTCTTTGGATGAAACAAACTCTGACAGATATACATGTTGAGTATGATGAGTCTATTCCAATCTATTGTGATAATAAAAACACCATTAGTATCTCAAAGAACTGGGTGATGCACTCCAAGACGAAGCACATTCCAATAAAGTATCATTTTCTATGGGAACAGGTTGCAAAAAAGAACATCAGAGTTGAGTATGTGGGCACAAAAGAACAAGTGGTGGACATCTTTACAAAACCACTTCCACAAGAAGCCTTTGAGTATCTTCGCCAGAGACTTGGAGTTATTTATACTCCAAAATGAATGCTTTTGAATGCTTATCTTATATGTCTTAGATGTACACAAGGAAGCACCATAAAGAGGACAGTTCAGATAGGGGGAGAAACCCCAGATGGAAATATACCTTTGCCATTGATGAAAAAGGGGGAGAGATTTATCAGATGCAGAGGACAGAGGCATGGTTCCAGGGGGAGCATGAGTGATATGAATTCAGTATTGCATGAAATTATTTTAGTATTACATCAGAGTGTTACCATCAATGCGAAAGGGGGAGATTGTTGATTAAGGTTGGTTGTCATTGATGTCAACCCTTGAAGAAAGTCCAATAGCACAAAGGTTTGGGNGTGCAAACAACAACCTCTACATCAAGGTAAGTCAAGATAATATTTTATTAATTGAAGTTTATGTTGATGATATTATTTTTGGTAGTGATGATGACAGGTTAAGCTAGAAATTTGCAAAGAATATGCATAATGAATTTGAAATGTCATTACTTGGAGAACTATCCTTCTTTCTGGGACTTCAGATACGTCAAAGAAAGCAAGTAATTTTTATTTCTCAAACCAAGTATATAAGAGAAATGCTAAAGAGGTTTGGAATGGAAGATTGCAAACCAATTATCACTCCCATTCAAACCAGTTGAAAGTTAAGAAAAAATGATGATTCAAAGTACACAGATCAGAGGCAATATATGTCAATGATTGGTAGCCTACTATATGTGACAACATCCAGACCATATGTAATGCAGGCAGTTGGACAGGTGGCACGATTTCAAGCAGCACCAAATGAATCACATGTGTTAGCAGTGAAGAGGATTTTCAGATATCTCAAAGGAACAAAAGAGTTTGGATTATGGTATCCAAAAGGAAATGATCTATCTCTTATTGCCTACAGAGATGCAAACTGGGCAGTTTGGATTGATGACCGATGAAGCACCAGTGGAGAAACGTTCTACTTGGGTGAGTGTTTAGTATCATGGCTAAGCAAGAAACAATCATCAATATCTCTATCTACAGCCGAGGCAAAGTATATTGCAGCAACAACATGCTGTACACATGTTCTTTGGATGAAACAAACTCTGACAGATATACATGTTGAGTATGATGAGTCTATTCCAATCTATTGTGATAATAAAAACACCATTAGTATCTAAAAGAACTGGGTGATGCACTCCAAGACGAAGCACATTCCAATAAAGTATCATTTTCTATGGGAATAGGTTGCAAAAAAGAACATCAGAGTTGAGTATGTGGGCACAAAAGAACAAGTGGCAGACATCTTTACAAAACCACTTCCACGAGAAGCCTTTGAGTATCTTCGCCAGAGACTTGGAGTTATTTATACTCCAAAATGAATTATTTTGAATGCTTATCTTATATGTCTTAGATGTACACAAGGAAGCACCATAAAGAGGATAGTTCAGATAGGGGGAGAAACCTCGGATGGAAATATACCTTTGCCATTGATGAAAAAGGGGGAGAGATTTATCAAATGCAGAGGACAGAGGCATGGTTCCAGGGGGAGCATGAGTGATATGAATTCAGTATTGCATGAAATGATTTTAGTATTACATCAGAGTGTTACCATCAATGCGAAAGGGGGAGATTGTTGATTAAGGTTGGTTGTCATTGATGTCAACCCTTGAAGAAAGTCCAATAGCACAAAGGTTTGGGTAATGGACCCAAGGTTGTTTCATGTATAATGGTATGAGTTTTAATATATTTCAAGGTAATAATATTCTATATGGATAGTACATGTCATGCCATTTCTGGGGGTATGTGGAACGCCACATAACTCCTCACGGTTTTAGAGTTATGGCCTTATGAAGTTGGAGGACCCTCATATGTTGGCTTGAAGCCCCAAAAGGTCAAAGAAGTCAAAGAGCTTGCAAATAATAAATTTTTATTTGAATGATAAAGTAAAGTGACAAAGTCAAGAANGAAAGTGGTTAACCCTAAAAATGAGGAAAATAGGTTAAGTGACCTATAAATGGGTTAAGTGACCTAGAAATGGGTTAAGTGGCCTAGAAGATGGAGAGTATAAATAAGAGGCATGACTCTCTCATTTTACATCACACTTGAGAATATTGAATATCTATAGGTGACAGAGGTAACCAAAGGATATCTAAGCCAAATTTCAGAGGGAAGGTGAAGAAAAGAAGGTCAGAGTTCAAGGGAGGATAAATTCTTTTGATGATGCTTTCTAAGGTATGTTATTTATAGGTCATCTCACAATTTTCGCAATAATTTTTTTTCTAGAATGATTTAGACTGTGAAATTGCTAGGCCATTGAGGAAACATATCCAAGTATCTGTGGTAAAACAATCAGCTTGTGGGTTGTTGTATTTTTGGAGTTACACTCCATGGAAAATAGGGTTTGTGGCTAGTCCTGAAACTAGTCTAAAACAAGTGTTTCGGGTAAAAACATCATAACTTCTTCATAACAGATCCAAATTAAGTAATACCAAATGTTTTGGTTAGAGTAAATTTTTTAGTATTATATGTAACATTTTCAGATCCATTCAACAAATATTACGTGTGGGGCACACTCTACAAGACTGCTCTCTAGAATAATCCATAATTTAGCAAGGTATGCCATTTTTGCTATAAATTCTTTTCTGAGAGGTTCTAAGTAGTGACACCTGAAGGAATTTCAGAAAACACACTGAAGAACATTGTGTATCATTTTCAGATCTTTATTCATTACAGGTACATAGTTATGATTATTTCAAGTTAGGGTTGATGACTAATCCAAAACTAGTCATGTGAGACTAAAGAAAAATTTGATGAAAATGATACTCTCTTGTTGTTAAATTTAAGGAAGGTTTGTAGGTATGTGATCATATACACCAGGTCTATTGCAGAGTTACAAATCATATTTGGATGATGATATTAATGAGGGATTTTGGTTGAGGTACATGTTGGGTACACAGTTGAGACAAGTAGTTGATGAGTTGGCACATACATGAGGTGTATAGTTGATGATGTTGGTACATATTGATGAGTCATAGTTGATGA
>JZKD02S1346597.1:0-11641 GCA_000966675.3 Picea glauca | reverse complement strand
TTTTTAAAAAATAAAAGTTTATTTAAAAAACTTTTATTGAAAAAGGAAAAGGACCCATTTGAAATATTCGGATGTTAATAATGTAAACTCATCTAAAACACTTAAATGAGGAATTACTAAAAGTGAATGGTTCAAGAAAACAAGTGTATGGGAAATTCAAGAAAGGAAAATCCCTAACTACTCAAATAGTTAGAAGATCTCATTTTAAAAAGAGAACAAGGTCTTCATCAAGGGTTCCAGAATCCAGAATCAGAATTATCAAAGTGATAGGGCAGAAAATGAGAGGAAGAAGAAGGTATATTCATGAATATATAGCCAAGCTTCTTACTAAAAAAAAGAGATCTCATTTTTCTCCACTCTTTCTCTTCTTCTACATCATTTCGCATAGCTTTATTCTTGAATTTCAGAGTTGGGCAAAAGGCTGAGTTCTTAAGTGTTCTTTTTGTATTCTTCCAAAATATTTTTCTTATGTGATCATGGAGTATTTACAACCATATACATGACTGTCAAAGATTTTTTAATGAAGAACATTTTTCATTAATAAACTCCACAAAAAATTGTTTCGGGGTTGATTTTGATTGTATCTTATAACTTTGAGTCTTAAGTATGAGGTATTTGAGATTGACCTATCAAATTCTCTTTTGATCTTCATAGCAGTACTATTTTAAAATTCTTTGATATGATCAAATTATTCTCTCCTATTTCTTGTGAAGAAGACATGGATGCATTTATATATGATTAAGAAGATTGTGTATATGATGTTGATCACAAAGAAATTAAGATGTTGAAGCCCTCCTTCAATCTTTTCTTATTGTTAAGATATTTCTTGTTGCATATGAAGATTGTATTAAGTTATTGAATAACTATATCATTTCATAATTTCAAGAAATAAATATCTAGGTTCAGTTGCCTTAACATTCTCTTAATCCAAGATATCACACACACACACACACACACACACACATATATATATATTAGCCAAAGAGGAGTACCACCTCTCTAAAAACGCAGGGGGATTGATATCCTTGTGAGGTTGTTGTTTCGGTCCTGACGGATTCAAGCGTCAACATTTTTGGCGACTCAAGTAGGGAGATATTTGTTTTCAAGATATTTGAGGCCCCACTTTAGATAAGATTGAAGAACCAAAAATATCCATGGCTATTTTTTTTGAAAAGAAGATTCAAGAGAATTGTTGCTTGTTTTAAGTATGTTGCACATTTTTTGTAATTTCAAAAAGACCTGAGAAGCATCAAAGATTCAGGAGAATGAAATCCCTGGAAACCTCATTGGAAAGACTCAAAATGAAGAATTTCATTCATGTCATGATTCTCCTTTAAACTATTCATTAAGCCCGTCAATGGATTTACAAGACTCGACAAAAGGGAGAAATACCTAAAGAAGGAGGCGATTTTGTAAAACCCCTTTAAATATACCAGAGGTAGATTTTCAAATGCATGATATTTCTATTGAATTTTTTTCTACATTCTTTGAGGATGCTTTAGAAGATGCATAGAAACACTTGTTTAATTTTAAAAGTACATGTCATTTTTTCAACCTCACTAAAGACAATGTTACATGTAGATTATTTTTAGAAACTCTGTGAGGGAATGCTCTTGAGTGGTATAGCTCATCAATACCTAACTCCATTACTAGTTGGGATGTGTTGGAAGATTCATTTGTAGAAATGTTCATCCCAAGGGTGCAGTCATATGTTTTTGTTGATGCTCCAAATGTTTCTTCCCACCCACCCTCTCCCATATGGACACAAGAAAATGAAATGAATGATTTGGAAGAAGAATATAATCAAACATTGGAATATTTTTCTGAATCTAGTCACATGGTTGAAAATGAAAATAAGAATTTTAATTTGCAAGAGCAAGACTTCAACCTCTCATACACTCCATATGAAGATCTTTTAAACAAAAAGTTTGAGAATGAAATTGCGCAGCCTCCACCAAATGCACAAGAATATTTTGGCCTTGTAATAGATGATAAAAATCCTCAAGAGCCTTGGCAGCAAGAACAATTGGTGGAAGAAATGAATCTCGAGAAAAATGATGAACAAGATGGCCATTACATGAAGGAAAAGTATTTTCAAGATATTATTGATGAATCAAGAACTGCAGAACTGGTTGGAAATAAGGAGAGAGATGAAAGAATGTTATGATTGGAAACTCTTGATCCAATCAAAGAAAAAATAATTCTTGAGCGACCAAGAATTGACTTCATTGAATTATGGTTCCAAAGCATTGTTGGCCAAGAAATGCAATTAGATTGTGTGTGCATCTGGTTCAACTTTTCTCCAATACATATTAAAAGTGCCCTTGAATCATTGGTACAAGCCCCAACATGTTTCAAAGTTTTGGAGTTCATTCCAAAGATTAGATCAATGCTTGAATGACTCCACTGAAAATATACCTACACTTGAGGTGCCTCTTTCTTCCAAGTAAGATATGGTATGTAGATCATGTATGTACATATTTTGTTTCTTCAGTTCAATTTTTGCACAGTAAAGCAGTCTTTATATTGGAATTTGAAGATAAATCCATGAAAAGGGAAGAATTGCAGGAATATATTTTGAAGATGACTACATGGCCCAATGGAGAAGGTAATTGGTCTTGAGATTCGGGTTTTCTCAACAACCCAAAGGGGGTTACTATCCTATAGTTGGAGCCAGTTGTTGACCAAAATTTGGTCACCTATATGTTCCTACTCCTAGAATAATACAAAAAATGATATCGGAAGATGAATTTTTTTTAATTTTTATAAGTTCACTACATAGCCCTCGGTCTCATATTCACCACACATATTTCGGATTGAAAATCCGAGTTTGTATGCTCAAGATATCCAGGTTTAATGTTTAAGAAGAAAAGGGTGATTCTTCCATGTGGAATAAAGCTAATTTCTCGAAAACATATCCAAATTTTCCAGGCCCAAGACCCATATTTTTCTTCTATTTTTCGGGATCAAGTCCCTTCTTTTCTTCAAAATTAAAATTTCATATTCATTTTTAGTGGGCCTACGTGACAACTCAACTTCACAAGCTCATATATTGAGATCTGGTCGATGAATCTGGGAAAAAATTGTATCGTTGGAAATATAAGATGATGAAGATCAAATAAGAAGTGATTTATTTCAATAAAAAGTTGATTATTACTTCCAAAAAACTAAAATGCAGTCCCCCTTTTTAAAAGGGAAATTAATTAAATTGTTTAAAAAAAAATAAAAGTTTATTTAAAAAACTTTTATTAAAAAGGGAAAAGGACTCATTTGAAATATTCAGATGTTAATAATGTAAAATAATTTAAAACACTTAAATGAGGCATTAATTAAAGTGAATGTTTCAAGAAACGAAGTGTACAGGAAATTCAAGGAAGGAAAATCCCTAACTACTCAAGTAGTTAGAAAATATCATTTTAAAAAGAGAAGAAGGTCTTAATCAAGGGTTCCAAAATCCAGAATTAGAATTATTAGAGGGGTAGGGAAGAATATCAGAGGAAGAAGAAGGTACAACCATGAATATATAGGCAAAATTCTGATCCAAGAAAAGATATCTCCATCTTCTCCACTCGTTCTCTTCTTCCACACCATTTCTCATAGATTTATACTTGAATTTCTGAGTAGGGCAGAAGGTTGAGTTCTTGAGTGTTCTTCTCGTATTCTTCCAAAATATTTTTCTTATGTGATCATGGATTATTTATAGCCATATACATGATTGATAAAGATTTTGTAATGAAGAATATTTTCCATAAATAAACTCCACAAAGAATTGATTTAGGGTTGATTTTGATTGTATCTTGTAACTTTGAGTCTTAAGTATGAGTTATTTGAGATTGACCTATCAAATTCTCTTTTGATATCGATAGTAGTACTCTTTTAAAATTCTTGGAGATGATCAAATTATCCTCGCCTCTTTCTTGTGAAGAAGACATGGATGCATTTATATATGATTAAGAATATTTTGTATGTGATTTTGATCACAAAGAAATTCTGATGTTGAAGCCCTCCTTCAATATTTTCTTATTGTTAAGATTTTTCTTGTTGCATATGAAGATTATATTAAGTTATTGAAGAACTATATCATTTCATAATTTCAAACAATAAAGATCTAGGGTTTCTTGCCTTAGCATTCTCTTAATCCAAGATATCACAGATATATATTTTATCCAAAGAGGAGTACCACCTCTCTAAAAATGTAGGGGGATTGATATCCTCGTGAGGTTGTCGTTTTGGTCCTGACGGATTCAAGCGTCAACAAGATCCAACTTATATGCTTGGATTTGATGAGACCGACCGAACCATGTTTGATTGTGTTTTTGGGAGCTATACTTATGCATATTGTACCTGATACATAGATTTTATAGCTTGGCAGAGATTGTTGGATTGACAAAGACTGATTATATTGGTGTGTTCTTGTCTAGTTTATAGATTGACTGGATGAATCTATTTTGTTGTTTAAGTCGACTAACCGAATGGGACCGTGTTTAGACAACATATTTTGCAACCAGTTTGTAATGGATGACTTCTCTTTTGGCCTTGATCCATGTTGATGGTGATCAAACTTTCTTAAGAGTGTTGTTGTACTGTCTTGTGATCATCTCTTGTATTTCAAACAAATTCAAAGGGGAAAGCTGTGAAATTTGTTTTCCTCCAAGATGAGTTTATTGGGGGTGTTGGAACATGTGGTTCCATCAGAAACCTCACCTTTTTGGTTGAGTGGGTCGACCAAGTCATTGGTTCAATGGATGAATAAATCATTGGTTGACGATGTCCACTTAGGATCCCAGATCCATATTTTATAGGCAGATGCAACCAACTCTTCCTGAGCTTATTGGTTTGGTCCATGACCAAAACCTATTTATAGGTGATCATTTTTATCATTCTATCATCAAATTATGATCATTAGGATTTTTATTCTCGCTCTCATGGAGTGTGATCATTCTTCAGTGTTATAGTGTCTTTAGACACCACCTATCGGATCTCGGATACATTCTTCTCTGCAATAAATCCTTGTCCCAGTAGAGTTTTTAGGGGTGCTTTGAGTTAGAAGAGTTTCCAAGTATGGAAATATTGAAATATTTGGAGGATTTTGAGGCATCCAGATGTGTGAAGCTAGAAAGAATACGGGGTTCTATTGTTTATTGTACTAATATGAGGCATTGAAGAAAAATAAAGATTCATGCATGCATAGGTTTTATCAGAGAATGAGATAAAAAAAAACTGGTGGAAGAGAAAATTAAAGAAATATATGAAAAACTACACAAGAAGGAATGAAATGACCCTTGTAAAGGCTAGGGAATGGTTCTATATATAGGAACTTATGAAAAATTCATAGAGGCATTACTATAGGATATTAATAAATTGTAGGATGGGAACAACAAATGAACAAAGAATAAGAAAGAGAAATGTTGATGAGACTCATAAATTATGGTAGAACAAATTTAGTCAAGTGGTTCAAAAGTATCCTAGATAATTTTTGTGAAGAACAAGCCATTGAAATCAGGATTGCACTTAATAAAGTAAAAAGACAATTCTACACCAAATGGCATGAGAGTATCTTGTTTCCCGTACCAAAATTGTTGCGCGGAATTCTTGATAAAAAAAAGTGGTCAATTATATTGTTGAAGGAAGGCCACCATTATCACCACCATCAACCATCTAATTGATCAAGTAGAGGAAATATTAGGAGTTCTTCCTTGATAAATAAGGAAAAAAAAAAAACATAAATTGACAATGCACATTATGCTTGCCATTATTTATTCAAACGAGAAGTCAATGTTGTTGATGGGGGGTACTTATCCTTTATATTACTCTTTAAATAAAACCCTAGTTGTGTACATAATTGAAAAATAAAGACACTGACAAAAACAGAAAAAAAAAATCATGCCTAAGAGTGGTAGAAATCAAGCATCAATTAAGGGACAATAGAATACACTTTAGATGAAGAAACAAATAAAATAAAGAAAAGAGGATAAAAATATATAAAACTCCAATAGACTTGTAGGAGATAGAATGAGATAAAATACATCAAAGGTGAGCTAACTCGAGTTCTTTAGGGGAAAAATCCCCTACAATAGTGGGATTACTATAGCAAATCTATAACCATAAAGAAAGCAAATTCCAAAGAGAACACACAACAAAGATATTGTAATTGATTCAATTGAAATAACTAACTATCTTGAGGAGAAGAAGGATAAACTCATCAACAGTCCTACGATCGATGTCGTTCCTGAATCCTGGAATCCTCTTGCTCTTTACCGATAGTTTCCTCTGCAACCTGCATGAACTTCAAATATAAAAACCTACACAGGGAGACATTTATACTAATAACTACCTATTATTCCAATTAAATACAATGGAATAATCAAATAAACTAGTGTTTTACGCAAGATATATGAAATGATTGAAAATTAAATATTACAAACACAATGTTTTTCAAAGGAATGAGTTTTTTATAAATATACAACAGTTTTGGTAGTTACACTATATACATGTCATGTGCGGCGTTTCCCTGTCGAAAGAGACTTTGGGTCCCTCCACCCAAGATCTTGCTATAAGGATTGGTCTTGACCTTCGATCCACCAACAGACTCAAGTAGGATATAAGGGAAACTCCTAGTCGGATAGGAATTTGATCAAACAAGGCTGGAAACAAGGGTTTCCAGGTCAATAACCAATATAGGTTGGGATGTATATGGGCTTAAGACATGGCGGGTGTAGCTAAATGGATGTTTGATTTGGTATGCAATGAATCATTACCTTTCTCCTTCGACCAAATTCTCTATTTATGTCATATCTAGTTGGTTAGAGACAATTGAGTACATCTAAAAGGAGTTAGGAAACTAACCAAACCTGTAACTCAACATTTAATTAGACAAAAATATATATTTTTTAACAATTTATTAGAATGTATGTGACTTTCCTTAGAGCAACATGCATATACACATGTTGCATAACTTCCAAGGCGGGTACAAGTTACAAAAATGTGTTTTTTAGAAGGTCTCAAGGAGGTATGGGGAAGAGTTTTCTGCAAGTAGGATAGGGACTAGGCCAATAAGAGCATCCATGCTTCAATGGTGTAAATTGATGCTATAACATCAAAAGAATATGAAAAAAATGAAAATCCCCATCGATATAGAAGAAATGAAAAAATAGTGGAGCATCAGGTCGATGGGATGGAACCTTGCCCAAGTTGAGTTAGGAGAATTGGATATATGTGGAAGAGAGGCATCCTTGACAATTCCTAAAAATATAGAAACATTAGATCATAGGCTAGATGTGATGCTAACCCTATCTTGATTAAGTTAGGAGAACCAACTTGATCAGGAAGTGGAAGGATCATCAATGGTTCTTGAAGTTGAAGAGATTTTGAGAAGTGTATAGGATAACATGGGAGCCTTACAAATAAAAAATAAAATAGAATACATATAGATCGATGATTATGGGGTAATGATAAGAATATTATCAGACTTCAGAAGACAATGGATGAGCCTAAATGACACCCTCCCTCATAGTTGATTTCATATTGAACCTAGAACAACCTTGTATTGAGATAAATCAATGAAAGTGAACAATAATAGATAGATGATTGATTCATATGACAAAGAATGAAGAAAATTTAATAGACATTATCCCTAAGGAAATCAAAATCCACATGTTGATTTGATTTGAAATATCACAAGAGTACTCAAACATTGAATTTAATTGACAAAGAGGTGCAAACATCATTGTATAATGGTAATATTAGTTTAAATAATGAAGATTGGAGACCACAAAGGCCCAATGTGATAGAATATGTAAACAAAGAGTGTCAGTTTGACTTTGAAAAATTCATAGAAATAGAAGAAGGTGGTTAGAACAAGAGTTTGTAGATAACCAAACCGATAAAAGAAAAGTTCATTAGTCCATAAGTAGAATCGATTGACAACTCTGGTATCACTATCACCATTGATAATATAGTATCGCACAACAAACATGGCGAATAATAGCAATGCAAGTATTCCTATGTATGAAAGTTATGAAGGCCCTAAGAGGTACTTGTTCATTTACAAAAAACAATGAGTGCTAGTATTGGCACTCATGAAAATAAGTAGATGGATTAATTTGAAGGATTTTTTAGAAGAATATCCTTGAATTCGATGAACTTATAGAGAATGTAACAACCCACATCATCACCACAACATGAGATGCATAACAAGTGCAATTTTGTTTTTTTTTAAGTAGGTAGTAACAACGACAATAGTCAATCAACGCAAGTCGACGACGAACACAACGCATGCAATTCAGACATCAGACAACTTAACGACCCAGCATACTAACACATCATGCAATTGGATGAAACATACGAAAATAAATTAGACAAAATAAAAATGACTACCCTACCGTCCTACCCTGCAAGTTTAGGACCTCCAGGACACATAAGCAACACTCAAGCCCGGGTTCCCATCGATTTTGACCATTTAAGGTCTCAAGGTTGGTGATTGTTTTGAGGAACAAGGAGGTGTCTACATCCCACCTAGAACAAGAAAGACCACACCTACTAAGCTAAGCAACATCAATCAACCAACATAATAGTTTCGACGACCAGTAACTAGAACCTTCCCGGCGAGTGAGAGACAATCACAATAAACATTGTAATACAAGTACAACCCCAATTACAAAAACAAAAAAATCCACAAAGGGAGGCATGAGACCCTAAGCCAGGCTTCATATGTGCTATTGATAAACGCACACAATGATCCGAACCCAAGGAATCATGTCACCACGGTGTGACGAGTGCACAAGAATTCCAAGCGCATTCAAAACTAAACCTTTAACAAACACACCCAGTGTGTCAATGTACCAACTTCTACTGTCAAAGGTCCTAATATACCAAATAACTTGTTCATTGAAAGTAACGTAATATGGAATTAAATAATATCTAAATAATGTAGTTTCATTTATAACATCTTAAAAGTTCTTGGAAATACTCCAAGAGATATACATTGAATCACTACTTGAAGATCAAATTAAACCCCTAGTACCAAACATAACAAAGTGCATTTCTGGTTGAATCAAACTATTTATGTTAAGGATCTATACTTTGTAAATTGATTCACACCCTTAGTATCAACACTTGGAAAGGTGCATCACTTTGTCAAATCACAATGTTTAGGTTAGCTGCTCCCATCGTATCACACACCTATAAATATCTAAATTCCTTGAAGGGATTTTATTTGTAGGCAATAAAACAATAATAACTTATATAAACCTTTTGTAGAATTATAAAAATGACATCGAAAGGTTATTGGCAAGGTTGTTGATGTTATAAATTCATAAGATATAATTTGTTATGTTAACCTCCTTAATAGACCCCCAACCATATTCCAGTTGCCAAAATCCAAAAATAGTCTGAAATTACAGAAGTAACAATTATCTGTGTGATAAGAATAAAATTTGTTGTGTTATTTTCATGCTACAGAAACAGATAGTAAATAAATCTATGTGTAGTTTTAATTTGAAATTTAGATAGCATTATAATCCCTGTCTATTAATAATTAAAATTCAAGTAGAAAATAAAATCCATGTGTAGTAATAATTGAAATTCGAAGGCAATAAAAATCTTTGTATAGTAATAACTGCAATTCAAATAGCAATAAAATTTCCTGTGTAGTAATAATTGAAATTCAAATGGCAACAAAAATCTTCGTGTAGTAACAATTGCAATTCAAATAGCAATAAAATTTTCTATGTAGTAATAAATGAAATTCAAATGGAAATAAAAATCTATGTGTAGTAATAATTGAAATTCAAATAGCAATAAAACATTTTGTGTAGTAATAATTGAAATCGTTTTGCTATTCGTTGCCAAAAAGGGGAAATCGACACCTAGAAAACCACTCACTTCCAAGACAAATCGCTATGATGCAACGAATGATTGTTAAGAGAAAAAATTAGGTGAAATAGAATCCAAGGACGTGACCACTTGCCAAACCCATGATTTCAAATTAATTAGTAATAGGACTCTTCACGTTCCAATTTGAAAACCTTTAAACTTGAGTGGACTAAAAAAAATGATGGCTTGACTTTAATGGCATGAAGAAAAAATGTTTATTTTACAAAAAATATGGGAGGCACTAACTACATGTACTATAGCTGGAACGTTTGGGTTACATATAAAATCTATTACATAACTTGCAAATGGAGTTAGTTTACATAAATTAAACAATCTTATTTTGTAAAGGAGATCGAGGAATCGCTACAGTTATTTGTAAAAGAGATTGAGGAATCGCTAAAAGTTTAATTGTAAAAGTAACAAAAGGTAATCTGCAGTGGTGAAGCTTTGCACTCACCCTTGTTTTGTTGTCCTGCGCTTGCGCTCCGGCTTGCCAACCATTGAGACCTCACAAGTACCTCCCAGCCAACACTGGGGGTACTCTTCTTCCCCCTGAGCCCCCCGATCCGCAAAGGGGCCATGCACACAATACTAGAGAATGTTAGCTTGTCAGCTCGCCTCACAAGATCGAGCTACTACTCATTAACTGAGATGGGTACCCCAACTCCCACAAGAGAAATTTAGTCAAGATAAAATTCTGGCAGCGTAACATTACGCATACCAGACGTGATCCATACTCCTCCCCCACCATCCTTTTTATAGAGTTATCTTAGTCATTAGTTTCCCAAACCCTCATTAGATTCCTTTTTCATTTATTTAATTAGGAAAAACCTCCCCCGTACACATGTCGCCCGATCTCCTAGTTGCATCAGAAAATTAATTTATTAATTAATTAAATTTTCCTTTCCCTCACCCACCTAAAATCATTCCTAAAAATGCTCCTCGGTGTCCCATTATTCCCTTACAATT
Organism: Picea glauca; assembly: GCA_000966675.3. Classification (NCBI taxonomy): domain Eukaryota; kingdom Viridiplantae; phylum Streptophyta; class Pinopsida; order Pinales; family Pinaceae; genus Picea; species Picea glauca. The sequence continues at coordinate 799 of JZKD02S1346597.1, read as the reverse complement.
CTTAAATTACTTATGCCTTACTTAAATTCTAGTTGAGTTCATAAATAGTAAGTTCCAAAGGCTAGATTCCTTACTAAGTTAGACATTCCCCTTTTTCTTTAAGTGTCCCGCTTTTTAACTAAGTTTAGAATTAGAAAGTTTAGACAAACAACCATTTACCCCTTTTTAATAATTAAACCTTCATTAAAAATTTTACTTTAATTAATAAAGCTTGAATTTTATTTACCCCTTCTTGTTATGTGTCTAATTATTTTATTTTTTTTGTTCAGAGGCTCTACTTAGACCCAGGTTTTAAATTCACTAGGCTTGGAGACATTTCTTAAGAGAATTTTTTTTATTAAACTTTAGTCATCACATCATTCATTTTAAGGCCGAACAGGTCCTAGGGAGGCATAGTTTTCTAGGCACTAGGTTTATTAACTTAACATAGTTAAAATCGCGACGTGCCCTTCAGGATGCACTACGTGCTCCAAGGGTGTCGCTCACCTCTTTCCGTTTTATTTGTTGGATTACTGAGAGGGGGGGTGAATCAGTAATAGAGAAATTTAATCCTTTTTAACCATATAATCCAAGTGTTATATCATTGTAGCATTATCATCCAATAAATGTAGAGTAAATAAGAAATGAACAAATTAACAATCATACACATACACAATACACCGGTGTTTTACGTGGAAACCCAAAGTGGGAGAAAACCACGGAATGGTTTTTCTTATATGTCTTGAAGAATTGCATTCATTGGAAGCACCAACTTCCTTTGTTTTCCAGTTGCAACTGGAAGGAGGCTCCAACCCCCTTG
>JZKD02S1346586.1:0-11641 GCA_000966675.3 Picea glauca | reverse complement strand
ATGAAAACCGATGGCCACCCACCAATTCCACTGGCTCAAGACAGGGGTTTCCACCTTGGAAATTGTTCTAGAGATTTTCACGTCCTAAACTTTCAGGGCCATTTTGAGACTCTAAACAACATTTTTGGGGCACAAAATAGTCACATTTTAAGATTTCACTAAAGCGTGATGAAAACATGTGTATTCCTCGAATATTTCTTTCCAACGAGCTATCATGTGCCTAAAACGGAGATTGTATGCAAAAGTTATGACCTCGAGAAGTTGATGTACCAACTTACCCCATCGGGGCCCACATGAATTTTGGAATTTCATCTTCCAGGGTTAGGGTTTTGGATTCTCTTTATGTTAAAAGGGACTTTTGGAGCGTCATTGTAAAATTCTCCAGGCGAAAATTGGTGGCCACACACCTATTCCACTGGCTCAAAGCAAGGGTTTCCACCTTGGTCATTTTTCTACATTTTTTCGAGTTTTAAACTTTGAAGGTCATTTTGAGGCCCTAAACAACATTTTTTGGGTGCGACACAATCAAATTGTAGGATTTATCTACAGTGTGATGAAAACATGTGTAGTCCTCAGATATTTATTTCCAATGAGATATCGTGCACCTAAAACAAATATCTATGCAAAATTCATGACCCAGGGAAGTTTATGTGCCAACTTAACCCATCGGGGCCCACATGACTTTTGGCATTTCATCTTCCCAGTCAGGGTTTTGGATTTTCTTTATGTTAAAAAGGAACTTTGGAACCTCATTGTAACCACCATCTTCTTGATATTTCAAGAATATGGTGGTTACAATGAGGCTCCAAAAGGCCTTTTTAACATAAAGAAAATCCAAAACTCTAACCCAAAAGATAAAACGCCAAAATTCATGTGGGCCCCGATGGGGTAAGTTGGTACATCAACTTCCTAGGGTCATAAATTTTGCATACGATATCCATTTTAGGCACATGATAGCTCGTTGGAAATAAATATCCGAGGAATACACATGTTGTCATCACACTCTGGTTAAATCCTATAGCATGACTGTGCCACACCCAAAAAATGTTGTTAGGGCCTCAAAACAACCTTGGAAGTTTAAGACTCAAAAAAATGTAGAAAAATGACCAAGGTGGAAACCCTTGTTTTGAACCAATGGAATAGGTGGGTGGCCACCGATATTTGCTTGGATCACTCATGTTGAATGATTTCATGTAAATTACCCTAAATATATTTGATAAATTATCCTCTAGAATGTTCTTTACTCCGAGAATCTAATGTTGAAACTGTTTAAATTCTCTATAATTGAACCTATTTGTTGAAGATTTATCAATTGAACAAATAATTTGTTTCCCATAAAATACCCATAATGTGTTATCAATGCATCTGTAACAATTAAATACAAGGAAGCAAAAGTTACCTTTTGTAAAGTTGTCACTTAGTGAAGATCAAAGAATTGCTTCATCTGGAATATCCATGTTATAGGATATTTACTATCAAAATTCCTCATATCAATCTTGGGAATTAAGTAGTTCCTTGGTCTTGATTTGAACGCCTAATGATGTGTATCTTAGATAGATGAATGATCATGATTATAGGATTCAATCTTCTTGTTTAGCAAATTTGTTGAAATATTTCCCATATGTGATTGAGGTTTAACAATTTTTTTCTTTGTATTTTCATTATTTCCTTGGGTCACAATATATATTTTAGGGATCCTCTCATATAAGTTATGTAAGATCATGTTTTCCATGGAATTTTTTAATCAATCAATATTTTTATCCAGCCACTTTTTCATCAAATTTTTCATTTTATCTTCAACTTCCATTTTAAAGGATTATTGAGAACATTCCCAATCAATATTTTTCAACATATTATCACTCGTGTCATTAACTTGGTTTCTCAACTAAGATACCGTATTCTCTATGTCTTCACATTGTTCAAGACTCATGGTTGAGTTCTTTATAGGTTTAGCAGGTATAGATTTTTTTCCACCACCTCTTTCCATGTGAGATAAAAATAATATTTACTTAGAGTCATCATCTATTTTTCTCTTTAGCACACCTTTTGAATCACCACAAATACATATTCTTATAAAAAAATATTCAAGTTCCAATTTAAAATGCCTTTTAAAAACTCTTAAATTTGGAGATTTCTCTGGAGGCCAACCTTTCACCTGATATAAATCTAAAATTTATGCACCTATAAGTCTAAAATTTTATTCGTGGTATCTTGATATGTTTTCGTTACAATGCAATAGGTTTCACTAATTTCTAACGTGCCAAGAAAATGTTATGCTAAGTTTCCCAAAACTTGTTGATTTTGTCCCTTTTAGGAGAGAAAACTTTTATGGAATACCATGTATCAATTTTTTTATATATACTTATAATTTTTTTACCTAAAACACTATTATTTGTACTCTATTCAATACATCTAGTTCCACTCAATTTTTATCTTTCTAGAATCAAATATGACTATTTTACCTGGAACACTTGTTTGAGGTTGGTTTTAGAACTAATCAAAGATCCTAAATTCCATACAAAGTATCTTCAAAATTATAGTGAGCCAAAATCTCAAATTTTTACAATAGGCACTCATCTCTACCTTCATAGTCCCCCAAACATTTATTGTATGAAACAATCGAGAAAAAGACAATAGTGAAAATTCCATGATGACTTGTTTGATACTTATTTTAGGATTGTTCAAAAACCCTAATTTACATAGCATATATATTCAAAAGTATACAGGACAAAAAAACTAAATATCCTATATATTCAAGTGTATAGAGGACAATGAACTAAAATTTTTACCACATGTACTTTGTTATTCCTCCTTAGGATCCCAAAAATTTCATGGTATGAAAATTTATAGTAAATTGTTTATAGATAAAATACCAATATGACTCGTTTGAAGTAGCCAAACCCAAGGATCATATGATTTGAAACTAAATGTTATGCACCAAACACCCATATAACATAAAAATATAAGTATAGTTAACTCCATGCCTTGAGAATGAATGAGAATCCTCTTCAAGGGGGCAACCTTCTTTTACAATATAATAAATGTACAATATGAGATAATATCTAAAACTACGTTTCCTTGGTATATATAGGAGACATGAGGTATAATTATAATTAAAGGGTATATACGATGATTAAAGGGCTTGTCCAACCAATAAATAAAACATTGTTATAACAAATAATTCAATAATTAGGGCTTAATAGATAGGGAAATGGCTATTTGATCCTTTCTCTAGGTGATGCAAACCTATCGGCCCTCGGGCCAAGATCCGCTCACAGGATCGTTCCTTATCTCTCTCAAGTCGAATCGTCTCTTTAGATTCCCTGTTGGAATCACAAATTATCGATCCACAGGTCCTTTTTGGTAGCTTCCCTATGTAAACAGCACTAGGTGCAAGCTCCCATCTCCCCAAGCGACCACAGCACTGTGACCAAGGGCCAAACCCAAAGTCACTTGTCGCAACTCGCAGCTCGCGAGTTCGTGAGTTGAGGCTCCCGACTCTTCCTTTCAAATCTCACGATACCCAAAATGTCGATACAGGTATGGCTCTTCCTCTGTCAGTGCCTTCCTCGCGTGACCACCGATTAGGCTTAACTGCTAGCACCTCTTGCTACTCGCACCTTCACGAGTTTCAATGTCCAACCTTGGCACCTACCCTTCACAAACCCCCGAGAAGAGATATTAACTTTTCTTCTCACGTTCTCGCTACTAGCGCCTTCGCGAGTCGAAGGGTTGAACTCTCATTCCCTTATCCCGCGAATCCCTAAGACTTGAAAATCAGCAAGGTTTGAACTTCCCTTCCCACTTCTCGCAACTCACCACTTCGTGAGTTTCAATGTCGAGCTCCCGTGCTCTCATATTGCGAATCCTGAGACGCGAGAGACGGAGTGTTGACTCCTTTTCCAAGGTGATGCATGTTCACCTGCCAATCACATGGGCCCCACCTTGTGGTTCTACTACGCGTCCACACTTGTGCCTCGACTCTAGGCACTTCATGAATTCTGAAATCGAGATGAGGGCCTCCCAACCTCCAAACCTCTGAATACGTGATATGCACGATGAGGCTCTGATCTAATGGTCCCCCTGCGACATGGATCCAACGGCTGTCTCCACTCCTCGCGATTTCGCAACTTCACGACTTGGAGCTCCCAACTTTTGGGCTCTCACCCTGCCAACTTCTGAGTTCGCGAGACCCAAATCTTGGATCTCTTCGACACTTCTCCGACTCTGTGATTGCTACCACTTGTCCTCCTCAAAAATACGACTGCGATTCTCTCGCGACTTCGCCACTCGTGACATGGAGCACCCAAATCCTGGGTTCTCACCTTTCCAACCTCTGAGTTCGCGAGATCCCTAGATCTCTGCCACTTGTCCTCCTCAAATGGACGGTCCCGATATTCTCGCGAATTTTCCACTCGCGAAATCAAGAGACTTCATTCTCTAACTCCTGATGTCCAAGTCCCCAATATGGGTGATCTCACGACATGCATCCTCCTTCCATCAGACGGCTTAGATTTCCTCGGGACTTTGCTACTCGCGAAGTCAAGATGCTCACCTCTGTGAGTCTGAGTGCCCGAATCTCCGAAATGGATGATTCCATGACACGTGTCCTCCCACAGATGGACGACTCAGATCTATTTCACTTGTCACGATTTATGAGGTCGAGTGCCCAGACTCTCATCCTCTGGATCCCCAAACTCTCGAATGTCGATATCCTCATACAACCCCTTCGGGACTTTCGCTTCTTCTTGCGAGGTTTAAATCTCGTGCAACTCTCGACAGATCCAATGAATGTCGGGTTTTAGCTTAAGATATGACGACTCAGAATCTCTTGGGCTCTTGTGCTCCTCCTGTTGCTCTCTGGGCACAAAATCATCAATGGTCCAGATCTTCTCGGCTGATCTGACAATAGCTATTTCTCCTCCCGATCTTTGGTGCTTTTCTTCCAACACTTGGAAGAATTCCAAATGTTCAAAGACCTCGACCTTTGTCTTCTTTCCTCTGCGAGCTTCACAACTTTGAATCCTCACCTGTGTGTATATGAACACCGTCCGTCTTGAGCTTTGCGCCTTTCAAATCCTCAAAGGATTTTGACTTCTGCGCTCCTGCAGAGGCTTCACGCACACAAATTGATATCTCTTCTGAGATTCTTTGAGACTCAGACCTCTAAGGAAAATAATTCCTTCTTCCTTCTCCCTCATATAGAGAAATATGATGCCCTCCTGGCACTCTGTCTTCTCAAGAAACCTATTGCTGAGTCTTTTAGGGTGTTCAACAACCCTGCAAAGATCGTTCTATGGACTCTTCTTCATTCTCTGAACTCAAAGAGTTCCTTCTGTGCGCTCTAGCACTTACTCAATGCCCTCCTGGCAGAATATCAAGAATTCTCAGATGATTCTTGCTTATAATGAACTCACAACAAATTTCTTCCTCTATGCACTCCTTGCACTAGCTCAATTCCCACTTGGCAGAGCTTCACATAACTCCTCAAAGCTTTGTTCTTCTCCTGAACTCACAACAAAGTTCCTCTATGCACTCCCTTGCACCTGATCAATGCCCACTTGGCAGAGCTTTACAGAACTCCTCAGAAATTTTGTCTGCAACTGTGTTCTTCTCCATAGCCTTGCCTCTCAGGTCTTCAATAACCTCACAGGTCTTCTTCTGAATTGATGATTCCAGTTTCTGTGCCCCCCTGGCACGTTTTTGTCTGACTCCATAGAGTTCATAAGTGCATCTATGCGCTGGTATCCAGAGACTGTAATACTCTATCATGCCCTCCTGGCATGAAACCACAAAGAACCTCTCAAGCATGAAATCAAAACAACTCCCTGCAAATGTATAGCATACATATACAACATAAATTGAACACACATAGACATTCATTCAACACAGGAAATATGTAGGAAAAACTATTGTTTGTATTAAATGGAAAAATGCCTGTTTACAAGGGTGTTCTGAGCATGGACTGTAACAAGGTCTCGGTTCCTTCTCTTCTCTTACAACAACTCCAAAATGAGATTGCATTTTATTTTTTACATGAGGGGATCTTCGAGCTCTTCCCTCCAATCTACCTACCCTATTCAATTACATTGAATGGGCTGTCTAGTCCAGAAATCGGATCTATATCTCAGCCTTACTAACATTAAAGGCCTACCTACTCAAATGTATGCAAAAAGGCACGGATTCATGGCTCAACATCCTAAAACATTAAATTACATTCAAATTCAAAACCGAAGATGAGGGTTTCACCTCTCTTCGGCTTTGAATGCATGCGCTGATGTGGTTGGCTGGCTGGCTGCATGACGTGGAGAGATGCTCCTGCATCATACTTCTCAGCTACAAAATTCATGAGCTCCTGCTTATGAGCTTCCACTCTCAACTGTTGAAATCCTCCTGGATCCCAAACAACTTTCTGGAGTTGTTCATTTGCTCCATCTCCCTGCTACTGTTGCTTTTGCGCTGATGATGCTGCTTCTTTCCTTCTACTCAGCTTATCCTTGCTAATAGTTTCTGTTGACCCTAACATTATCTCCCTGATCTCCTCGATCACTTCGTCCAGCTGCTCCAGTGGCTGGCCCTATTCATGCATTCTCTCTAGCTGCAAAAATTTTCTTCAATTGGGTAGATCATTGTGATCTCCCATGCCTTCTTCATCTGCTTCCAACTTCACCTGTTGGATGTGCATGTCTTGCACTATCACCCTTCTCTCTAGGGTTTCAATCTGTCCATACAGATCAGCCAAACTAATGTTGTTTTCTTCTTCCTCTTCCCCCACTTCTACAAGCTCCAATGCTGCAGTCTTTTTAGTTTCCTCGCCGAAAATATTGAGCCATTCCTCGGAATGCTCATCATCCTCTTCTTCTTTGGCAGCCTCAAATATCTGCTCCAATTCATCTCTAACAGTCTCAACTAACTTTCCTTCTGTTGTTGTTGCATCTGCAACACAGATCTCTGCCTCCTATAGGATATGTGGTAGGAATACCTGAATTCCTCTAATTATTAGAAGGTTTCTTCGATCTTCCTCCTCTATCAGCTGCATCTTCTGATCCAAACTCACCTCTGAGATCATCTTCTTTGTCATCTCCTCCAGCTGATTCAAACTCACTTCCGAGTTTATGAGAACCTTAGATAGTCTCATATGCTTATCCCTGTCCACCTAGCAAATTGGGATTTTCCTGCTGCTTCCCTGGCAGACTACGAGATTAACTGATCCTATCTCTGTTCCCTTGCCCACCTGGCAAATTGGAAACTCTCGGCTGCCTTCCTAGCAGTCTATGAGATCCTATAGCGATCTCAATCCATTTCCCACCTGGCAATGTGAAATTCCCTGGAATTCCTCATGACAGTCTGTGAGATCCTCAGTTGATCTCAACTCCTTGCCCTCCTAGAAATTGGGAATTTCCTCTCTGCCCTCCTGGAAGTTCTTGAGATATTCAACTAATCCCATTTTATCCTCATCATCATTGATATTTCTCCCAGTCTCTGGCTCACATATCTGAACCCTCTCTTCTGGTCTACTGAGGTTTTCAACATGCCTCAACCACCTTCTCAACAGCCTACACTATCTTCTAGCCATCAACTCCTTGACTGGCCATTTTTCTTTTGTCTTCCTCATGGGCCATTCATATACCCATCTCGACCTTGTATTCTACTGCATCCAAAATGCAAGATTTTCCATTTCTGCCCTTATATCAACAAGCTCTTCATCTATTTCAGATCTGATCATTAGCTCTAGGTTTTTCTTTCCAGAATATCTACGGCCTTCAGCAGCCATATCGTTGTCCCTGTTTTCTCTCCTGGCAACCTGTTGCTCACCTGCAAACAATTATCATAGAGTCTCTAACACTCTTTCTTCTCCCCACTCCTTCTGTCTACAATGTACAAATAGAATCCATGCTCTGATACCAAACTGACATAGACCTATCGGCCCTCGGGCTGAGATCCACTCACAAGATCGTTCCTTATCTCCCTCGAGCCGAATCGACTCTTTAGATTCCCTGCTGGAATCACAAATTATCGATCCACAGGTCCTTTTTGGTAGCTTCCCTGTGTGAACAACACTAGGCGCAAGCTCCCATCTCCCCAAGCGACCACAGTGGTATGACCAAGGGCCAAACCCAAAGTAACTTGTCTCGCAACTCACGAGTTTGTGAGTCGAGACTCCTGACTCTTCCTTTCAAATCTCACGATACCCAAAATGTCGATACAGGTATGGCTCTTCCTCTGTCAGTTCCTTCCTCACGTGACCACCAGCAAGGATTAACAGCTAACACCTCTCGCTACTCGCACCTTCGTGAGTTTCAACGTCCAACCTTGGCACCTACCCTTCACAAACCCCCGAGAAGCCATATTAAATTTTCTTCTCGTGTTCTCACTACTCGCGACTTCACGAGTCGAAGGGTTGAACTCTCATTCCCTTATCCCACGAATCTTTGAGACTTGAAAATCAACAAGGTTTGACCTTCCCTTCGCACTTCTCACAACTCACCACTTCGCGAGTTTCAATGTCAAGCTCTCGTGCTCTCATCTCGTGAATCTCTGAGACGCGAGAGGTCAACAGAGTGTTGAATCCTTTTCCCAGGTGATGCATGTTCACCTGCCAATCACACGGGCGCCACCTTATGGTTTTTCCATGTGTCCACACTCATGCCTCAGCTTTCAACACTTCGTGAATTCTGATGTCGAGACGAGGTCCTCCCAACCTCCCAACCTCCGAATACGCGATACGCGTGATGAGGCTCTAATCCAACGGTCCTCCCACGACCTGGATCCAATAGATGTCTTTGCTCCTCGTGATTTTTCAACTTCGCGACTTGGAGCTCCCAACTCTTGGGCTCTCACCCTGCGAACTTTTGAGTTCATGAGACCCAAATCCTGGATCTCTTCGGCACTTCGTTGACTCTGCGATTGCTGCCATCTATCCTCCTCAGACGGACAACTGCGATTCTCTCACGACTTCACCACTCGCGACTTGGAGCACCCAAATCCTGGGTTCTCACCTTGCGAACCTCCGAGTTCATGAGATCCCTAGATCTCTGCCACCTGTCCTCCTCAAATGGACGGTCCCAATATTCTCACGACTTCGCCACTCGCGAAGTCAAGAGACTTCCTTCTGTGACTCCCGATGTTTGAGTCCCCGATATGGGTGATCTCGTGACACACATCCTCCTTCCATCGGACGACTCAGATTTCCTCGGGACTTCACTACTCGCGAAGTCAAGATGCTCACCTCTGTGAGTCTCGGTGCCCAAATCTCTGAAATGGATGATTCTGTGACATGTGTCCTCCCACAAATGAATGACTTAGATCTATTTCTCCTTGTCACGATTTCTGAGGTTGAGTGCCCAGACTCTCATCCTCCGGATCCCCGAACTCCCAAATGCTAATATCCCGATACAACCCCTTCGGGACTTTCGCTTCTGCTTGCGAGGTTTAAATCTTGTGCAACTCTCGACAGATCCAACGACTGTTGGGTTTTAGCTTAAGATCTGATGGCTCAGAATCTCTTCGGCTCTTGCGCTCCTCCTACTTCTCTCTGAACATGAAATCATCAATGGTCCAGATATTTTCGATTGATCCAATGACAACTATTGCTCCTCTCGAGCTTTAGCGCTTTTCTTCCAACACTTGGAAGAATTCCAAATGTTCAAAGACCTCGACCTTTGTCTTCTTTCCTCTACGAGCTTCACAAATTTCAATCCTCGCCTACACGTATATGAATTTTGTCCCTCCTGAGATTTGCTCCTTTCGAATCCTCAAAGGATTATGACTTCTGCGCTCCTATAGAGGCTTCACGCACACAAAGTGCTATCTCTTTTGAGCTTCTTTGAGACTCAAACCTCTAAGAAAAATAATTCCTTCTTCCTTCTCCCTCAGATGGAGAAATATAATGCCCTCCTGGAACTTTGTCTACTCAAGCAACCTATTACTGAGTTTTTTAGGGTGTTCAACAACCCTGCGAAGATCCTTCTATGGACTCTTCTTCAATCTTTGAACTCAAAGAGATCATTCTGTGTGCTCTAGCACTTACTCAATGCCCTCCTAGCAGAATATCAAGAATTCTCAAATGATTCTTTCTTCTAATGAACTCACAACAAATTTCTTCCTCTATGTACTCCTTGGACTAGCTCAATGCCCACTTGGCAGAGCTTCACAGAACTCCTTAGATCTTTTGTCTTCTCCTGAACTCATAACAGAGTTCCTCTATGCACTCCCTTGCACCTGCTCAATGCCCACTTGGAAGAGCTTTATAGAACTCCTCAGAGCTTCTGTCTGCAACTGTGTTCTTCTCCACAGCCTTGCCTCTAAGGTCTTCAGTAACCTCACAGGTCTTCCTCTGAATTGATGATTTCAGTTTTTTTGCCCACTTGGCACGTTTTTGTCCGACTCCACAGAGTTCAGAAGTGCATCTATGCGCTAGTATCTAGAGATCGCAATACTCTGTCAGACCCTCCTGGCATGAAACCACAAAGAACTTCTCAAGACTGAAATCAAAACAACTCCCTGCAAATGTCTAACATACATCTACAACATAAATTGAACACACACAGACATTCATTCAACATAGGAAATATGTAGGAAAAACTATTGTTTGTATTAAATGGAAAAATTCCTGTTTACAAGGGTGTTCTGAGCGCGGACTATAACAAGGTCTTGGCTCCTTCTCTTCTCTTACAATGAATCCAAAATGAGATCGCAATTGATTTTTTACATGAGGGCCTCTTCGAGCTCTTCCTTCCAATCTACATACCCTATTCAATTACATTGAATGGGTTGTCTAGTCCAGAAATTGGATCTAGATCTCAGCCTTACAAACATTAAAGGCCTACCTACTCAAATTCCTGCACAAAGGCACAACTTCATTCAAATTCAAAAACTGAAGATGAGGGACGCGCCTCTGTTGTTGTTGCATCTGCAACACAGATCTCTGCCTCCTCTAGGATATGTGGTAGGAATACCTGAATTCCTCTAATCATTAGAAGGTTTCTTCGATCTTCCTCCTCTATCAGCTGCATCTTCTGATCCAAACTCACCTCTGAGATCATCTTCTTTGTCAGCTCCTCCGGCTGATTCAAACTCACTTCCAAGTTTATGAGACCCTTAGATAGTCTCATCTGCTTATCCCTGCCCACTTAACAAATTAGGATTTTCCTGCTGCTTCCCTGGCAGACTACGAGATCAACTGATCCTATCTCTGTTCCCTTTCCCACCTAGAAAATTGGAAACTCTCGGCTACCCTCCTAGCAGTCTATGAGATCCTGCAGCGATCTCAATCCATTTCCCACCCGGCAATGTGAAATTCCCTGGTTGTCCTCATGACAGTCTGTGAGATCCTCAGCTGATCTCAACTCCTTGCCCTCTTGGAAATTGGGAATTTCCTCTCTTCCCTCCTAGAAGTGCTTCAGATCTTTAGATAATCCCATTTTATCCTCATCATCATTGATATTTCTCCCAGTCTCTAGCTCACATATATGAACCCTCTCTTCTGGTCTACTGAGGTTTTCAACATGCCTCAACCACCTTCTCAACAACCTACACTGTCTTCTAGCCATCAAATCCTTGACTGGCCATTTTTCTTTTGTCTTCCTCATGGGCCATTCATATACCCCTCTCGACCTTGTATTCTACTGCATCCAAAATG
>JZKD02S1346575.1:0-11641 GCA_000966675.3 Picea glauca | reverse complement strand
AGAGGCCAACAAGGATGAGTTTTGGAATAAGGCCATGGATGAAGAATTTGATCAAATAGAGAAGAATGACACTTGGGAATTGGTTCCAAGACCAAATAATAAGAATATGATTGACACAAAGTGGGTATTCAGAAATAAATTGAATGAAGATGGGTAGGTTACAAGGAACAAAGCTAGATTGGTATGTAAATGATACACACAGATTGAAGGAATCGACTTTGAAGAGACATTTTCTCCAGTTTCTATAATGGAAGCAATCTGATTGCTCCTAGCTTATGCATGCTCCAAGAATATTAAAGTGTATTAGATGGACGTGAAATCATCTTTTCTAAATGGGGAACTTGAAGAGGAAGTCTACATTGAACAACCAGAAGGATTTCAGCTGTCAAAGAATGCAGATTATGTGTGTAAATTGAAGAAGGCCTTGTATGGTCTAAAACAGGCTCATAGAGCATGGTACTCTAGAATGGATACATATATACAACAAGCATGGTTCAAAAAAGGAAGTGCAGAAAACAACCTCTACATCAAGGTAACTCAAGATAGTATTTTATTAATTGAATTTTATGTTGATAATATTATTTTTGGAAGTACTGATGACAGGTTAAGCTAGAAATTTGTAAAGGATATGCAGAATGAATTTGAAATGTCATTACTTGGAGAACTATCCTTCTTTCTAGGTCTTCATATACATCAAAGAAACCAATGAATTTTTATTTCTCAAACTAAGTATATCAAAGAAATGCTAAGAGGTTCAGAATGGAAGATTGCAAACTAGTTACCACTCCTATGCAAACCAGTTGCAAGTTGAGAAAATATGATGATTCAAAGTATATATACTAGAGGCAATATAGGTCAATAATTAGTAGCTTACTATATGTGACAACATCTAGACCAGATGTAATGCAAGCAGTTGGACAGGTGGCACGATTTCAAGAAACACCAAAGGAATCACATGTATTAGCAATGAAGAGGATTTTCATATGTCTCAAAAGAACATAAGAGTTTATATTATGGTATCCAAAAATAAAGGATCTATCACTTATTTCCTACATAGATGCATATTGGGCAGGTTGCATTGATGATCGATGAAGCACCAGTGGAGCAACATTCTACTTGGGTGAGTGTTTAGTATCATGGTTAAGCAAGAAACAATCATCAATATCCTTATCTACAACCAAGGAAGAGTATATTGCAACAAAAACATGTTGTACACAGGTTCTATGGATTAAACAAACTCTGACAGATATACAGGTTGAGTATGATGAGCCCATTCCAATATATTGTGATAATACAAGCGCCATCAATATCTCAAAGAACCTGGTGATGCACTCCAAGATGAAGCACATTACAAATAAGTATCACTTTCTATGGGAACATGTTGCAGAGAAGAAAATCAGAGTTGAATATGTGGGCACAAAAGAACAAGTGGTAGACATCATTACAAAAACGCTTCCACGGGAAGCCTTTGAGTATCTTCGCCAGAGACTCAGAGTAATTTCTACTCCAAAATGAATGATTTTGAATCCTTATCTTATATGTCTTATATTTACATGAGGAAGCACCATAAAGAGGATAGTTCATGTCAAGAGATCAGTTTTAGGAAGAGTTCAGTTAGGGGGAGTATCCCTAAGGATAGTTCGGTTAGGGGGAGAAACCCCGGATGGAAAGATACCTTTTCCATTGATGATAAAGGGGGAGATATTTATCAGATGCAGATCACAGAGACATGGTTCCAGGGGGGGCGATGGTCACAGGGGGAGCATGAGTGATATGACTTAAATATTGCATGACATGACTTTAGTATTGCATCAGAGTGTTTCCATCAATGTCAAAGGGGGAGATTGTTGATTAATCGGGTTGGTTTTCATTGATGTCAAACCCTGAAGAAATTTCGGTCGCACAAAGGTTTGGGTAGTGGACCCAAGTTTTTTTTATGGATAACTGTATGAGTTTTGATATATTTGTAGGTAAAACTATTCTAGATGGATATTACATGTCATGCCATTTCCATTGGTATGTGGAACGTCACATAACTCCTCAGTATTAGAGAGGTATGTCCATGTAAAGTTGGAGAACCCTTATGAGTCATCTAGAAGCCCTAAAAGGTCAAAGTAGTCAAAGTGTTGCAAAGAATAAATTATTTAAATAATAAAGTGAAGTGATGAGTGTACTATAAGTAAAAGAGGATGCAAAAGAAATAATTTAAATAATAAAGTTAATGGAGAACTCCCTAAAATAAGGAAAGTGGTTTAACAAATTTTAGAAGGTAAATAATAAAGTGAAGTGATGAGTGTACTATAAGTCAAAGAGGATGCAAAAGAAATTATTTAAATAATAAAGTTAATGGAGAACTTATTAACTATGGAAAGTAGTTAAGTTAAGTGGACAAGTGGTTATAAGTGGGTTAACCCTAAAATAAGGAAAGTGGTTTAAGATAGTTAAAAGGTAACCCCTTGAGGATGCTACATGAAAGTATAAATAAGAGGAAAGGATATCTCATTTAAACACACTTGAATTCCATTGAATATCTATTTTTTTGTGAAAGGTTATTTGGGTAGGTATTATTGATATAGAAAATTTGCAGCAAAACAAATGCGGCAAGAAAAGTGCGGCAGAAAAAGTGCGGCAGGAAAACTGTGGCAGAAAAAGTGTGGAAGGAAAAGTGTGAAAGGAACAGTGCAGCAAGAAAAGTGTGGTAGAAAAAGTGCGGCGGGAAAAGTGCGGCATAAAAAGTGTGACAGAAAAATCGTGGCAAAAACATCGCAGAAGAAAAAGTGCGGCATAAAAATCATGGTAGAAAAAGTGCGATAGAAAAATTGCGGCAGAAAAATCACTGCAGAAAAAGTGCAGAAAAAAATTGGGGCAAAAAAAGTGTGGCAGAAAAATCTCGGTAGCAACATGGTTGGGGTCTATTTATGAGAGATATGGCACATATTGTTTGAGGTATGTTGATGCAACACGGCCACCTGGCATGTCTGCTACCACCATGACCTTCTGTTACCCAGGCCCGAAGAGTTAAATTACTCTTCAACACCCTCTATTGGAAGTTTCCAACCCCACAGGATTGCTCTATGTGATTTTCCCCTTTTGCTATCGGGGACTCGGAGCTCGTGGGATCGCGAGTCCTACACTCATGGATTCAGGCCTAACAATTCCCCCAAACCCGATGGAATATCAACTACACACCTTCCTCGTCTCCTATCGAGAATTACTCCATCGAGAAATCGATACTCACGCGGTCGTGAGTCACTGCTCTCACGAATATCCGATTCCAGATCTCCGATGCCACCTGTCCCCACTCAGCACTGTGGTTGCGTGGTTATCACGTTTCGGAGTTTCGCGATTCCTCCGACAGCGATTCTTACAACAACGAAAACCCCAAAAAGCCGATCCCGATCCCTTCAGATCCTTGGACACGTGTCCCTTAGAACGAACGGCTCTGGATGTGTCAGGAAATCGCGGATCGCGATTTTAATATGTTCGAGTCTCTCGTCTCCGGAAAACCCGATTCTCCAAACGCCGACTTGTCAAGATCCCCTGCCACGTGTCCTCGCAAATGGACAGTTCAAACCTCCCTTCGGGAAATTGTGAATCGCGATCCCATCATGCGAGAGTTCTATGTCCTCGGAAACCCCGATTTTTCGATGAGCTAAACCCGGACTATTCTCTGGATGTCTAACGCGTTTCCTATCGGGATAAATGGCTGAGATTATTCCTTGGGATTTCGAGGACTACAAGGTCTCGATTCTCTTTCTCGGAAAAACCCCGATAACTCAAATATCCCAATGACTCTTCCGGGATTCCTCCTCTGCACGCTAGGGCTTAACCCCTGCGCAACTTTCCCAGATCTGACGGCGGACAGGATTTCGCTGCCTCTACTCAATGGATCCTGACCATCGATTCCTACTTCTCGAGGATTTCCTGGGATGGCTAAGAGTTCCTTATAAGAACTTGCTTACTTTCTTTCCAAGCCTGCGCCTGCAGCCATGCTTCCTTCAAAGGAATTTGCACACAACCCTCCAGTATTTTCCTGGGACGAAATCACGAAGGAACTATACCTCCTGAGTTTCCGCGCACTGCTTGTGCTCAATATTCAACAACTTCAAATGTTGAATACTTCAGACTCTGTGCACTCTCTGCAGCAGCAGTCGTCTAACTCCTTTGCTCAGACTAACAGTTGCGATTTCTTCTTTCTGCCTACACGCTCCTTGCAGGACTTCAACAGCCCAAATCAACTTCTGGGCGAATGAGAACAAAAGTTAACTACTGAGCCTTCATCAACGCACTCCTTGCGGATGAATTCGACTGCACTCTTTGCAGGAATCTCCCGGCTCAGATAGAGAAAAAATTGAAACTCATTCTGTCTCCCTCTCAGACTTCAATTGAAACATGAAATCACATGCACAACATATACAAAATAAATGCATAACCAGAAAACAAACATTCATGAGCATAATACACAGAGAAAACAACACAAAACCATGCGCTTGAATCAAAGATTTCTTCTATTAATTCAACTGCATATACATGGGTGTTCTCCATACAATACCCTCTGTTCTCTCCTCTGAATGCTGGCTAATGTTACAATGATACAATGAGGGTGTCTATATCCGTTTTCCCTCTCAGACTCTAAAACTATCTAATCTAGAAATAAATCCTACCTACCTACATTAACTAGATTAAATGCCTCCTTATCTACTTCATACAAGAGCGTATGGCTCAAGGTCTGATACAATATATAGAAGGCACTCCTTCATAAAGGATTCATTAAAGGTTTGGCGCTTCAATTTCAAAAAGTTTTCAAAGAAATATGTCATGTGTTTAAAAAACACATGTGTTGGCTCCACACTCGTTTTGGGTATTTGCGATGCTTCTGCATCATACTCCTCGGCTTGAAAACTTTCATGGGCTCCTATCCATGAGCTTCTACACAGTCTGTCCATGGTTTTGAATCTCTACTTCACTTTCCCAGCTGGCATATTCCACTGGATGGTTTTTCCATTTCACCAGATACTCGAAGTATTGCTTCCGTCTGGTTCTTTTGTTGACTCTCTTGTCAAGTATATACTCCATCTGTGGCTTATCTTGAATCGGCATCTGCTTCTTCCACTGGATTTCTAGTTGCTCATCACTTCTAGCTCCTGCTTCTTCAGCCTTATAAGTATATAAGTCTGAAACATTGAATGTCGGAGATATTCCGATCTCATCCAGCAATTCAATCTCATATGCGTTCTCTCCCAATTTCTTCAGGACTCTGCATGGCCCAATTTTCTTCATCTTCAGTTTGTTGTATGTTCCCCTTGGGAACCTTTCCTTCCTCAGATGTGCCAAAACTAGATCACCAACTTCGAATTGAAGTTGTCTCCGATGTTGATCTGCTCTGCGCTTGTATTCCTGGTTTGTTTCCAGCAATCGTTGCTTCACCCTGCTGTGAAGTTCTTCCATCGCCTCTGTGAATTCTTCATCGCTTGTGCTCTTGGTCATTATCTGCTCTGAATTTCTTAGTTCAAACACTCCTCTTGGCTGCTTGCCATATATAATTTCAAACGGACTTTTACATGTGCTCCTGTTCACTGAATCATTGTAAGCAAACTCTGCCTGTGGCAATACATTGTCCCAGCTACTGTGGTGCTCTGTCACCAAGCTTCTGAGTAAATATTCCAGACTTCTATTAACCACCTATGCTTTCCCATCAGTCTAAGGATGATAGGCTGAACTAAACATTAAGTTAGTTCCCATATTCTTCCAGAGTGTCCTCCAGAAATGTCCTATGAATTTTGTATCCCTGTCCGATACAATGCTTCTGGGTAAACCATGAAGTCTAACGATTTCCTTAAAGAACAAATTTGCGATGTGAGTCGCATCACTGGTCTTATGACACGGAATAAAATGTGCCATCTTGGAAAACCTGTTAACTACTACAAAGATCGAATCATGTCCTCTTTGCGTTCTCGGTAATCCCTGTACGAAATCCATGCTGATTTCATCCCACGACCTCTCAGGTATGGGTAATGATTGGTAGAATCCCGCATTCTTCTTTCTTCCCTTTGAATGCTGGCAAATTCTGCACCCGTCAACAAACTTTTTGACATCTGACCGCATCCTCGGCCAAAAATATGCTTCACTCAGCTTTGCAAATGTCTTATCGTGGCCAAAGTGCCCTGCTAAGCCTCCGTTGTTCTTCTCTTTTAGTAAATTCTCCCTCATGGAGCAATTCGAAATGCATAACTGGTTTCCTCTGAACAATAGTCCATTCTGAATCATGTAATCCATCCATGGGCTTCTATCTCTGAGAACTGGATTCTCAGTTGCCTCATATGCCTCTGCAAAATCTGCATCACCTGCATACATGTCCTTTAGATTTTCAAAACCCAATGTTTTGACTCAGACCTCCTGCAGCAACAAACACTTCCTGCTCAAAGCATCAGCCACTTTGTTAGTACTCCCTGCAATGTGTTTAATTACAAATGTAAAATTCTGCATATACTCTACCCATTTAGCATGTTTCTAATTCAGCTTCTCCTGCTGAGTCACAAACTGTAATGCATGGTTATCACTATACAGAACAAATTCTTTTGGGATCAAGTAATGCCTCCACTTCTTCAACGCTTGTATGATAGCATAAAATTCTTTATCATACGTTGAATACTTCAACTTTTCCTCATCCATCTTCTCACTGAAATATGCAATTGGCTTGTCCTCCTGGCTCAAGACCACTCCTATGGCAAAGCCACTTGCATCACATTTGATTTGGAATACCTTTGCAAAATCCGGCAACACCAAAACCGACTGTTCAATGATCTTTCACTTCAACAGATTGAAGCTCTTCTCTGCCTCTTCAGTCCAATGAAAAGACTTATGTCTCTTCTTGACTGTGTCCATCATTGCTGCGCTAATTCCACTGAAGTTCCTAATGAATTTTCTGTAGAAACTAGCCAAACCATGGAAACTTCTCACCTCAAAAACATTTCTGGGTGATGGCCAATTCTTAATCACTTCCACCTTACTTGGATACATCTTCAATTCATTTTCCGATATGACAAACCCCAAGTAAATGAGTTCTCTCTTCATAAATGAAGACTTCCTCACATTGATCAACAACTTCTCTTGCTGTAGCTTTCTCATTACTGCAGCTAAATGCTCCAAATGTTCCTCTCTTGATTTGCTGAAAATCAATATGTCATCTAAATAAACAATGACAAACCTACCAATAAATTCTTTCAGCACTTCATTCATCAGCCTCATGAATGTACTCAGCATATTCGTCAAACCAAACGGCATGACTAGCCATTCGTACAATCCTTCATTGGTCTTGAAGGATGTCTTCCATTCATCACCTTCCCTCATGCGAATTTGATGGTATCCGCTTTTCAAATCAACTTTTGAAAAAAAAATTGCTCCAATTAAATAGTCCATCAAGTCATCCATTCGTGGCAATGGAAACCTGTACCTGATGGTTATCTTGTTAATGGCTCTGGAATCTGTGCACATTCTCCAGCCTCCATCCTTCTTTGGACTTAGTATCGTTGGAATGACACATAGACTTAAACTTTCCTGGATCAGTCCTTTATCTAGCAGTTCCTGTACCTGCCTTTTGACTTCTTCATTCTCCTACAGCGTCAACCTGTACGCGGCCTTATTCGGCAAACTGGCTCATGGTATGAGGTCTATATGATGACTCATGCTCCTCACTGGTGGCAACGAATGAGGTAATTCGTCCACCACTATATCAGCGAACTCTTCCAATAGTTCCTGAATTTCTATCGGCAGATCATCCACTCTTGTGCTGGTCAAAACAACTCTCGGTTTCCTGACCACAAAGAATTGTGGATCTTCCTTCTTCTTTACTTCCACCAGAAGTTCCTTCCCACTCATGAGAAGTACGTTATTTCTTGGTTCTGGTTTTACTTCTTTATCTTTAATTGGAAGTAGCATATGTGTTCTTCCATTCTTCTCCAAAGTATACGTATTCATCTTCCCATCATGAACTACATTTCTGTCATATTTCCATGGTTTGCCTAACAATAAATGACATACATCCATAGGAATAACATCACAGAGAATTTTATCATCGTATCCTCCTATCTTGATGTCAACTAAGCACTGTTTATTGACACTCACCTGATGTCCCTTCTGTAGCCATGAAACTTTATATGGACTCAGGTGATTTGTTGTCTCCAGCTCTAGTTTCTCCACCATCTCAGTTGAAACGAGATTGTTGGTGCTTCCGCTGTCCACAATGACCTTGCATTTCCTGTCTTTGGTCTTGCATGCAATTTTGAACAGTCTACTTCTCTGAGCTGTGTTCTCCACCTCCTTCTCGGGTGTTACGAGAACTTTTCGCATCATCAAAGACCTTTTGTCTTCTGTGTCTTCTGCTTCAGCAGCTCGCCTCTGTGCCTCAACGATGTGAGATTCTCCTCTCTCTTTCTTCCTATCTGGACAGTCAACTGCTTTATGTCCATTTTTCCCACATGTGTAGCATGTGATAACTCCACCTCGGCCTCTTCCTCTACCTCTGGTACGAGAAAAAGTACTGTTATCAGCGTATCCTCCATCCGATTCTTCCTGTTGCCTTCGTTGTTCAGTGTGTTGGCCTCGCTGAGAACTTCCACCTCTCTTGGTTCTTGTTTGAGGCTTCTTCCAATCATCCTTAGATTTCTAGAACCTGTCTTGGGCAACTGATTTTCCCCTTGGCTGGCTCTTGCCTCTGCCTTGCTGTGTTGGCTTATGGCTTAGTTTCTCTTCTACCTTCAATGCCATCTGATACGCATCCTCAACCGTTCTGACAGTTGTCATGCTCATCTCATCCTGGATATCATATCTTAAGCCATTCATATAGCTGGCTACTTTTTCATCATCTCTCTCCCAATGACCTACTCTAATATTGAGCTTGTAGAATTCTTCGGTATACTCCTTTACTGTCATCAGCTTCTGTCTCAGGTTCTGCATTCTCCTGAACAGTGTGATCTGATAATCCCTCGGGATGAATTTTGACTTCATTTTGGCAATCATTCGATCCCATCTTTTGATCTTTTGTTTGCCTTTGGAACGTCTATCTGCTTGAAGCTCGTCCCACCATAATGTTGCATGTCCCTTTAATTTTGTGACAGCATGCCTGACCTTTTTATCCTCTTCGATATCCTCATAATCGAAGTAGGTGTCAAGAGCTCTAATCCAATCCAGAAGCTCTTTTGCATCCATACTTCCTTCATAAGTTGGAATGTCCATCTTTGTCTTTGAACTCATCTGAGTAATGGCTTTAATCAATCACTCATTGGCTGCATCTTCAGTTGCAACTTCCCCCTGTTGTTTGACTTCCACTTCGCCTTCAGAGTCACTTAAATCTCCATCATTGGTTGTGCGTCTTTGCGCTGCCTCCATGTCTTCCAATCTCGCTCTGAGATTGCGTATCTGCCTTTCCATCTCTGGATTTCCTGCTGGCCTACCTCTTCTTCACACATCCTTGTCCTCTGGATCAGGTGATTGCCTCTCTCTTTTGGGCAGCATGGTGATTTTTTGTTTTTCTCTCTCTGTCGTAGAAAACAAAGAGTTAATCCTGCTCTGATACCACTTGATGCAACATGGCCACCCAGCACATCCTCTACCACCAGGACCTTCTGTTACCCATGCCCGAAGAGTTAAATTACTCTTCAACCCCCTCTATTGGAAGTTTCCAACCCCATAGGATTTCTCTATGTGACTTTCCCCTTTTGCTATCGGCGACTCAGAGCTTGCGGGATCGCGAGTCCTACACTCACGGATTCAGGCCTAACAATTCCCCCAAACCTGATGGAATATCAACTACACACCTTCCTTGTATCCTATCGAGAATTACTCTATCGAGAAATCAGTACTCACATGGTCGTGAGTCACTGCTCTCACGAATCTCTGATTCCCGATCTTCGATGCCACCTTTCCCCACTCAGCATTGTGGCTGCATGGTTATCGCGTTTCAGAGTTTCACGATTCCTCCGATAGTGATTCTTACAACAACGAAAACCCCGAAAAGCCGATCCCGATCCCTTTAGATCCTTGGACACGTGTCCCTCAAAACGAACGGCTCCGGCTGTGTTAGGAAATCGCGGATTGCGATTTCAATATGTTCGAGTCTCTCGTCTCCGGAAAACCCGATGCTCCAAACGCCGACTTGTCAGGATCCCCTGCCACATGTCCTCGCAAATGGACGGTTCAAACCTCCCGTCGGGAAATCGCGAATTGCGATCCCATCATGCGAGATTTCTATGTCCTCAGAAACCCTGATTTTTCGATGAGCTGAACCCCGACTATTCTCCGGATGTCTGACGCATGTCCTATCGGGATAAATGACTGAGATTCTTCCTCGGGATTTCGAGGAATACAAGGTCTTGATTCTCTTGTTCGGAAAAACCCCGATAACTCTAATATCCCGATGACTCTTTCGGGATTCCTTCTCTGCACGCTAGGGATTAACCCCTGCGGAACTTTCCCAGATCTGACGACGAACAGGATTTCGCTGCCTCCGCTCAATGGATCCTGACCGTCGATTCCTCCTTCTCGAGGATTTCTTGGGATGGCTAAGAGTTCCTTCTAAGAACTTGCTTTCCAAGCCTGCGCCTGCAACCCTGCTTCCTTCAGAGGAATTTCAACACAACCCTCCAGTATTTTCCTGGGACGAAATCACGAAGGAACTATACCTCCTGAGTTTCCACGCACTGCTTGTGCTCAATATTCAACAACTTCAAATGTTGAATACTTCAGACTCTGCGCACTCTCTGCAACAGCAGTCATCTAACTCCTTTGCTCAAACTAACAGCTGAGATTTCTTCTTTCTGCCTACACGCTCCTTGCAGGACTTCAATAGCCCAAATCAACTTCTAGGCAAATGAGAACAAAAGTTAACTACTGAGCCTTCATCAATGCACTCCTTGCGGATGAAATCGACTACACTCTTTGCAGGAATCTCCCGGCTCAGATAGAGAAACAATTGAAACTCATTCTATCTCCCTCTTAGACTTCAATTGAAACATGAAATCACATGCACAGCATATACAAAATAAATGCATAACCAGAAAACAAACATTCATGAGCATAATACACAGAGAAAACAACACAAAACCATGCTCTTGAATCAAAGCTTTCTTCTATTAATTCAACTGCATATACATGGGTGTTCTCCATACAATACCCTCTGCTCTCTCCTCTGAATGCTTGCTAATGTTACAATGATACAATGAGGGTGTCTATATCCGTTTTTCCTCTCAGACTCTAAAACTGTCTAATCTAGAAATAAATCCTACCTACCTGCATTAACTAGATTAAATGCCTCCTTATCTACTTCAGACAAGAGCGTATGGCTCGAGGTCTGATACAATATACAAAAGGCGCTCCTTCATAAAGGATTCATTAAAGGTTTGGCGCTTCAATTTCAAAAAGTTTTCAAAGAAATATGTCATGTGTTTAAAAAACACATGCGTTGGCTCCATGCTCGTTTTGGGTATTTGCAATGCTCCTGCATCATATGTTTTGTGAGCTAGTGTTTAGCTCTTGAGATGGTATTGGATGTTCAATATTGCTACATATATCAGATTTGTTGAGGGATACAATTGGTATTTTGTTGTTGGTATTTGGCATATGGGTATTGGTCTTTTGGTTGTGA
>JZKD02S1346574.1:161767-178639 GCA_000966675.3 Picea glauca | reverse complement strand
AATGAACCCAAAAGAAAAAGTTAAAGATTTTAATCAAAGATTCTTAACACTTAAAAATCGAATCCCTGCAGATTCTATGCCTGTTGAGAGTCTTGTAATAGCTTACTACACTAAATATTTACATCAAAGTATAGCTATTTGGGTTAAATGATCTAAAAAGGCCACGTTTTTAGAAGCCTTCGAGGAGGCTAGTCAGATTAAAAAAGACATACTTAGTCTTAAGGACTCTTCTAGCAACGAAACTGAAACTAGTTCTTCTTCCAAAAAGAAGATTGAAATTCTCCCCATACCTACTTAAAGCAAAACACAACCTGAAAACTCTGATTTGGAAAATTTAACTAAAGTTGTTCAAAAACTGTCGAATCAAGTTATAGACTTGAAAAGGTCAACTGAAGAAGATTCCTCGAGTAAGGGACCCTACAAACCCCCTTTCCGAAAGCCTTTATCTACCAACTGACCTAATCCAAACCCCGAAGGCTTAAACCTAGAAAGTTTGCAATGTGCCCTTCAAACAATTCTAGAAGCCCAAGATAACTTGATGCCCCTTGAGACCCCTCAGGAGGAAGTCGAACAAGAAACAGTTCAACAAGAAGAGTTTTCTCCAAACATCTTTGGACACTTCTCGGACAACATCTTTCAAGCTAACTTCGATACTGTTCACCCTTATAACACTAGAAGTAAGACAACAAACGAGCCTTCTACCGAGAACACTACAACTTCACCTCCAAAGCCATCTAAATCAGTAGAAACTAAACAGAGCAATGTCAGCCCTAACTTAGATTATGATGTTGTTGAAGATCTTAAAAAATTAAGGGCTAACATTTCTATTTATGAGTTGTTGAAGTTTCCATTTTTGTTACAAAAAATGTTGCAAAATATTTCAAAGAACGGCAAGAATGGTAATTCAATTGGTAACAAGGTTGTGCAAAGCAAAGTTCCGCAGAAGACTTCCACTAAAAATAATCTTGATCCTCAAGATAAAGGAAGCCTTCCTATAGTCCCTGTAAATAATGTAAATAATGTAGATAAAGTAGCCTTAGAAATTGTGAGTAAAAAGACACAAGCTACTACTCTTAGTACTCGCAAAAATGTACCTCCTTTTCTTTTAACTTTCGAGATTTTCAACAGAAATGTGCATAATTGTATGGTGGACTCAGGAGGGTCATCCAATGTGATGCCTTGGTCTCTCTATCAAAAGATTAACGCTAAAGTGGAACCATCTACTTTGAAAATCATACAACTTGATCGGACAAATGTTAAAGTTATAGGTGAACTAAAAAATGTATTAATTAGATTATCGTCTAACCCTAAGGTTCATCAAGTTATTGATATAATCGTTGTGGATATTCCAGAAGTGTATGGTCTGTTTTTGAGAAGGGACTGGTCGAAGCAGCTACATGGTTACTTCGCGATGGACTGGTCTCACTTATGGCTTCCAGAGAACAGTAAGCCTAACAAGATCAGGGTGAATCATGAGCGCTACCTTAAGTTCACGGTCACAGATTTGAACGATCCTAATGAACCATATACACCTTCTGCTGATTCACCCGAAGTCCAAGGGATGGACACCTTCTTCGGCAATTTCATGGCTGAGGTTTCACCTATCAACAATCCAGAACAGTAGTCCGAGATCGTAGCATACATGCAACCAACAGCTTCTATGCAACAGTCCCATGTGCCCGATGGAAACCAAATTTGGTCTCTATATTTCGATGGTTCTAAATCTAAAGAAGGAGTTGGTGCAGGCTGCATCATTATCGATCCGGCAGTAACAAGACATTAATGGCTTGTAGACTAGAATTTGAATGTACTAACAATACTGTGGAATATGAGGCTTTACTGCAATGTCTCGGAAAAGCTCTGGATATGAACATTCAAAACCTGGTTGTATTTGGCGACTCTGAAATGGTGGTTAGACAGGTAAGAGATTCTATACACTGTCTTTCCCTGCATCTCAAAAGTTACCAGTCTGAGGTATGGAGTCTTATGAACAAATTTTCTGCTTTCAATATAAATTCCATTCCTAGAATAAATAATGGTGAAGCAGATCTACTAGCTAATGTAGTCTCTAAACTTCTTCCTGCATAAGGCTTATCCCCAAACGCATTCTCCGTCGAGCTATTGTTCCGACCATCTGTTCCTGACAATATCACAAACTGGAGAGTATTTGACGATGATCAGCAAATCATTAACTTTCTGCACATGGAAGAAACCTTTCAAGGCACAGTGATAGATGAATGCATGCACAACGACAATTTGCACGATTTTACGGTAATACCTGATCCGAAATCTCCTGAAGCTCTATCGGACATGGTAAATTTTATACCCAAATCCATAGTTAGATTAGAAAAGTTTTATGATTTTGAAGATAAATTTAAAAAGACGGTCAATTGTAAAACTAATAGTCCCTCGTTGTCTTATGAAAAAGTCAATTTAGGAACTAATGAAAATCCTCAGTGTATTAATCTAGGCTTGGGATGTTCTAGACAAGAAAAAGATGCTTTTGTTAAATTGTTTAAAGAATTTAAGGATGTCTTTGCATGGACATACGATGATCTTAAAACGTTCAATCCTAATATCATACAGCATGTCATCCCGATGAAGCCCCAAACCTTACCCTTCCAATAGAAACTGAGGAAAATGCACCCTAAACTAGAACCGATCGTTCAAAAAGAATTGAATAAACTCCTAAGTGCTAAAATATTTTTTCTTGTTAGACACACTCAATGGGTGTCCAACCTTGTCCCAGTTTGAAAGAAAAACGGGGAAATCCGACTTTGCGTCGATTTCTGAAACCTCAACAAAGCGTCTGACAAAGACAATTATCCTGTCCCACCCATGGAACAGATCCTTCAACAGGTATCTGGTTCCGAGAGGCTATCTTTATTGGATGGTTTCTCTGGATACAACCAAGTCCTGATGTTTCCACCAGACCGACTCAAAACCACCTTCCATACTCCGTGGGGAACTTATGCTTATCGCAAAATGCCCTTTGGATTGATTAATGCTGGTGCTACCTTTCAGAGAGCAATGGACATTGCTTTTCGAGGCTTAATCAATCACTCCGTCATAGTTTAATTGGATGATGTGACCATTTATTCTAAAAACAAAGATGATCATCTAGCTCACTTACGAGTCGTTCTGCTACGATGTCGTAAATACGGCATCTCCTTGAACCCCAAAAAGTCCATGTTTGCAGTAGAACAGGGTAAATTACTAGGATTCATTGTGTCTAGTGATGGGATGATTATTGACCCTGAAAGGACTCAAGTCATCGCTAAACTTCCCCCTCCTACATCCCAAAAATCCATGCAGTCTTTCTTAGGCCAGATTAACTTCGTGAGAAGATTTGTCCCCAGCTTCTCCGAAATGGTCAGGCCTCTACAAAACCTGATTATGAAAGACACCCAATATCACTGGGGACCCATAGAAAATCAATCTTTTAATGCCATAACGAAGGCCATAATAGACGCTCCGTCTCTCATGAGCCCTGACTTCTCTCAAGATTTTACACTCTATACTTTTTCCTCTGATCGTTCCTATGCCGCAATCCTAACTCATAAGAATGTCGAGAACAACGAAGTACCCATCGCCTTTATGAGCTCTGCTTTCAAAGGTGTTGAACTTAACTACCCAGCGGTTGATCGACAAGCCTACGCTGTTTTCAAAGCAGTTAATCACTTCCAATCCTATCTTTTGAAGTCAAGGATGAAAGTCATTGTCCCCTACCCTGTCGTAAGGAACTTGTTAGTGCAAAAGGAGTTAGGAGAGAAGAGAGCTAATTGGGTCACCTCCTTGCAGGAATATGACTTAGAAATCACCCCAGCTCAGATCGTGAGAGGCCAAGGGTTGTGTAAATTGGTTGTTGATTCGGAAATAGGACAGCAAGAAGATAGTGATACGTCATACCTAGAACAATGCGATCAAAGTTTAATTTGTTGCGCACAAAACCTCGTTAGTCCTTGGTACGACGATATTAGATTATGTCTTGAACATGGATCAGCACCCCGTCACCTTGACCCCGCCAAAAGAAGAACGTTGAGACTAAAGTCTGCCTCCTTTCATCTAGTTAACGGTGTACTATTTTGTCAGAATTTTGACGGCGTACTGATGCGTTGTCTCGAGAAAGACGAAGCAGAAAAAGTCTTGCTTGAGTTGCATGCAGGAGAAGCTGGTGGTGACACCACTGCTCATAAGGTTTTAAGAGCCGGTTACTACTGGCCCACACTTTTTAGGGATGCTCATGCCTTGTGTCGTAAATGCATCATCTGTCAGAAAGCATCAGGGCGGTTGCAAAAACCAGCCTTTCCCTTGCAACCTGTTTCAGTAGATTCTCCTTTCCAGCAATGGGGCCTTGATATCATAGGTCTAGTTAACCCTCCATCCTCACAACAGCACAAGTATATTGTGACAGCCACAGACTACTTTACACGATGGTCTGAAGATGTTGCGCTAAGAACTATTAACACCAGTCAGGTAATCGCTTTTCTAAACTTGAATATTATCACTCGTTTCGGTATCCCTGATTGTCTAGTCTTTGATAATGCTTCATACTTTTCTTCTCTTGAGATGAGTGAGTTTTCTTTGGAGAAAGGAATAAAGCTAAAGTATTCTGCTAGTTACTACCCCCAGGGCAACGGCTTAGCAGAATCAACAAACAAGAACTTGATTAAAATTATCAAGAGAACCATGGCTGAAAATCACAAGAATTGGCACAATGCATTGTTGAACGCACTGTGGGATGATAGGGTAACACCCAAAGTCGCTATAGGTAACCCCCCTTTTTTTCTCATTTATGGCAGAGAAGCAATTCTGCCACCTCACATTCTTCTTCCTTCGCTTCAGTTTTCGCAAAAAGTCCAAGAAGAAGATTGTCCCCCTTTAGAAAAACAAATTAACGCTTTGATGAAGTTGGAAGAAGTAAGAGCCCAAGCTAAGCGTAAGTTATATCAACATCAACAATTGATTAAAATCTGGTTCGATTCTAATTCTGCTTCTGATAGGAATTTTGAAGTAGACGATCTCGTCTTGAAGTGGGACAAACCACACAAAGGAAAGGGTGAGCACACCAAATTTCAAAACTTATGGCTTGGGCCATTTTTAATTGCTAAAAAGTTGGGTCCTAGTTCCTTTCGATTGCAGAATCTTGAAGGGCAGCTTCACCTATCCGGTGAATGGCCAAGCCCTGAAAAGATACTTTGTTTGATAACTACCCTTGTATATTATGTATATATTTTTGCTTTTGTTTGCTTTATCGTTTACTTTTGTTTTTTTATTTTGATTTGAATTGATCAGTTCGTGTTTTTGGACATACACTTACCTGTACACTGAGCTATTTAGACAAAGACGATAGAAAAAAATTTCCCTGAAATAACTTTTGAACGTTGGTACAAACATAAATGATATATTGTTGAAATTGATATTTATGTTGAAAAATTATGTTGTTTGAAAGAAGTTTACTGATTTCAATCTTTGAGCAAAGCTTGTCATGATCATCTATTATCTTTTTATGCTGTCCCTTTTCCGTAAAGGAATGACTCAAAAGACGTCTCCCTGTCGTAGTAAGTTGTTTTGTTAATAAAACATTTCTAGAGATAAATAAAGGACAGTGCTAAAAAATTCTGATGAGGTCTAAAAATATGCTAAAATATCAAGACTTTCAGCGTCACTCCGCTCAGCTATCTACAAAAGAAAAATAAAATAAAATTATTAATAAGAGCTGTGGGAAGTGCTTGTAAACCCGCCGAGATACTGAACAGGTCTGCTGGCAGCGGGTAAATGCAAGCATGGTGCCAAGACAACTTCGTCGGGGTACTGAACAGGCCCGCTGGAAGCGAAGCAATGTCGGGTACATGAAAATCTGCAAAAAATATAAGAAACCTCTTTAATGTCCTTTATTCTGATCTAGAACTTCTTGACAGGATACAGATGTCAGAGTGGGTTAAATGGAAACCCTGTCGAGGCTATCGATGCCTGCTGGCAGCAGTGGCCATGCCAACAGTATTGGAGATTTTATCTTTAATATCGTGACTTGCTGATCTTAAGATTGTTATTAGTTTTCATCTTTTTGAACACTGCTGGAAAAAATGATTAATGATGATGTTTGTACGATTTTCTTGTTGTTATTTTTGAGTTGAAATTATCTTTGTTGTCTTAATCTGAATTCGTACTTTTGCAGAGATAACTGCTTCTTCCAGTGTGTCGCCATTGTTGGCAGCCAATTCACTTTTTTCTATGATTCTATAAGCTGCCTACACCTATGTCTTACAAACATCAAGTTTTCGTCGCATTTTTTCAAATAGACGACATTTTCATTTCTTGCGACATTTACACATTTGTCTTCGTTAAGTTTTCACGACTGTAAGCGTGAAAACTCCTCTTTTCGAAGTCACATTTCGATCATTATCTGAACTGTCAATATATTTTCTGTCATTATGCCTATTGCGCTTACCTTTTTATTGATCATTACACGATTGGCAATATCCTTTGATTGGTTCTCATACTTCGATTGATTATATAACTTGGTTTTGTTGAAGACATTTAGCCTTTGGATTTGCATTTTATGACTTGCCTAATCATTGATTCTATGAAAATGCATAAGGGTTATGATTTATTTTTGTTTTTATATACATGATATGATCCTTATGATAATCTTTTCATAACTATTTTGCTAGTCGACTATATGAATATCTTTTTGGCACCTTGGTCGAACCTTTGATTATATGATTTAATGCATTGGCGCATAGTTGATTTAAGAATTGAAAGGTCGAGGAAGTGTCATGGACATTGTTGTTTCAATCGCGCAAAATCACCTCTTGTGATAGAGGTATGCCGGTGACCATGCTTAAACAACGATGGCACGATTTGTTAATGATAATCAAGCAGTTTGTGACCTGCGAAGGTCGATACGGGTTTGTGTTCCTCTACCACCTGTGATTATTGATGGTTTTTATAGGGTATCCTCTAAACATGCCATTCTATTTTCATCGGAGCCTGTATAAAATGTCCAAAAAGTATAAAAGGCACAAGGCTGATAATAGTATGTTTCATCATGGGCTTATTAAGCTCATCGTTGTTTATCAGTTGAGTTTGTTTGGTGATACTTGGAAGGCTTTCATTTCCCGTAATGGCTTTGAGGACATCGACCCTATACAGGTTGATAAACCTATAGTAACTGAGACTAAGGCTGAACCGCCTTTACCCTTGCATCTCCTATTGCCTAAACCCTCAGTCGACCCTCCCGCGGACCTACCCGACACTGTATCTAAGAGTGCAGCAGCCATTGCAAAGCCTATGAGCAAAAATCTCAAGGCAAACCTTGTTGCAAACGCCAAAGGCAAAAAGAATGCACGTTTAATTTCACGGATGGAAAGGAACAAGCCAAAATCCCTTGTTGAGCCAAACCCTATCATTTTGAGTGAAGACTCTAATTCAGAGGTGGAGCGTTTCTTGGCTAGCGAATACCCCTATTCGCAAGGTCTGTGTGTTGAACCCTCATATGATTTTGTATCAAACCTACCCCCCTGCCTAAAGGACGACCCTAACTACCCAAGCATTAATTTGCCTTGTGAAACCCTTGGTCATTCGCCCAAACCCTCGACTGCTCTGTCTAAACCTACACAGCCACCCTGTGACCAATGCAATTCATGGTTAGAGCGATATTATCTTGATGTTTCGATTCTCCAATCAAGGATTCAATATTTGGAAGACCAGATTGTAGTCCTTACCAGTCAAAAGGCCAAGCTACAAGCGACAGATAAGAAACAAAAGACGACCGGCTCCATCCTGTTTAAAAACGTGGAATCAGCCATGACTGTTGTAAATTCCAAGATGGTATAATTGAGCAGCCTCGTCGCTACATAGGTATGTTTTGATATCATTCGTTTTTGTAAATAATCTAGGTTTATATAACGATTTGAATTCAGTTTTAAACAGTTATGTTCACACCTTGAATGGCTCTGTTATATTGTGTGCATTCTATATATAGCTTTGCTTTGAATAGAAACAAATTTCGATTCGATATACGATGATGCAGGAGCATCCCTCATGATAAGCAAAACCAACGTGGAAGCAGAAGACAACTGGAAGACGTCCAGCGCAAGTTTTTGAATTTTTAAAATTTTCCCTTGAAGTTGATGCGCTGAATATAAATGAGATCATTTAATTTAGGCACCTTGGTAAGAATGTAATCAGACCTCGAGCCATACGCTCTCGTCTAAGATAGACAGAGGCATTTATAGTAGTAGTTGCAGGTAGATAGAATTGAATTCTTAGATTAGACATTTTTTAGAGTGCGGGAGGGAAACCGGATATAGACACCCTCATTTGTATCATTGTAAGATTAACAAGAGTTAGAATAATTTAGAGCAGAGGAGAATAGCAGAGAGTTGTAGAAAACACCCATGTATAGATCTGGGATTAATAGAAGAAGTTGATTCAGATTCATGGTTGTTGTGTTATTCTCTACGTACATGTGTTAAATGCTCTGCTTATGAGCATTTCTTCCTGTTAGGCATTGTTGTTATGTTGTGCGTATGATTTCATGAGTTAAGATAGAAGTCTAAGGGGAGGTGAAGTGAGTTATGATTGTTTCTCTATCTGAGCCAGGGGATTCCTGCAAGGTGTGCAGTTGAATTCATCCGCAAGGAGTGCGTTGATGAAGGCCCAGTAGTTTAACTTTTGTCCTCATTCACCCAGAAGTGGAAGTGGGTTGTTGAAGCCGTGCAAGGAGTGCATAGAATGAAGAAGTCTCAGTTGTAAATCTGAGCAAAGAAGATCAAAGACTGTTGTTGCAGGAGTGCACAGAGTCGAAAGGATTCAACACTTGGGAAGTTGTTAAATGTTGAGCGTAAGGAGTGCGCGCAAGTTCCTCTGAAGAATCAGAGTGGAAAAGCTCAGGAGGTATAGCACCTTCATGACATCGTTAACGTAGAGCACAGGAGATTTCCATTCCAAGAAGTCCTTAAGAAGGGAGGAAAGGAATCAATGGTCAGGATTCGCAGAGGAAATTTGCGAAATCCCGCCGTTAGATCTCGGGGAAGTCGCGCAGGTTTTAAGTCCTAGTATGCAGACGAGGAGTCCTGGAGGAGTCATCGGGATATCAAGGTCATCGGGGATTTGTTAAGGTAAAGAATCAGGACCTTGTGGTTCTCGAAATCGCGAGGAAGGATCTCAGTCGTTGATCTCAACAGGACACGTGTCAGACATCAAGGCAGGAGTCGGGATTTAACCCATCGGGGATTTCAGGAGTGTGAAATCGTTGTATGTTGGAATCATGATTCGTGATATCCCAAGGGAGGCTCTTAGAACCATCCATCAGTAGGGACATGTGGCGAGAGATCCCGACGAGTCGGGAATCAGGGAATCGGGGTTTCCGGAGACAAGAGACTCGAGCATGTTGAAATTGCGATCCGCGATTTCCCGATAGGATCCGATCCGTTCAAACCCCAGGGACACATGGCGAGAGATCCTGGAGAGTCGTATTTTGGGATATCAGGGTTTCTGGAGTCGTGAAACTCTTGCACAATGAAATCGTGATCCACGATTTCTCGACATGGTCGGAGCCGTTCGATCTGAGGGACGCGTGTCCGAGGATATAAAGGAGTCAAGGTTCGGCATTTAGGGGTTTCCGCATACAACAGAACTGTTGCACTAGAAATTGCGATTTTGCGATACCCGATAGAGCGGCGAGGAAGTGGTGACATGGAGGAGAGATCTCACACGTGCATCGAGGATCGGCATTTCGGGATTCTCGGCGACGAGAAAATCACGGCAGGAGAAGTCGCAAAATTCTGAAACGCGACGGTCCCACAGTCATAACATTTCAGTGGAGGATAGGTGTCATCTGTATCGGGTTTCGGGACTTGGAGGGTCCTGTGAATTTGTGCAACAGAAATTGCGATTTAGCGATACGCGATTTCCCGATCACCACAGGAGTGTGGGCCATAGGGGCCAGAGCAAGGGACAAGTGTCGGAAGGTCAAGCCTTGTCATGAATCAGCGCCAGGTGGCATCGGAAATCGGAGAATCGGAAATCCCAAGGGTGTAAGCTCTACACACTCCAATTTTGTGAATTCTGAACTTCTGATAGGGGAAAGGACCGTGGTCTTGTGGACTAGCAGGTCACATGTGAAAAGAGTTAGCCGAAGGGAGTTAAGGGGTGCAGAGAGTAGCATCGCAGATCAGGAATCGGGGATCCATGAGGTGAGTGATTCATGACCTCGCAAGTGTCGATTTCCCGACAGGAAAATCCCCGATAAAAGCAAGGAACACGTGGGTGAATGTTCATCGGGGTTCGGGGATTTGTAAGACCTGATCCCGTAGTTTCAAGACTCGCGATCACGCAGGGTTCGATTTCCCGATAGAAAGAAGGGAGATCATAAGGTGAGTCCTGTGGATGTAGGAAAGTCCCAATAAGGGATTCAAAGAGAATTTCAGTTCTTCGGACGAAGGAAAAGAAGGTCCTGTGGGAGCAGACGTGCCTGGGTGGCGCGTTTGCGTCAAGTTGTATCAGAGCATAGAAAAGCCTCTTTGCTTTCTATAGCAAAAGACAAGGAGAATTCTCCATGCTGCCAAGGAGAAGAGGTAGACAATCACCCGATCCAGAGGGGGAAAGGGAATTGTCCAGGGAAAGAGAAATGTCCAGAGAAAGAGGTAGGCAAGGGCAGAATCCAGACATGGAGAGAGAAATACGAAATCTTCGTGCCAGAATGGAGGACATGGAGACATCACGGAGGCGCAAAGCTGATGTAGGAGTTGCCAGTGAATTCGAAGATGAAGAGTATGTTGGACGCAGAGGAGAAGAAATCCCAGCAGAAGATGCAGCCAATGAGAGATTAATTAAGGCTATCACTTGGATGAGTTCGAAAACAAAGATGGACATTCCATCTTATGAAGGGAGTCTGGATGCGGAAGAGCTGCTAGACTGGATTAGAGCTCTTGATACTTACTTTGATTATGAAGATATCAAAGATGATAAGAAATTCAGACATGTTGTCACAAGATTAAAAGGACATGCATCATTATGGTGGGATGAACTGCAAGCTGACAGGCATTGCCAAGGTAAGCAGAATATTAAGAGCTGGGACAGGATGATTGCAAAGATGAAGGAGAAATTCATTCCCAGGGACTATCAAATTTATCTGTTGAGGAGGATGCAGAACCTGAGACAGAAGCTGATGACAATGAAGGAGTATACTAAGGAATTTTACAGGTTGAATATCAGAGCAGGTCATCACGAAAGCAATGACGAAAAGGTGGCCAGGTATATGAATGGCCTGAGGTATGAAATTCAGGATGAACTAAATTTGGCGACCATTCGAATGGTGGAGGATGCATACCAATTGGCTCTGAAAGCTGAGGAGAAGTTGAGCCGTAAACAAAGTCAGAGGGGCAGAGGCAGAATTCATCCCAAAGGAAAATTGGTTGCCCAAGATAAATACCAGAAGCCCAAGGATGACTGGAAGAAACCTCAGACTCAGACAGAGAGAGGTGGAAGTTTGCAGCGAGGGTGATATGTTGAGAAAAGAGAACAGCATACTGAACAGAGAGGAGGATATGCTGATAATAATAGGTTTCCTCGTACCATAGGTAGGGGAAGAGGAAGAGGTGGAGTAATCACTTGCTTCACATTTGGAAAGAATGGACACATGTCAGTTGACTGTCCAGATAGGAAGAAGGATGGAGGAGAAACTCACATCGCCGAGGCACAAAGGCAAGATGTTGAGGCAGAGTACGTTGAAGGTGGGAGATCACTGGTGATGCGAAAAGTCCTTTTGACTCCGGAGAAAGAGATGGAGAATCCAGCACAGAGGAACAGTCTTTTTAGGACTGCTTGCAAGACCAGGGGTTGGGCATGCAAGGTCATCGTGGACAGTGGAAGTACCGATAATCTAGTTTCAACCAAGATGGTAGAAAAGCTGGAGCTGAAGACAACTGATCACCCGAATCCATACAAAGTTTCATGGCTACAGAAGGGACATCAGGTAAATGTCATTAATAGTGCTTAGTTGACATTAAGATAGGAGGATATAATGATAAAATTTTATGTGATGTTATTCCTATGGATGTCTGTCATTTATTGCTGGGTAGACCATGGCAGTATGATAGAAGTGTAATTCATGATGGGAGGAAGAATACATATACCTTGGAAAAGAATGGGAGAACTCATATGTTGTGTCCAATTGAAGATAAAGAGGTTAAGTCAGAGGTAAACAACACAGTACTTCTCATGAGTGGGAAGGAACTTCTTACAGAAGTTAAGAAGAAGGAGGATCCACAATTCTTTATGGTCAGAAAACTAAGAATTGTTCTGACTAGCACAAGAATGGGCGATTTTCCAGGAGAAGTTCAGGAACTGCTGGAAAAGTTTGTTGATATTGTAGTGGATGAACTACCTCATTCGTTGCCATCGATGAGGAGTGTGAGTCACCATATATACCTCATACCAGGAGCTAGTCTGCCAAATAAATCCATGTACAGGTTGACACCACAGGAGAATGAAGAAGTTAAAAGACAGGTCCAGGAGTTGTTGGACAAAGGCTTGGTCAGGGAAAGCTTGAGTCTGTGTGTTGTTCCAACAGTACTCAGTCCGAAGAAAGACGGAGACTGGAGGATGTGCACTGATTCAAGGGCGATAAACAAGATAACTATCAGATATAGATTCCCATTGCCAAGGATGGATGATCTGATGGATTGCTTAAGTGGAGCAAAAAAAATTTCAAACATATATTTGAAGAGTGGATATCATCAAATTCGTACGAGAGAAGGTGACGAATGGAAAACAGCATTCAAGACAAACGAAGGTTTGTATGAATGGCTTGTCATGCCGTTTGGCTTGACGAATGCACCGAGTACCTTTATGAGGTTGATGAATGAAGTCCTGAAGGAGTTCATCAGAAAATTTGTCATCGTGTATTTGGATGACATATTGATTTTCAGCAAGACAAAGGCTAAACATTTGAAGCATTTGGCTGTTGTGATGAAGAAATTACAACAGGAGAAGTTGTTGATAAACATGAAGAAATCCTCGTTTATAAAGACAGAGCTCATTTATTTGGGTTTGTTATATCTGCAAATGAACTGAGGATGGATCTAGATAAGGTGGAGGTAATCAAAAATTGGCCATCACCAAGAAATATTTTCGAGGTGAGGAGTTTCCATGGATTGGCTAGTTTCTACCGGAAATTCATCAGGAATTTCAATGGAATTAGTGCAGAAATGATGGATGCAGTGAAGAAAAGACATAAATCTTTTCACTGGACGGAAGAGGCTGAGAAGAGTTTCAATTTGTTGAAATGAAAGATTACAGAGCAACCGGTTTTGGTGTTGCCAGATTTTCAGAAAACATTCCAGGTAAAATGTGATGCAAGCGGGTTTGCCATAGGAGCGGTCTTGAGCCAGGAGGATAGGCCGATTGCATATTTCAGCGAGAAGCTGAATGAGGCAAAGGAGAAGTACTCCACGTATGATAAAGAATTTTATGTTATCATAAAGGCACTGAAGAAGTGGAGGCATTATTTGATCCCGAAAGAATTTGTTTTGTATAGCGATAATCATGCATTGCAGTTTGTGACTCAACAGAAGAAGTTGAATCAGAAACATGCTAAATGGGTAGAGTATATGCAGAATTTTACATTTGTAATTAAACACATTTCAGGTACTGCTAACAAAGAGGTTGATGCTTTGAGCAGGAAGTGTTTGTTGCTGCAGGAGTTTCGATTCAAAACATTGGGTTTTGAAAATCTTAAGGACATGTATGTAGATGATTCAGACTTCAAGGAAGCTTATGAAGCAGCTGAGAATCTAGCTCTCAGAGACAGAAGCCAGTGGATGGAGTACGTGATCTAGGACGGATTGTTGTTCAAAGGCAATCAACTGTGTATTCCAAATTGCTCCATGAGGGAGAACTTGTTGAAAGAGAAGCACAGTGGAGGATTGGCTGGACATTTTGGCCACGACAAGACGTTTGCAAAGCTGAGCGAAGCATACTTTTGGCCAGGAATGCGGTCGACAGTCAAGAAGTTTGTTGACAGGTGCAGAATTTGCCAGCATTCAAAGGGCAGGAAGCAGAATGTGGGATTCTATCAACCATTACCCATACCCAAGAGGTCGTTGGATGAAATCAGCATGGATTTTGTACTGGGATTGCCTAGGATGCAAAGAGGACATGATTCGATCTTTGTGGTGGTTGACAGGTTTTCCAAAATGGCACATTTTATCCCATGCCAGAAGACCAGCGATGTGAATCATATCGCAAATTTGTTCTTCAAGGAAGTCGTTAGACTACACGGTTTACCTAGAAGTATAGTATCGGACAGGGATACGAAATTCATTGGACATTTCTGGAGGACACTCTGGAAGAAGATGGGAACTAACTTGATGTTTAGTTCTACTTATCATCCTCAGACGGATGGACAAACAGAAGTAGTCAACAGAAGTATGAGAGACTTGTTGAGGAGCTTGGTGACAGAGCACCATAGCAGCTGGGATAGCGTATTACCGCAAGCAAAGTTTGCTTACAATGACTCAGTAAATCGGAGCACAGGGAAAAGTCCATTTCAGGTTGTATATGGAATGCACCCGAGAGGAGTTTCTGAATTGAGGGATTCAGAATAGACTGCGACTAGCAGTGCTAGTGCAGGATAATTCGTTGAAGCAATGAAGGAACTTCACAGCCAGGTGAAGGAGCGACTGTTGAAGTCAAGTCAGGAGTACAAGCACAAAGCGGATCAGCATCGGAGACAACTCTAGTTTGAAGTTGGTGATCTGGTTCTAGCACATTTGAGGAAGGAAAGGTTCCCGAGAGGAACATACAACAATCTGAAGATGAAGAAAATTGGGCCATGTAAGGTCTTGAAGAAAATGGGACAGAATGCTTATGAAGTCGAGTTACCAGATGGGATCGGAATATCTCCGATATTTAATGTTTCAGATCTATATCCATATAAAGTTGATGAAGCAGGAGTAGAACGTGATGATCAACCAGAAGTCCAGTGGCAGATGCAGATGCCAGTTGCAGAGAAGCCACAGATGGAGCAGATACTGAACAAACGAGTGGGTAAGAAAACCAGGGGGAAAGAATATTTTGAATATTTGGTTAAGTGGAAGGGTCATCCAGTTGAAGATGCCAGCTGGGAGACTGAAGCAGAGATTCAGAAGCATGGAAATACCGTGCAAGAGCTCATGGACAGGAGCCCATACAAATTTTCAAGCGAGGGAGTATGATGCAGTAGAATCCCTCACGATAAGCAAAACCAATGTGGAAGCAGAAGACAGTTGGAAGATGTCCAACGCAAGTTTTTGAATTTTTAAAATTTTCCCTTGAAGTTGATGCACTGAATATAAATGAGATCATTTAATTTAGGCACCTTGGTAAGAATGTAATCAGACCTCGAGCCATACGCTCTCGTCTAAGATAGACAGAGGCATTTATAGTAGTAGTTGCAGGTAGATAGAATTGAATTCTTAGATTAGACAGTTTTTAGAGTGCAGGAGGGAAACTGGATATAGACACCCTCATTTGTATCATTATAATATTAACAGGAGTTAGAATAATTTAGAGCAGAGGAGAATAGCAGAGAGTTGTAGAAAACACCCATGTATAGATCTGGGATTAATAGAAGAAGTTGATTCAGATTCATGGTTGTTGTGTTATTCTCTACGTACATGTGTTAAATGCTCTGTTTATGAACATTTCTTCCTGTTAGGCATTGTTGTTATGTTGTGCATATGATTTCATGAGTTAAGATAGAAGTTTGAGGGGAGGTGAAGTGAGTTACGATTGTTTCTCTATCTGAGCCAGGGGATTCCTGCAAGGTGTGCAGTTGAATTCATACACAAGGAGTGCGTTGATGAAGGCCCAGTAGTTTAACTTTTGTCCTCATTCACCCAGAAGTGGAAGTGGGTTGTTGAAGTCGTGCAAGGAGTGCACAGACTGAAGAAGAAGTCTCAGTTGTAAATCTAAGCAAAGAAGATCAAAGACTGTTGCTGCAGGAGTGCACAGAGTCGGAAGGATTCAACACTTGGGAAGTTGTTAAATGTTGAGCGTAAGGAGTGCACACAAGTTCCTCTAAAGAATCAGAGTGGAAAAGCTTAGGAGGTATAGCACCTTCGTGACATCGTTAACGTAGAGCAAAGGATATTTCTGTGCCAAGAAATCCTTAAGAAGGGAGGAAAGGAATCGATGGTCAAGATTCGCAGAGGAAATTTGTGAAATCCCATCAGTCGTTAGATCTCGAGGAAGTCACGCAGGTTTTAAGTCCTAGTACGCAGACGAGGAGTCCCGGAGAAGTCATCGGGATATCAAGGTCATCGGGGTTTTGTTAAGGCAGAGAATCGGGACCTTGTGGTTCTCGAAATCCCGAGGAAGGATCTCAGTCGTTGATCTCAACAGGACACGTGTCAGACATCAAGTCATGACTCGGGATTTAACCCATCGGGGATTTCAGGAGTGTGAAATCGTTGTATATTGGAATCGTGATTCGCGATATCCTGACGGGGGCACTTAGAACCTGATCCAGATGGATATCGGTGGCCACCCACCTCTTCCAATTGGCTCAGAACAGTTTTCTGACATTTTTTGGCAATTTACTATTTTTAGCAGTTTTTCGGGTCCTGAACTTCTGGAGCCGTTTTGAGGCCCTAAACGACGTTTTTTGGGGTATGTTGCGGTTGAAAAATTCCATCATTGTCAAAACTTTTGTAGTCCTCAGATAGATCTTTCCAACGAGCTATCATACGCTTAAAACGGAGATCGTGTGCAAAAGTTACGACCCCGGGAAGTTGATGCACCAACTTACCCAAACGGGGCCCACATGACTTTTGGCGCTTCATCTCCTAGGGTTAGATTTTTGGATGTCTAGGACTTTTGGCA
>JZKD02S1346574.1:133818-154958 GCA_000966675.3 Picea glauca | reverse complement strand
TTTGGAATATTTGTCAAATTTTTAACTCATGGAGGACATGACTATTTCGGATGATCAGTTGAGTGAAGGATTTAGGTGATGGGAGCTTGACGAAGTTGGTGAAAAAGTTTTAAAAACTGAGTGGAAAGATAACACAAGGACAAGATGCTTTGGGAAAATTTAATGCAAATTAGCAGGTGATAACACAACCCTCTAACATACATCGCATTTCAGTAGCCTTTTGAGTCTTTGTGAATGGTCGACCAACATAGTCCTACGTGCAATACCTTCTGCGCGGTATCTTTTCTTGCTTAATGTCCTCTGGCTATTCCCTCATGGGATTCTGCTAAGATCCTTGGTCTTTCATGATATAGAACACATCTTCTCAAGATGTTATCTACGCCCATTTTGTATAGGTGTCCTGCAATTAGCTGATAGTCTGCAGCTTGGACTACTAGGTTTTTCTTATGTGTGGCATTATATTCATGTTGTGCAATTCATGTACTCAAGTACTCGATGATATCTATGAAGTATTCATCGATGATATGGACTGAAAAATAATTTTGCGTATGGAAAGTTGTCCTCTAAATTTGTAGGTTCTTCCCCATTCATGATCCTTGACAGGTGATCTGGTCCTGCGTTCATCTTCCCTGGTTTAACTATTACCTCAAAATCAAATCCCTGAAACAAAAGTAGCCATCTGCAAATTCTCCCCCCCCC
Source organism: Picea glauca (assembly GCA_000966675.3). Classification (NCBI taxonomy): domain Eukaryota; kingdom Viridiplantae; phylum Streptophyta; class Pinopsida; order Pinales; family Pinaceae; genus Picea; species Picea glauca. The sequence continues at coordinate 154,259 of JZKD02S1346574.1, read as the reverse complement.
AACACTGGCTTGTTGACTAGGTATTTGAGCAATAAATGATCTGTGAACATCTTAAAATGTTTCCCTAATAAGTAGTTTCTGAATTTCTGAAGCACGTAGACCATAGCTAGGCCTTCCCTCTCTGTAGTGTTGTAGTTTTTCTCTGACTCTGACAATTTTCTCCTAGCAAATGCTATAGGATGATCCAATTCTCCTATTTCTGGTTGCACCAGAATAGCTCCAAGTGCTATGGTCGATGCATCTAGATGTACGTGGAATGTCTTCTCCCAATCTGGGAATACTAGTATTGGTTTTGTTACCATATTTTCTTTCATCGTATCCAGACTGTGTTGACACTCCTCATTCCACTAGAACTTTGTATCTTTCCTTAGCAGTTTCTCCATTGGCACGGTGATCTGCACGTACCCTTTTATAATTTTTTTGTAGTATCCTGTGTGTCCCAATGTTGCTCTTAGTTGACCGACTATTTTTGGTGGTGGTAGGTTAACGATTACTTCAATTTTGGCAGGATCTACTAGTAAACCTTGTTTGCATACTATATGGCCCAATAGTATCCCAAACGGTGTTTCGAAGATGCACTTATTGATGTTTAACGATATTTGGCACTGCCTGCATCTTTCTAACATCAGATGCAAGACCTCTACATGGTATTTCAACATACTATAGGTTGTCCAATCGTCCAAGTATACCTCTAGAAACTGGTGGATAAATTATTTAAATGCGGCTATGACTACTCTAGAAAATATTGTTGGTGCATTCTTTATTCCAAATGGCATGACCGTGTACTAGTAGGATCCCCATTCTATAGAAAAAGTGGTCTTGTATATGTCTTCTGGTGCTATCTTGATCTAATCGTATCCTAAAAATCTGTCAGTGAATGAATAAACTTCATGTCCTCCTACGTTCTCCAACACCTCATTCGTGAAGGGTGTAGGGAATGGGTCATGTAAGCACGCATCATTCAACTTCCTCAAGTCGATGCATACTCTTATCCTGCCTTTTTGTTTCTCCTGAACTACCATCAGGATTATCCATTCTGATTCGTCCACGGGTTTTATGATTCTGGCTTCGAGCATCCTATCGATCTCATCTTTGACTTTTTGCTTATATATTGGATTTAGTCTGTATGGACGCTATTTGATTGGTCTTGCCTCAGCTCTGAGTGGTATCTTCATTTCACCTAGCTCTCCTGATATGCCCTTCATTTTTATGAATGTTGTGGGGAACAGGTCATTGTACTCGTGCAGTAACTCTGTTATGCTTTCCACTATTTTCTCATCCCAGTAGTCTCCAATGCTGGCCAATTTGGGATTCTCAGCTATCCCAATGTTGACTTTCTTTACCTTGATCAGTGCATCAATTACTTTTGATTCTATAGGTGGACCTTCCACTTCTCTTTCACCTTCAGCCTCTTCATTCTGAATATCACGTGGATCATGTTCATCTGGTACTTCTTCCTGCACATGGTAGCATGACAGCAGTTCTTTCATTATTTGTTTGTTCTATTGTTGTTCCTCTGTTATGAGTTCGATTTTTGGTTCCTGAATGAATATCACCCCTCTTATTTGTTTAAGTGTTGCATCTATGTCGAGGTTCTCATGCTCAAATGAGAAAGTGACTGTAAAGTTTTGTTATAGTATTGTCCAGCTCATAGTTCCTTTACGCAATTCCCGGTATGTATACCAGTTTGTCGGAATTCCCTCTAAGGTATGTACGAAATGATGAGGCCATTCCTCTGGGGGTTTCATTTTCCACATCACTCTACACTTCTCAGAGTGTTCCGTTGGTGCCCCCTGTCCATCATACTTATGTTGTTGGTTGCTTATTTCTTCTATGTCAAACCTTATGCATAGTAACCGCTTACATTGGTACCAATCCTTGATTGTTTTCTTCTGCACGCCCCACCATCTTGTGGGTGTGGCCTTGACTGCTATATCTAGTGATAACAGTCTCTAATTTTCTAACACTTCATCTTTGTAACGTGTCAAGAATGATTCTAGATCATTTAACCCATGGAAACTGGGTGGTTCCCTTATCTTTGTACCTACCCATCTTACTACGCAGTCTATTCTTGAACATCTTCTTGTGGAAAATTCGTGTAGCCTCTGTTGCCAGTTCTCTAAACCAGTATCTAAGTCTGACGCACATGAAGTAATGCTCCACCGAGTATCCCATCTGTAGTTGGGTTTACATAATCCTCATCTCACGTAGTTGTTCTGTACAACTAGATAATTTCCTCCAAGTCCAAGCAAGTAGGCTCTACAAAAATTTCCCTTTTGATGGGTCTAATGGGGCAATGACCTTGTATTATCCTTGCTCAAATGTCATTTTTAGTGTCTTTAAATTGATTATGGCCTGGTTATCAAACGCCCAATCCAAGTCGAGCAATGTTGGATATGGTGTTGTTTCGTCCACTATTTCAATCACTTTGAAGTCTACTTTAGTGTGCACTCCATCCAGGTCTATTGTTACTCCTTTCAGTCTCCCAATTGGTAGAACTATGTGTTGATTTTCCAATTTCGGTTGAATGGGTGAATATCCTAATTTGGGCTCCCCCATACATTTCCATGTCTTCTTGGGTAATACATTGACTTCGGATCCTAGATCCAATATGATATCTCCCATGTTGAAATCTCCAATGTTGGCATTCAGCCTGAACTCCCTACTTGTTCTTCTCCTTGTATGTAGGTAATTGACTATTTTTTGTTCTAGCTTTCCGTCTGTCTCTATGCTACATATTTCTAATATATTTTGTAGTATATTGACAGAGGATGGATCATTTAGTAATTTTACACATGATTGTAAAAATCTTTTGATTGTACTTACCTGTCCGAGGGGCTGCATTTCTTTGGTATGATCCAACGATGGAGGCATATCATACTATAGTACTTCTTTATTATGTTGCACGGTTGAATTCAATGCAATGTCAGGCTTCAGAAATTATTGTTTGGCTTGCTTAAATGTCTCCTTCTCATTCTGCGCGTTGAACGGCTTCCTTGGTTCAACATTTTTCTTCACCCATTGGTGTTGTGTTGGCTCTTGTTGTATTGCATCATTTCTTGTTTTATCTCCTCTGCGTGTAACTATGTTGATGTTTATCCCTTCATCCCTTTCTTATGCTGAAATCCATTGAACATTAGGATTGTTCTGATTACTCTTTTCCTAGATCTTCTCTAATAACGTAGGAAATTCTTCGTGTCATGATCTGATGCGAGACAATACATACAAGTCGTTGGTGGAAGTGGACATTATCTTGCATAGTGTCCTGGTTGTTTGCAGTTGTGACATACCACTGGTACTCTACCTCTTCCAAAGCCTCCTCTTTCTTGTCCTCCGCCTCTGTAGCCATCTCGATCCCCTTGCAGTGTGTTATACTGAGGCGTCTCATTATACTGCATGGTATTGTAGTGGAGTTGCACTGCATTGTATTATGGTTGTGTTGTGTTATAAGGTTGTTGTGCAGTATTGTACTGCAGCTACAAAGTGTTGTATGGGCCTGGTACCTGGTTAAAATGAGGTGTGGCTTTCTCGATCATCATTTTTGCCTGCACCCTATATGCATATGATGTCCTCTCTCTCATCAAATCCATGGTTCTACAGTCTTTGTCATCATGGCCTACTGACTTGCAAAAGTTGCAATATGAACTCTTTGGGACTGACTAGTACTTATGCATCATTGGGCAGTGATATGGGTCGTGGCCCTGTTTCTTACAAATTTCACACCATAGTCCTCTTGTTGATAACGGATTTGGAATCCATGTTTCCATGTACTATGGGAATGTTGGACATCTGTTCTTATGGTGTGCTTATGTCCTGCATGTGATACACCAAACGGCTTCTCATTTGTCCTTACTTTTGTTCTGGTTTAGCTGGAACGTTAAGTTCTTCAGATCCTCGTTCAGCTCTTCGATGGATGGATCAGTCTTCTGATACTGGTTTTCTTCTAGTTGTAGTGCTACCTGCAGAGCCTCTGCCTATGTCTGAAACTTTTGTTGTCGCAGTGGATATTTTAAGTGTGGTAATAGTGAATTGACAAACAGGTGTCTGTGCTTCATATTTTTCATGAGATATTTCAACTTTCCTTTTAGTCGCTTGAATCTCTGGTCAATCTCCCATACAAATTCTCCTAGTTTCTGTCTAATTTATATCATCTCATTCATGTATTGTTCCTCTGAACTTGGCTTTTGAAACTCATTTATCATCAAATTTTTGATATATGTGATCGTTCTGGTTGTCCCTAGTGGATTTTTTGTGGCTAAACTCATATACCAATCCAGTGTGTGATCCCTTAGTGTGATATCTAGTTGTTCAATTGTTGTGTCCTTGTATGTGATTTGTTTTGCTTCCCAGATCTTTTCACAGATAAACAGGTGCTTCTTTGGGTCCTCCGATGCTTCTCCTTTGAATTCTGACAACTTGATGGTGGGATCATGTCCTTCCATCCTAAATTTTGAACTGCTTACTCAGCACAGTGTAGATACTTGACTAATTCTTCCTAAACTGGCTCCCCCAGTTTTTTTTCATTCTGTAAATGTACTTCTTGTTGTCTTCCTTCTCCCAAAATTCGATTGTCTAAACGATGGTTTTATTTTTGGTGTGTAAGTCGCACATGGGTTTATGGGTTCCACACTAACATTAATATGAATAGGATTGTTTCCTTCTATTCCTGCTCTTGGACCTCTCATCTTCCTCTCATATGTTGCATGCAGGAATTCCTCAATCTACTCCACAACCTAGAGATCCTTTACATCCTCTTCATCACTGGCCAAGTCTTCCCTCACGGCTACGACTCTCTTCTTGGTGTTCACCTTGTATTGGTAGGGTACTCCACTGTGCGTCTTTCCACATGTCACCATGATCCGCTTGATCTGTTCGTCGTCCATCATAATTGGATTCAAGGCTTCCTCCTTCTTTCCTTTATCCCTTTCTCCTTCCATTTCTCCTTTTTATGTCAGTGCTTCCCCCCTTCCCCCATGCACGTAGGGACATTTAGTTGTCTGAATCCATTGTCATTACACCTTTTTTATAGAGAAGCATCTTAATAGAAGTATATAGCGATCGAATATACCTTCCTCGAGGCCCACGTAGAAAATATTTCTCTATTGTGTTGTACGACTTCGCGGTATCAACTACAAATTCTGTTATAATCCCTGTTACAATACTGTCGAGCCAAATATCTATTGTGTGGGTGAATTTTTTATTCACCTGTTGTAACTGCGCGATATGAACTGAGGTTCACTCTAACTGTCGGGTCCATTTTGTTGTGTGGTCATCCTTCAACCTCAATATCCACTACTGCAATAAGTGTGGAAAATCATAGAAAAATAATTCATGCAGATCAGTAAACACATACTTCTCAAGGTATTTGCGCGGTGTTACTCTAGGGTTTATGTTCTCTTTCTGCGCAAACTCTAGCTCCTTTGTCTTCAACCAACTTTCGATCTCTTCTTTTGTGGGATTCCATGGTATCGGCATCCCCTTCTAGCGGCGCATTCTTCTCACCTTCTTGTTCTCTGATTCGGTATTCTTTTGACCCGCCTTCTGCAGATCTTACATTTTTTTATTTTTTTTTAAATATCTTCAACAAATCCCATCCACTCAATCTTATGTCGTTCCAACCGGCAATGGAACCATTTGTTGGTTGGTTATTTGAGTTGTACCTTTAACATGATTGACCCAGGTTCAAGTCTACTAGGGTTCCAACAAAGCCTCTAAAACTATCGATTGTCCTGGTAAACCAGAAGGCAACACAATTGTAACGTCCCCGACCATCAACACACCTCTGTCGGGAAACACTACCAAAATACCTTTTCTTCTACAACTAGCTCGGATACCAATTTGTAACGTCCCTGACCATCAATAGACCAGGAAATGCCACTACGGAACGTAAATATATAACATGCATATTTAATGAATTTGAATCAAATAACACAAATTCACTTCTACCATATAGACTCAAATGGAATTAACAATAATTCATACATCCAACAAAATATTCAAGAATCACAGACATTCATAACATATATAATTAAGAACAAAAATGATACTTATCTTTTAACTAGATTAAAACCACCAACTGTGTGTAGACCTTCCACGAACCTCTCATCCTTAGACCACACTTCTCATCACTCTCAGTAGTAGGTCATCCCCAAGAAGGGACTAAACTCCACCAGGCAAGATCAATAGGAAATTCACACAGTTTAAGACGAAGTATTTCTCTCCCAGGAGCCACTTACGCCCACTTCTCATAGACTCGAATTCCCCACATGCCTGTCCCACCCCAAGAGTATACACCTTCACTATCACACATTCCATCGTCTGTTCCACCTCCCTTGCCTTGGGCTTCAGCAATAGTCTAGACCAGAATTCTCAGAGCTCTGTAGCAGCTACGGGACTCCTTCCAGGAGAACTCACCTCCTCATCACACTCTCTCACCTGGAGAGAGTTGCTCACAGGCCTGACAACCTACTTCTTCAATCCACAACCACCTCTCTCACCAGGAGAGAGAGAGAGTTTCTCACAAGCCTGACAACCTGCTTCTTCAACCACAATAGCTAATTTGGGTAAGGCAAAGGATGAATCAGTAAATTTACAGAGGTGTAAAATGATCACAGTTTCAGTAATGGAGGAATTTGGCTGACTGCGGGTTTTCTCAATGCTTGAGTGGACTCATTAGGAGAGATGAGCAAACTGGTCTATCATAGCCAAAATGATGAAAGCGTGAGACAAACTCTGGGCATGAACCCCCCCTATGTACACAAGATTTCCCCCTGTGCATGCATGAGTTCCTAAGTGAGTGAGCCCCCCTTAAGTCTGCATGTGCCTGACCTGACACATGTCACTTAGGAAGCACATTCCTTTCCTTTTGGAAGTCACCTGTCCTTCCCCGAGAACTTAGGATAAAAACATATCCTTTTAAACAGACTTTGAAATAATAATAATAAATTATTATTCTCTTGGACTTAATCCCTTAGGCTTAGCCCCTCTTTCCAACCTCTCATTCCCCTCTCTCTTACCCAGCCTAGTGGAGCTTAGTTCCCCATCACTCTTTCTTCATGGCCAGTCTACATGCAATGATGTTTTTATATTAATAATATGAATATTTACATGTACAAAACAAGCTCCTAGCCTTTAACACCTAGGCTCTCTAGCCTACTAACACATAATCAGGACCGTACCAGGTCCACTGGACCTTTAAAATCACTATGGATCGGTTCCAGAGTTTTTTTCTCTTCCGGTCCAAAATGTGCACCGGATGCACTTGCAAAATGCCTTCTTGCTCCACCTGAATCATATTCCAATCAATAACATGATTAGCATCAGGTATATATTTCTTAAGCAATGAAACATGAAACACATTATGTACAGTGATGGATGCAGGCAATGCAAGCATATATTCAATTGGTCTAATCCTTTCTAGGATTTCAAATGCCCCACAATATCTGGCTACCAACTTGGAGAAGTTTCCCAGTTTCAGGGAACTTATGTTGGTTTTCACTTTCAAGAAAACATGATCACCCACTTTAAACTCCTTGTGGGTCATGTTCTTATCAGCATAACTTTTATGCCTATCTTTGGCGGCCTTCAAATTCTTCTTAATCTTCAACATTTTCTCTTCCATTTCCTTGAGCAACTCTGGCCCAACTATTTCTCTATCAGTTGGGTTGTCCTAGCTTATTGGGGTGTTTCACTTTATGCCATAAAGTGCTTCAAACGGGCTCATCTACAATGATGCGTGATACCCATTGTTGTAGGCAAATTCTACCAAGTGTAAGTAGTCTTCACATTTAGATGGTTTGTCCATCACATACATCCTTAGTATATATTCTATCACTTGGTTCACCCTCTCTTTCTACCCATCAGAATCAGGATGATAAGCAATGTTGGAGTTCAGATTCATCCTGAACCCTTTGAATAACCCCTTCCAGAACTTTGAGGTAAATTTCGGGTCTTTGTAAGACACAATTGTCTTTGGAATACAGTGCAATCGTGTTACCTCTCTCATATAGATATCAGCAACATTAGATGCCTTGTCAGCAGTCTTCAATGGAATAAAATGGGCAGATTTCATAAGATTATCCACCACCACCATGATGGAATCATGTTTTTTATTTGTTCTGGGTAATCTTGTGATGAAATCCTATGTCACCACTTCCCACTTCCACTCAGGAATGGGCAATGGCTATAGCAACCCTGTTGGGTGCCTATGTTCATCTTTGACCTTCTGACACTCCATACATATGGCGATGTATTATGCAATTTCCTTCTTCATACCTGGCCAAAAGTAATGTCTCTTGATTGCTATCATTGTTTTATGATATCCAGGGTGTCCATCATAAGACACATTATGAATTTTTTTCAAGATCGTAATTCTCAATTCCTGGGAATTAGGTACATAAAATATGTTTTTGTACAGGAGTGTTCCATCAGCTTCCAATTTATAATCTTCCACTTTCTGTAGCATCTTACCTTGTTGTAGCTTCGCTACCAATTCCATGTACTACAAATCTACATTTGCAGCTTCCAAAATTCTGCCTTTAATATCATACTGGTACATGCTAATGGTCATAGCATGTAATTCATGCACTCTTATTTTGAGTGCATCAACCACTTTGTTCTCCTTTCCTTTGATATGCTTGATATCAAAGTCATACTCACAAAGGAATTCCAACCATCTACTCTACCTAGCATTCAAGGTTGGATGATCAAACAAATACTTCAGACTGTTATGTTTTGTCCTSAATTCAAACCTCTTTCCCATGAGGTAATGTCTGTGTTTCTTCAGAGCGTGCATTATGGMTGCCAACTCCAAATCATGAGTGGCATGGTTATTTTCATGCTCGTTCAACTTCCTGGAMTCATAACATATTAYAAACCCATTMTGKTTCAGGACTCCTCCTAGTCCTTCTTTGCATGTGTCTTTACACACTACAAAATCTTCCTTTGGATCTGCAATCCTCTGGATTGGAGCACTAGTTAACAATTGTTTCAATTGCTGGAAGCTTCTCTCACATTCTTTTGTCCATTGAAATTTCTTCTCCTTCCTTTGCAAGGAAGTGATGGGTTGAGATATCCTCAAGAACCCTGCAATGAACCTTCTATAATAGCCAACTAGACCCATAAAAGAACCAACTTCTATAACATTCCTCGGCGTTGACCATTCTCTAGTGGCTTCAATCTTTTCAGGATCCATGACTATCCCATCCTTTGTAATGATATGTCCTAAATAATGGATCTGTTTTTGATCAAATGAACACTTCCTCAATTTGGCATATATTTGGTGCTCTCTTAACACTTGCAACACCATCCTCAGATGTTGTTCATGCTCTTCCTCCAACTTGGAATACACTAGGATGTCATCCAAAAATACTATGACCAACTTGTCTAGATATTCCTTGAATACACCATTCATTAGGCACATGAAAACAACGGGTGCATTTGATAACCCAAATGGCACCACTGTGAATTCATAATGACCATACCTTATTCTGAAGGCGATCTTGTTGATGTCTTCATCCTTTATACTTACCTGGTGGTATCCTGACCTGAGATCTATTTTTGAAAATATCTTGGCATCCTTCAACTGATCAAAGAGATCATCGATCCTCAGTCAAGGATACTTGTTCTTAATGGTCACTTTGTTCAACTGTCTAAAATTGATGCACAATCTCAACGTCCCATATTTCTTCTTCACGAATAGGACCGAGGCACCCCAAGGTGACACATTTGGGCATATATACCCCTTCTTCAAAATGTATTCAAGCTTCAATTGCAGCTCTGGTGTACTCATTCTGTTAAGAGTTTTTGACACTGGAGCTTCTCTAGGCATCAGGTTTATAGAGAATTCAATATCTCTCTTCGGGGATAATTCGGGTACCTCCTGGAATACATCTTCAAAAAATTTTAATAATGCATTGTTTCCCATATTCGTAACATTATCCTTATATGCTTCCTCCATATGGGTTGCAAATATTTGACAACCCTTCCTGTAGCACTTCTTCAGTTGTATTGTTGAGATTTCTCTGACAGTAACTTCCATGGAAATTCCTTGGACGGTTCTTTGTTTTCCTTCCTCATCCAGGCAAGTGAATGCCTTGTTATGAGAATCTAAGATGGCATGGTACTGGTCCAACCAATCCATCCCAATTAGAAATTCATAGGAACCTAAAGGTAAGCTGTTCAATTCGACCCTTGTGCTCAGTCCATTCATGTCCACTGGAAAGGACTTAACCAAATCAACAACCTTTCTCTTGGCTCATGTAGCCAGCTACACTAACCAATATTTTCCATGCTTATTTCTTGGCAAATGCAAACTTTCCACCACTCTAGGATCTATATAACTATGACTAGCTCCTAAATCAATTAAAATAGTAATAGTTTGGTTGTTGATCATACCTTCAAATTCAATCATATGTGACTGATATTCTACTTGCTTTTTGTCTAGGGCTACATAGATCCTTGGTATTCTACTTCCCATGTCTTCCACTATTTTTGCATGTTGAACATTGTGGAATTCTCTCACTTTGTCATTTATGTGGGGGAAATCTCTGTACATATGATTTCATTTACAACCCCAACATTCCATAGGTGGTTGTCTTGGCATTTGAAAACCTACTTCAGCCTTCCTCGGTTCTCTAAAAAATGGTTGTCCTTGAGGGCTATTTCTGAAAAAGGATGGTTTAGTTCCCTTCTTCCTCTGATCCACCTTGAATTTCTTCTTGTCTTCCCAAGCCTTTCGAAAAGTAGGATTTCCTCCTTGCTTCTCATATAAGAATTTTTATCTCCTTATAGTTTCTTCCATAGTTTTAGGATCATCATACTAGATCTTGTCATCAATGAAATATGGCAGTCCACTAAAATACCTTTGAATTTTGACAGTCTCATCTTTGATGAAAGGGACATATTTCAGCAATTCCAAAAACCTTCGTTCATATTCATCAATGGTCATTCTACCCAGCTTGAGTTCAAAGAACTCTTTCATATTTTTGTCATAGTATCTCTTAGTCAAGTATTTATTTTCAAAATACTTCTTAAATTCGTTCCAAGTAACATTTTTCTCTTTAATGTGTTTCACCTGCACAAGTTGATCCCACGACATGTATGCCTTTCCTTTCATTTGATACATTGCAATTCTTCCTTCTGCATGAGAGGAATAATTATGTAGTTGGAAATATTTCCTCGTGCCAAGAAGCCATGTCTCAGCATATTCCTCAAATGTAGGAGGCTTAATCTTGTTCTTTTCACCCTTTAGTTCATCCACTCCATATCTCTTGTGCTTTCTGGTAGGAGATGGGCTTGAACTATTGTGTGCTCTCCTCTTGGAGTGTCCTTGGGAGTGATGATGGTGTCTACCAACACTCCTTGATTTCCTCTTCCCATCAAGGGACCTGTGACTTCTTGATTTACTAGAGTCACTCTCCTTATCCAATTTCCTTTCTATCCTTTCCAGGCTCCACATAAACTTTAGTTGAATTCTCCCTGTTGATCCCTGGTTTTCATGATCTTTATGTTATCTGTTCGGTGAGTCTGGACATCTTTATGCAATCTTTCAATGATTTTCATCATGTTTCTCTCCTTATCGATCGCCTCTCCATGCCCATTGGAGTTCGATCCTTCAACTCCCAAATGGACATTCATTCCTCTTGCTTCAATCTTTGAACAAGAAACATTTTGTGCCTCCTCCATTTCTCTGTACTCTGCAGCAATTCAGTTCATTTCTGACAACCGTTAACTCTGCAAACACAATGTGCAGTCAACCGAAATTTTTTCAAGCCAACAGTCCTTAAAAATTTCCACATTATTCATAAACCAATATGATTCAAGAAAACGTTCATATTTTATTCTCTTTGATTCTCACTCAATCAGGAATCCTTAGAGATATTTTATTTCTAAGTTATGCTTTGTTCTACAACAATTTTTTGGGCACTAACCCCCTTTTCTTAGCCCCCAACCCAGACAACCATGGGTTTTGGCCAAGCGCTAGATCAATAGGTGCTTACTCGGGACCTCAGGACCTCGGGCCTATGACTTTGGGAGTTTTCAAAGAACATATTGACAGCCTCTCGAAGTTCTGAATTAATGAACTCACGAAGTAGGGTGAATCAATAGTCCATGACTACCCAACATCCAATGGCTAACATCCATTATGTAACTTCAGGCATCTGAGCTCTGGGACTTCATAGTTTCGTCACTTCATAGGATTTCACATCTGCACACCCCCAACACCCCGAACCGTTAATCTCTGAACACTTCTATGTCACCTTTGGTGACGTTATTATGTCTCGTCACCTCGGTGTTATGAAACTTTTGAAATTTCTTCCTTTCATTTCCTTATGTAACATTCTTTCAGAGTGTCAAGTCTACGAACTTCACAAATGGTACCACGCATTCACTAGGAGAATCAGGGCCCCCACCACCCATACTCGAGAGGAGGTCCACGTGGTGAAACATCAGAACAGACACGTGCCCCACTCAGATAGGTGACACATGTCACCTTCTCAGTGACATTTCAATATTTGACGGGTCTGAAACCCACTGAAACATGGCACACATCCCATGTTTCCACATAATTCCCAGTGACATCATCATGCCTCATTACTTCAGAATTTTTGGTTTCGAAAGTTTTCATGCCTACTTCCTTCTAGTCTCCCGAATTCTGAATTTCCAGACTTATTTACCTTCAAGTCCACATAGTACAGTTGTCACCAACTAAGGTGGTGGCACATGGCATGAATAGGAAGGTCCACGTCATCCATGGCGACATCAAACTGCCCCATTACATCTGCTCTTTTTCTTTAGAGCTTCGAGCTTCAGAAGTTTGTGCACCGACACACCCCACTTCTCCCGAATTCTGAAGTTACAATTTGCCATGAGATCTACATCTCACATCCACTTGCGCATATATCTGGTGGTTCTAATCCACTTTTTTCCCTCGTGTCTTACCTTCTTCTCTTGGCTTGATCTAATGGTAAGGCTTCCAGGTTAACCCTCCTGCACTTTCCCCAGATCTGACGGTCGTGAAGGATTCCCCTTTTATCGAACAAATCCTACGGCCAACATTACTCTACGTCCCAATACCACATTTATCGTGGTTTTATAATAATTCTACTCCTCCTGAGCTTCGTAACATGGCCAAGGTATCCTCTTGGCACTCAGGAATGTTCTGAGGTTTGAAATTGGTTCCTCTTGACAAAATTTCAACCTGAACCTTGGTTCTCATGACCACTTATCGGACCCATCCAGGCTTAGTGCTTGAAACTTGGCTCTGATACCACTTTGTAACGTCCCCGGCCATCAACACACCTCTACTGGGAAACGCTACCAAAATACCTTGTCTTCTACAACTAGCTCTGATACCAATTTGTAACATCCTCGACCATCAATAGACTGGGAAATGCCACTGTGGAACATAAATATATAACATGCATATTTAATGAATTTGAATCAAATAACAAAGAGTTACTACTACCATACAGACTCAAATGGAATTAACAGTAATCCATATATGAAACGGACTACATGATAACACTTCAAGAATCATAAAAATGCATAGCATATATAATTAAGCATGAAAATGACACTTATCTGTTAACTGAAGTAAAACCACCAACTGCATGCAGACCTTCCACGAACCTCCCAGCCTTAGACCACACTACTCATCACTCTCAGTAGTAGGTCACCCCTGATATGGGACTAAACTCCACTAGGTAAGGGATTCCTAGGCTAGGCAAGATCAATAGGAAAGTCACACAGTTTAAGAGGAAGGATTTATCTCCCAGGAGCCACTTACACCCACTGCTCACATACTCTCATTCCCCACATGCATGTCCCACCCCAGGAGTATACACCTTCACTATCACACAGTCCATCGGCTTCTCCACCTCCCTTGCCTTGGGCTTCAACAACATGATGGACTGGAATTCTAAGAGCTCTGTAGTAGCTACGGGACTCCTTCTAGGAGAAATCACCTCCTCATCACACTCTCTCACCTATAGAGAGTTTCTCATAGGCCTGACAACCTGCTTCTTCAATCCACAACCACCTCTCTCACCTGGAGAGAGAGAGTTTCTCATAGACCTGATAACCTGCTTCTTCAACCACAATAGCTAATTCGAGTAAGGCAAGGCACTAGTACATATTGNCATTAGAGACCAACAATTGAGGCCTTGGGCATGACAGAGGGTATCTTAGGCCATGGGATAGAGGATATCTCAGAGGTTGATACATATTCAGACTCTCATTGGGATGAGGATGGAGAGCTTTCGACAGTTACCAGTAGGGCACATCAACAGTGAGTGGGGATTGTAAGTGATGGACTTCCAAATTTGACATGGGATCTAGGATTCCATTTGGTTAGTAGTTTGCTTCATATTATGAGGATACAAGAGTGGAGGATACATTATGTATACTTTGAGTAGACAGTCATGATCAGAGTAGTGCAACATCAACATGATGGTCCCTGTTAGAGACTAGCATGGGACCCTGGGATTACAAGGCTGGGAATTTTATTGACTGATGGAGACGAATGGATGTTTGCAGGAGGAAGTCACTTTGACTTTCTAGTGAGATTTAGTATTAGGGGGAGCACGTCACTTGTTGGTGATTGGTTGAGGTATTGCAGTACGTCACTATGGAAACAACATGTTCAGTTAGTGGATGTCGTGTTGGGTATGGTACAGTCGTGGAGGATAGACTCATTTCGGGTTGAGACCGTGTGTTATTTGCAGGAGACTCATGGTGTTGATATGTTGCGGGACTTTCCTTCACGAGGCATTGTAGTTCACATTTTGATATGGGATCCAAGGATTGGAGTGCTTGATAGTTTAGTGTTTGATGGCACTGAGTTTCGAGTAGAGTGGTTGCTCGGGGAGTTGACTAAGATTCTTTAGCCATTGATCATTCTACTCATCATGGGAATTTGGGTGTCATGCGTGGTGAGCACTTGGAGATGCCACATCTTGAGGGGAGTCTACCTTGTGTCACACCGGTGGATATGGGACCCCGATATCATAGGTAGTTGGATTCAGTTATTGCTTGAGGACAAAAAATATTCTGACAGGGAGGACTGTAATGTCCCCATTTTAGGACATTATTACATTACAGAGTGTTATGCCTACCAGAGTAGCCAGATAGGGGTGACAGCAAGTTCGAGAGATATTGAGGGGTTTTATTGGGCTCAAATTGCATCGTTCATCATATTCATCATCAAGATCCATTCTGCACAACTTGACTTTGGTTCTGTTGCATTCCGACGATTTCCGTAATTTTGAGTTATTATAGGTTGTATTTTAATTGAATTCACTAAGAATGTCATAATGTGCATATTACTTGGAGAAAACTCTTAGTGTAATATCTTATCGGAATCAGGAGGAAAAACACTACAGGATAAGATGATGAGAAGTGACTTTCAGTGGCGGAAGAAGCCATAAAAATAGTTAAATCACTTTTTAGAATTAAATTGGTTAATTAATTAATNTATTCAGACTCTCATTGGGATGAGGATGGAGGGCTTTCGACAGTTACCAGTAGGGCACATCAACAGTTAGTGGGGATTGGAAGTGATGGACTTCCAAATTTGACATGGGATCTAGAAGTCCATTTGGTCAGTAGTTTGCTTCATCTTATGAGGATCCAAGAGTGGAGGATCCATTATGTATACTTTGAGCAGACAGTCATGATCAGAGTAGTGCAACATCAACATGATGGTCCCTGTTAGAGACTAGCATGGGACCCTGGGATTACAGGGTTGGGCATTTTATTGACTGATGGAGATGAATGGATCTTTGCAGGAGGAAGTCACTTTGACTTTCCAGTGAGCTTCAGTATTGGGGGGAGCACGTCACTTGCTGGTGATTGGTTGAGGTCTTGCAGTACCTCACTATGGCAACAACATGTTCAGTTAGTGGAGGTCGTGTTGGGTTTGGTACAATCGTGGAGGAAAAACTCATTTCGGGTTGAGACCGTGTGTTATTTGCAGGAGACTCGTGGTGTTGATATGTTGCAGGACTTTCCTTCACGAGGCATTGCAGTTCACATTTTGATATGGGATCCAAGGATTGGAGTGCTTGATATTTTAGTGTTTGATGGCACTGAGTTTCGAGTAGAGTGGTTGCTCGGGGAGTTGACTAAGATTCTTTAGCCATTGATCATTCTACTCATCATGGGCATTTGGGTGTCATGTGTGGTGAGCACTTGGAGATGCCACATCTTGAGGGGAGTCTACCTTGTGTCACACCGGTGGATATGGGACCCCGATATCATAGGTAGTTGGATTCAGTTATTGCTTGAGGACAAAAAATATTCTGACAGGGAGGACTGTAATGTCCCCATTTTAGGACATTATTACATTACAGAGTGTTATGCCTACCAGAGTAGCCAGATAGGGGTGACAGCAAGTTCGAGAGATATTGAGGGGTTTTATTGGGCTCAAATTGCATCGTTCATCATATTCATCATCAAGATCCATTCTGCACAACTTGACTTTGGTTCTGTTGCATTCCGACGATTTCCGTAATTTTGAGTTATTATAGGTTGTATTTTAATTGAATTCACTAAGAATGTCATAATGTGCATATTACTTGGAGAAAACTCTTAGTGTAATATCTTATCGGAATCAGGAGGAAAAACACTACAGGATAAGATGATGAGAAGTGACTTTCAGTGGCGGAAGAAGCCATAAAAATAGTTAAATCACTTTTTAGAATTAAATTGGTTAATTAATTAATTAAGTGATTTAATCAATGAATAATAAAATAAACAAAAAATTAAAGGGTATAAAGGAGAGATAGAGACCTCTATTCTCTCATCATGATGATTAATTATTTTGTATTCTCTTGTTTTGTTGAGCTTTTAGAAATTGGGGTTTGGAGGGTTTTGGTGACAAATCCTAGGATTGGTTTCCAACGATACACCATAGTTAGTCATTTTGTGGGGGTTTTGGTGACAAATCCTAGGATTGGTTTCCAATGATACACCCTAGCTAGTCATTTTGTGGGAAGAAATCACTTTGATCTCTTCATTGGGAAGATTATACTTCTAATCGAGTTGTGGCTGAGATTTTAGGGTGTGGGGGCGAATTAGTGATTGTGGGACGGGCTCATGTCCTGTTGGGCACATTCTTTCACTATTTGGGTGCACTCTAATCTAGATATGAACAGAAAATACTTGTTGGGTGTCTTTATTATGCAGCTGGGTGAGTTGCATACAAACCTGAGCACTCTCATTGATGAAATATTGCAGTTGGGCGAGTTTATGAAGTTCTGGGTCGTTTTCTTTCATTGTGGGATGAATACCTCACTGTTGGGGTGAATTTTGGGCTGAGAGAATGTTTATTTACTAGTTGGGCGAATTATTGAAGGCAGGGACCTAGTTCTGGGCCATTATTTCTCCATTTAAAGGCTGGATATCGCATGCAGGGCACACAGGATTAGAGGAGGGCGCATTTGTCTCTAAGGAGGGAGCACTTTAATAGTGAAGGGTGTATTGGTGATTGTGAAGGGTTGTAGAGTGCCAAAGGAGGGTGTATTGTTACAACAGTGGTTGCAGAACCTTTGAAGGGAACTCCCTTATTTCATCAAGTGTATTGGCTGCCAATTGTTTGGGGAAACCTACAGCCACTACCACAATACTCTTGTTGTTACTCTTGTTGTTCTTCGAGCCTGTATCAAACATAGGAAATATTAAAATAGAGCTACATCAGTTTATGAGTAGAATGGACTGCATTTTCCCTGAGTTGAATTTGACATTGTGGGGATCCATTCCTATCCAGAAGAGGGCGACCTGAACCTATAATATGGCCAGCTTGTAACAGGTCAGATTATTGCAATAAAAACCAAATGTTTGTATGCATTTTTCCTTGTTGTCCTGTGTGTTAAATTGTTGGTTATTTCCTTGTAAACTCTGCTGAAATAGATAGTCTGAACATGAATCTTATTGGTGGCAAGTAAGCATCATTCATCCTGAAAGATACATAAGAAAACCAAAACAATAAATCCATAAACAAACAACAACCAATATAAGTGTTACATGGAGGATTGGAGTATGATTACAAACTGTTTGACAAAAACTCTATATCAGATATGCGCTACAACCAGCAAAGAAGGGGTTTATTAGTGAGAACAGAGGATTTCCATCAACTGTTTGACAAAAGACTCAAACCAAAGGTTTTGTTAAATACTACAACAATAGATCTTGAGCGTAAGGTGTTGAGTGGCCCATGTTCCCATTATTCACCCTTTAGCCTGAGGTTCAAGGAGAAGAGCTTGGTGCATCAGAGGCATTCACCTTCATTCGAAGAGGTAGTMTTCTTGTGGTCYATTCAYRAYGAATACCTAAAKGRKTAGAGGTATCGATGAAAKGACTAKATGAAAAKACCCCCCMAMYTCTCKAGTGGGYGACCTCTTGAGTGGTTACRTTGAAAACCCTTGAAGACCRTGGAGAGTCCAATGAAATTCTTTGAAGTGGAGAGCTCTTGGAAGCGGCATAGCAAAGTGTATTCTTTGAAGACCTTGATATTGTGATAGACTTCCTTTGTTGATATTTGTACTATTGGAGGAGAGTTTGACTTCTCTATTATGAATCTTCCTACCTAAGAGGAATGTTGGAGTTGAGGGAAATTGACTTTGATCAATTGCTTAAATGATCTCCACAGAGAAAAAGAGACATTCTTGCTTAGACAATGTAGCTTAACACCTCCTTAAGGAGTCTGATGTAACCCTTTCATTTGTGAAAGGAGAGAGCTCGAGGGGAAGAATGTGTTGAATGGTCCATGTTCCCATTGAGTTTGAGATTCAAGGATGAGAGCTTGGGGTAGTAGAGGCATTGGGTATGTAATAAAATTTTGCAAAATTATGACAGGAACAAAGCTACGGAAGTGCATCAGGCTGGGTGGAAGCTCGCACATATTGTCCCCATCTGTAGGTTTTGTGTTCTGATCTTCGCCATATACCCGACCTTGACACTCCCTGCAAGAGGCAACTAGCTTATATTTCACATTTTATGAATTGGGTATTGAATTCATAGGATTCTTATAACGATTCTTACCAGCACAATAAGATTCTTATAAGAATCGTTGTTCGTCGACCCACTTCTCCTTCACCGACTCAAAATACGACCTCATCACTCACTAACATGCAACCTGGAGGTCATCATGCCATTGTACTGCAATGAGAGTGCAGAGAGGCTGGGCATAGTCGCCATGAATACGGGAAGAGGGCCATGTATTCTGTTGTAGCTCAAGTCCACTGCAATCAACTGACTGTCCGTGCCATAGCTTCCCGACACTTGCAATGAAGTAAATCTGTTGTAAGAGAGGGTCAGTTGTTCCAAGGCCGGATGATCGAACAACTTCGAAGGCAAAGGTTCCGACAGTTTATTGTCACTCAGGTCTAATACTTTAAGCATGCTCATCCCTGCCAGATTGAGCCATAGTTTGCCACTCATCNCAAGAGGTAACTAGCTTATATTTCACATTTTATGAATTGGGTATTGAATTCATAGGATTCTTATAACGATTCTTACCAACACAATACGATTCTTATAAGAATTCTTATAAGAATCATTGTTCGTCGACCCACTTCTCCTTCACCGACTCAAAATACGACCTCATCACTCACTAGCATGCAACCTGGAGGTCATCATGCCATTGTACTGCAATGAGAGTGCAGAGAGGCTGGGCATAGTCGCCATGAATACGAGAAGAGGGCCATGTATTTTGTTGTAGCTCAAGTCCACTGCAATTAGTTGACTGTTCATGCCATAGCTTCCTGACACTTGCAATGAAGTAAATCTGTTGTAAGAGAGGGTCAGTTGTTCCAGGGCCGGATGATCAAACAACTTCGAAGGCAAAGGTTCCGACAGTGTATTGTCACTCAGGTCTAATACTTTAAGCATGCTCATCCTTGCCATATTGAGCCGTAGTTCGCCACTCATCCCATTGTGCTGATGAGCTGGATTGTGACTAGCGAGGTGATGCGGTTGTGGGTGCTTCAGCTGGTAAATTACATCTTTTCTATTTTTCTTCCCTGTCATAGCTTATATATAAAGATGAAAAACAAAACCTTCAGATATTTCCTTGTTTCAAATCCCTTCTATTGATGATTGACTAATACCCAATTTGGGAACATAAAATATAAGTGGGACAGGCTTTATGAGCATTTTTTGGATGTTGAACTAGAGAGATATTCTTGTACAAGATCAATGAGCAAACTAGCCCATTCCAAATGCAAAAAAGAAATAAATCTACATTGTTGTTTCTTATGAACCCCTTAACATTTTATGAGCATGTATTTTATTGTTGATATATCCAGATATCCTAGACAAGAACAATGAGCAAACTAACCCATTACAAATTCGCACAAGAAATGGATATGCAGTGTCGTTGCTTTTTCTCTTTTCCCATAAGTTTCTCCATCTTGGTCATGAGTTTGATTCTTACTTTTTGT
>JZKD02S1346574.1:122930-133808 GCA_000966675.3 Picea glauca | reverse complement strand
CTATGCAAAAAGGGGCCAAGGGCGTCGAGCCTAGTTGCCGAAAGGATGATCATGATCTCCATGCACCATCTGATCCGACCTCGATCCTGGTTTTTGCCTGGAGTAAATGAAGATGAGAAGGGGTGGTTGAAACCTCTCTTCAGGTATTAAGTGTAAAGTATGGATAATCTAGCAAGCGGTCTTCTCAAGAAGGTCCTGTGTACCCACTTTTCTGAAGAAGCCATGCCGAGTCCTTGACCAGTTAGAGAAGGCCTGCACATGCTAGTTCGGCACTTAATGGCTTAGCTACCCCCCTTGTAGGAGCCAAGGTGGCGTCTGACAAAGAACACCCGCCAGATTTTCGCTAAAAAGACACCAAGCCTTGAGCATCTGGGTGCACCTCTGTTGGGTGTTTTACTCTGAGTATATGAACTCATTCTTTGTATTTTGGGAGATCTATCGATGGTTGAGCGAGGCTCCTGGTTGTAAAACTTTAATGAAGCACTGTTATTTATGGTTATGTATGGACTCTCGAGTCTTCTTGCCTTATGAATGTCAGTTTCTTTCATGTCTTTGTTCAACTGTGTTAGAGCAGCTCGGAATTGGAGGATCCAGTCGAGTTGTAACTGTTATAGGATGATGTAGAATTTGATCACTGTGACAGTCACATTGTCTCTAATCAGTTTTTGTGTTTTTCCCTAACGCTGAAACGACATGGAATTGGAGAATCCAATCAAGTCTCCCTTTCAGTTTCTCGAAGCCCTGAACCAGAGGATCTCGCCTTCAGAGTTTTTCTTCTACAAATTATTGAAATCCTGTTGCCCGAAGTAGTTCGTTCACTCTTCTTATCAATTCTTCCACCTGTTCACCTTTTAATCAACCCGTTGACTGAAGTTAGATCAAGACCTCCTTTGTTTCTTACATGCCGGACCCAGTCTCTGAGTTAGAGTGACATCTCCCCGAGTCTCTGTCCATTCGATCACCCATTAAAAACTACCGTGACACAAAACTGATGGGCGTCAGGCTCTGCTCCTACAAGCAATCCAGGAGTGACTTCCTTCGCCAACAGTGATATCTGAAAATGCACCCAGCAGTCACATGTTGTATATTTATCTTAATGAACCAGCCATTGAAGAACATCCATGGACAAAAAAGGCTAAAACAGGGGAAACCTCAAAGGGGAAGAAATCTATAAATTCAAAGAAGATCATTAAGTATCTCAAAGAGCACAAACAGCTAGAAAAAAAACTCCAGGATACAACAGAAATTGAAGCTGGTAGAAAAACACAATAATCTCTGTAAATTTTCTAAAAGGCTAAGGAAGAAAAATATTAAATTGTATTGGATTGGGATAGTGATCAAGACTAAGTTTCTTCAAGAGAAGAATAAACACCAAACCCCTATCAAAGGATGAAGAAAGTCTGGGATTTTTGTAAAAATGCAGGTTTCATCAATTTTGACTTGCGCTACAAAAAGGTAGTTCTTTTTGCAGATCCCTTTTTTTAGAAATTGTTAAAGCACTACAGGAATATAAAGGCCCTTTTTTGTGACAAGTTCAAAGACCATGAATTGTGAAGACCAAATAAAGTTTAAGATTCTCCCTACATATTTTTCTCCAACTTGTTATTCTATATCACATTTAGTTGTGGATCAAAGGCTATTTTGGAGAAGTCAAAGATGTGATCCATAGAAAGAGGACCTTGACCTAGAAATTAGGATTCTAGTTTTCATTATTCAATGTAAGTAGTTCAATGTTTTTATAGTAAATTTTGGTACATCGAATGTATGGTCATAAATGAACCTACTTTTTAGGATCTAAGATCTGATTTTGTATGTATTCCATATTTATAAAAGGAGGATCAAAAGAGAGAGAATGGGCCAGTTTTTGGGTGTTGGAAAGAAGGGATGAGTCTAGAAATATTGTAAGTGGGCTTAAACCTTGCAAAAATTTGTAGTCAAGGAATCAAACACCCCGATGATCACATTGTCAATCTGTGTACTTATTTTCTTGTCTTATTTGAATGCAATGGAGATTACTGGAAGGCATTGGTTTCTTCTTGATTCATTTTTTATTTCGGTGAATGATTTACTGTTAAATTACATGTTTCTGGAAATTTGTATTCAAGTACTTGTTTCAGGTTTAAGATATAATTTTGAACTTGAAAATATTCTTAACACAAGTGAACAAATTGTTGACTTGTATCATATGTTTATTTTTCTTTTTCTTCTATATCCATTGTCTATTTATCTGATTTATCAGTGTGAATTCCCTTGACTAAACGAAGTGTTGTTGATTACTTAAATTAAATTGAAAGATTGTCACCATACCTATAATATTTCAACATAGCCAAGTACTTGATTCATAATCCAAACCAAACAAATTTTGCAATAACTAAGGTGTCCTAACTTTTCCCTATAGCAGTATAGTGAAAAACTTAGGGATAACAAGAACTATGCCTATCACATCTTGAAATAGAATTGTTTGTTTGCTTGGGATGGTGGATTGGGTAGAATGAGACTGGGATATAAGATCAAAGGCAACTCTCATACTCATACAATACATCCATGGACTGAAGGTAATTGAACTTGATTCTCATAAACTTAGGATAAAAGGGTGAAAGAGGGAAGAAATGAGAAACACATGTATATGAATATATTAATCTCATAGGATGCTCAATCAATACATTCACCAGAATGAATATCCAATAATCAGAAATGCTTTCCAATTACGAATACAAATACATAAATGAAACTTATAAGGAATGGAAAATTACAGCAAATGCTTTACTACTAAGGAATCCATAAAACACAGATCATTAATGAATTATTCATCAACAATCACTCCATTTAAGAAGAAAAAGGGTATGATAGAGTACAGAGACACACAAGTCTGAAAATAAACTCACAAAGATACTTCAATAATTAGACATATGTATTAAATCTGGTTTCTAAATAAAAATTTAAACTTTACAATCAGATTCCAAATCACAAGAACCTCCTCTTCCAAAAGGAAGATCCCCCAACAACATTCCAAATCCTAGAATTTATAGCCAATTACAAATTGTTACTCACTTTTTGGAAATAATATCTATCACTAAACTAAAAATAGATTCTCGATCCTTTGCAAGAAGTCTTGAAATGTTGAGATTGAATTTTAGCTACTAATTTTTCTCCATCAAATATGGGATATGGATTTTTTGTTGATTGTTTTTTCCCTCTAAAAGCTCCTCCACCTGTCATCAATCTCCCTAGAATCTTGTAATTGCAAGGTACCCTTCCACCTAATACTATGCCACTTATTCACACATGGTGTTTATTGGTTTTGTAGACGAAAATCTCCAAGGTAATGGAAAATTTGTCTTCACACAAGAATAGAACAACTTGCATGTATTGGAAACCTTGCCAAGAAATGCAGAGACCCTTTTCAGCATTCAATGCATCAAAATCCATCAATATTTAATCACAAATGTTCTTGGGAAGGAGAATATTCATCATGAATGGTTGCTAGAAAATTATCCCAACCACCTCTAATAAAGAAAAATTGAATATAAATAGACAGTCAGTACACCTACTTATCAGGTTTATGTTCTCTTGTTACCTTCCGACCAGTTGGAGAAACCAATTGTGCCCAATTTTTGTCATACATATCATTGGATTTTGTAGTCTCCAAAGATAATTTTTTACCACTAATAGAGCTACCAAAATTTTCTCTTGAGTTAGATCTATATGTTTCTATAGAACTTGAAGTCAACCCTGTTTAATTTATGGTGTTAAACGAATAATTGGAAGATACATTTGAAGAATGTCCATCAATGTTTCCATTATGACCATAATATGGTGGGATTTCCCCTGTTTTTCTTGTAAAATATGCAACTGAAGCCTCATAATTATAATCAAAAGACTCCCCATAATGCACAAGAAGCAAAGGTTGTGAATCCTTTTTGTTGCTCTTTGAAAATCCCTTGACCCTATATGCATATATGAGTGTATTGAGTGTATATTCAGAAAATCCTGCATTTGGAGAAATATAGGAGATCATAACCATGTGTGAATCACCAACAAATGAATCATGAAGCACCTATGTCAATTTGCTTCCTTGGAAGGAAATGTGAATATGGCTATTGTCAATATCATGTATGCACTATGTTCACTTCCAGCCAGATCATTAAAAGAAAGCATCTTGATTGTTTTTCCCCAATTTTCTCATTGCCACCATTTTTCCATCGATCGACATTGTGTCAATCCCATATCCTGACCCAAATTCCTTAGAAACATGGTCACTATCATAACTGTGCACTAGAACAATGAATTTCATATGGTCGAAAATGTAATGTGTTCTATTGACATGGAAGCCTACTAGAAATCCATTCCACTGAAGGCTATGGCTATCCTTCTTTGTGTACATCATCTGGAAGTGATAAGGAAAACTCTCAATCTTTTTTTTGATGAGGAGCTCGACAAGATTCTTTGCCATGTCGTTGAAATAATAAACAACAATGTTCAACCAATACAGAGCCTCTACTACTCTATGTTGAATGATGAAAACATGTAATTATCTTTGTATTCTTCAGGTGTTCCCGTGAGTGATTCGTAATCACATTGAGACTTGGTATATGTCATGCATGATAGTCGATGGAACCCTCGATCAACACTTGGGCTCTCCCCTTTAAAACTGAACTTTTTTGTGCTCACATGGCATCTAAGACTTGGGAATTTTATGATGCTTAATGGAATTTGATTTATTTATGTTTGTGGAATAATCCCACATGGAAAAGAACATGATTTATATATATATATTTTATAGTTAATTCAATATAATACCAACCGACGCGTAGTGCATATAGAATGGGATCCTTGTGGGCTTTCTCCTTGGTGCCTTATACGAGTGTTATTCTCGTGCCTTGGCTCTTGATTTTGGCCTTATGACTTAGCTCTCGGTTGTATKCTTGGAGATTGWGTGTGTATCCCAATACTTTTGGTATAAATARCAATGCCTTTGCATATGTATTCTCRAGAGCATTAAGGAACCCATATTTTAATAAAAAAWTCAATTGTTTTTACCAAAATAATAATAATAATAGATTATAGGTGCTAATAGTGACCATCAATATTACAATGGTTTCAATGTTTGTTTGTATCCTTGGAATGATGTGTAGTGGTTCCATCAATATTACAATGGTTTCAATGTTTGTTTGTATCCTTGGAATGATGTGTAGTGGTTGTTGTCTTCTTGTCCTTTCCTTTCCACTTCTTCTTCCCCTTCTTGGAAGCATATTGGTGGTCTTTATGTTTGGAACCACTTGGTTGTCCTTTCTTATGGTCTATATTCACCAATTAGTATGTTTGCACACGTGACTCATCAAATTTCCTAGGTTTAAAGATCATCACTTTATTTCCTAAATGAATGTGTATACCCCCATATACTTGAGGAGTACATATAGGTTCTTAGAGGATATACCTAACATAATCATCATTTTTCTAAACTTGGTCATGTACTCTTGCACACTCATCCCTTTTCATTGCCCAAAGTGATTCCAATGGTTACACTAGTACTTTGCATACCCAATAGGGTAAATATGGTACTTGATGATGGTTTTAAACACCACCCACTTAGTTACTAGGGCATCACATCTAGCCTAATTGTATCTATGTGGCTTTCCCACCAAGTTAGTGCATGGCCCTCTAATTTCAGCTAGGAAAATGAAATCTTTCACTCCTCTTCTATGTTATGAACACTGAAATAAACTTCTAATCATTGCAACTAATGATTCAACTTAACATCATCAATATCACCTTGGTAGGGGTTGATGTCCACTTTTTCTTCCATTTTAAATAGATATTTTGAAGAAGTGAAGACACTCGAACTTGGTTTCTCTTTCTTTGGTTCTTTTTTCTACTCCTTTTCTAGGTCTTCATTATCTTTGAATGTCTCATCCAATCTAACTTCTAATTCAAAGCCACCAACCTCATCGAAAGGTCCAAACTTGTTCACTAGATCCACCATGAGGAGGGACATGTTGCAAGAGATATTATTGACTTTGTATTCTAGTTTCATAAATCTCTTTCCTGCCTCATCCTGAGGGTTGTTACAACTAGACACATTCACCATAGATAGGTTTCTAGGAAGTCCATATTAAGACCATTCTTGTATCCTACATGTTCCCACAAAACACATTAAAAAAAATACTCTAATACCAATATGATCTATAAACAGTTCTAGATATTTGATTGGAACAATTCATCACAACTGATCTTACAATGTTATGAAATATTTTATTATGCAATTTATTACCTTAGATCTCATATTTATTATTAGTATATTAATGCTAAAATTATGAAAATAACTAAAATAAAAATGAAATAAAAAAACAAATGAACACACCATCCACACAAATGAACATAATATGTGACCTGAGAAACTTGATATGAGAGAAAAGCCAACTAAAAGGTGAGGCTTTTTCTTTTCTCTCTTTTTCTCGGTTAAGAAACCCAAATACAACGAAAGAGGCACTCTCTATGGAGTTTCCCTAGACATTGTGGCATGAATTGTTGCTACATAATCTACTACCTCCTATATTATGCTTCAATAACCCACTCCTTGATGCTCTGCTCAACTATGGAACAATAACAATACTAAAAGAATGGAACATGTTTTCTTCCTAATGACCCAGTATTTAACATAGCCTAATAGTCATCTAGGGTTAGGGTTAGGTTTTTTGCATGCATCAACCCTCAATTAGTGTTAGAGTATTGGACCCTCTATAATCTTCTTGAAATTCTACATGTGACTAGCCTCACATGTGTGAGTAATGGGGGCTAATGCGGCATCCACTTAGTACCATGGTGGTTAACTTGTGGGAGGCATAACTTCTTTATATAAACTTCGATTGAGATTATTTTCATACCGTTGGAAATATTTTAGTGTGTAGAACAATGTCGAGGGACTGAGAGATATGATTGCAAAGTTTTGACCTCAAAAAGTGTCATTGGATACCTCAAATTGGCTCTCGAAGGTTTAATTACCTAAATCGTCCCACTATGACCTACCCCTAAAATGGGCCTTGCAAGCCAATTCCTCCAATTTTTCCACCCTAAATGTACCAATATAGATGAAAAAATATATAATTATTCATTTTGAATTGCTTGGAGTTTGGTCATGGATGAGAAAATGGATGCACTTAGAAAAAATGATACATGGGACTTGGTATCATTGCCTGATGGATGGAAACCCAATGGATGTAAATGGATATTCAAAAACAATATTAGTTTAGACATGGTTTGGATGGAAATGTTGAAAACCACAAGGCAATGTTGGTTATGAACGGATATTCCCGGATTGAGGGGATAGACTTTAGTGAAATCTTTTCCTCGGATTCTAAGTTAACATCTATTAGGATTTTATTATCTATAGTAGAAAATTTTGATTTAGATAGAAAACAGATGAATATGAAAACAACATTTCTACTTGGTGACTTGAAGGAGGAGATCCATATGACAGAGGTAGAGCACCACATTCAAAAAGGTAAAGATCCATTAGTTTGCAAATTAAAAAAGTCTTTATATGGTCTCAAACCGTCTCTCGAATTGTGGTACCAAAATTTTGACACTTTTGTGTTGGGATTGGGATTTATGAAACCCAAATCAAATCACAATGTGTGTTACAAATATGATAGTGTGAATTTCCTTGTTATCACTCTATATGTAGATGATATGTTATCCTTTGGTAACATTAAGGATGTGATTTGTGATTTGAACTCTCATCTTTCAACACAATTTAATATGAAGGACTTGGGGGTTGCAAAATATATCTTGGGAATGGAGATCAGGAAAGATAGAGAAAATATAATGCTTTTGTAGAGCCAAAGTAAGTATGTAAACTGTGTGCTACAACATTTTTTCATGGAAGATTATAGACCATTGAGTATTCCAACTTTTGTGGGAACTAAACTTTCAATTCAACAATGTCCCTACAACACCTGTAGAGATGGAGGATATGGTTTATGTTCCTTATGTTAATGCAATTGGTGGTTTGATGTATGTTATGGCTTGTACTAGACCAGACACTGCCCAAGGAGTGGGAGTCTTGAGTGAATTCATGGCTAATCCCATACGTGAACATTGGGCTACAATGAAGAGGGTATTAAGGTATTTGTGAGGTACTTCTCAATGTTTTGTTTTCTATCATAGTGATGTTTCAGGGGAGCTATACTCAATGGATATATAGGGTTATGTTGATTCTAATTAGGGAGGGGATGTAGGTAGAAGAAGATATATGAGAAAATATGTGTTTCAATTGTTTGGTGGATTAGTAAGTTGGAAGAGAAAGTGACACGTTGTGGTCACTTTGTCCACTGCATAGGGGAATTATATGGCATCTACTCACACCTATGAGAGGCCATTTGTCTTCTGAAGTTGTGTTCATAAGTAGGGCTAAGTCATAGAGATATTATATATAAATGTGACCATAACAATGTCATTTGTCTAGCTAAGAAACCAACCTTTCATGCAAAGACAAAGCATATACATACTCAGTACCATTTCATTAGGGGCATGGTAGAGAATGGGAGGGTGATACTAAAGAAAGTTGACACTTTGCAAAATGTTCCAAATGCATTAATGAAACTAGTGAGCATAGGTAAATTCAAGAGGTGCTATGAGTTTATGGCTCTTATAGCCCCTAGCAATTAGCTCATAGTTTGATGCATTCCCCTTATACTCTTGCAAGGTATATGACAAGTGGGAGAATGTTAGAATGGGTGTGTCATACACCTTGCAATCATGTAGTGAAGCAAGGAATAAATGCAAAGCTATAGTTGGAAATAATTGTTCAGTAGTGGCAAGGAACAAATGCAGAGCTATAGCAAGGAATAATTGTTGAGTAGCAACAGGGAATAAATGCATATAAATCATAGGAAATGAATGATAGGCACAAACAATTGGCCAATTAGTTGTTGTTGGTTTCTAACATGTAGAATTGAAAAATCATAAATGGTTTATGGTTTTTTTATGCCTATTTATTGAGTGCTAGGGTTGGGGAAAAACAGATTGTGAAATTTAACATAATGTTATATTGTTGAAATCATTTTGCTAGTGTCAAACACTCTTGTTGAGAGCACTCAAACTCTCTAATCTATTGTAACCATTTAATTGTTAAATAATACATTGAATGTGTTTTAAAGCTCTAGGAAAGGTTTACCCCAAAAAAACATTATGTAATAATTGTATGTTTCTATGTTGTTTATTACTTCAGTGTATTCTTCTTTTGTTGATTAGTGTAAGAAGAGTATTCAACACCTCACCTCTATATTCTTTCAATAATTAGTAGTAAGTTGTGAAAAGATTGAAGTTATATTTCAACTTTGTTTTAAAATTTCCATGGGTGCGATACATAGATGATTTTAGGGGCTAAATGTTGCTAATGGACTAATTTTCCATGGTTTTTCCCAAAAAACGATTCGTCAATTTCCATTTTTTATTAAAAAAAAAAAATCGCCCAAATTTCATAGAATAAAATTATTTCCCTTAAAAATCGTGAAAGTTTTATAGAACTATATAAAATCTTTTGAAATTTGAATATTTTAACAAAACTATCGCCAAACATTTTTACATTGTGCATATTAAGGACTACTAAGATTAGCCAATGTTTCTACATTTTAATATAAATTTTCATCCTTAAAATCATCCCTAGTGGAATAAAGCTAATATATAACGACATTAAAACGCCATTGAACATACACAAACAACATTTTCAAAAGAGAGAAAAATTAGATTGTCTTACCAACATGACTTGTGTTCTATCTTCCTTACGGAATCGCCTAACAAAACACCTTTTTTGTTCAGATCTTGCTTGAAAACGTCTTCATCAAAGTCTAGCAGAAAGAGCCCCGGCCCCCACCGAAAACTAAAAAACCACTGACTTCACACTAATTTGGTAGTGTCGTTACAAGAAGTATCTTCCCTCAATGCTAAAGCCCGCATGCTTGCTACGTCATCTGTTCGTCGGTGTAAAGGATATTCATTGCTTTAGAAAAGAAACATTGAGAGCATGGTTGTTGCTGCTCCATGAATCATATAGTAAAGAAATTAGAAACTTATATCAAAGAAAGAAATAACGATTGTTGTGGAGATTTTTACAGCCAACATTTGAGAAGAAATAATCGGCATAAAAACAGTTAATTCAATTGATAGAAAATATCAGTTGGATGTGTTTCCAGCAGCAATAAGCTACCGATTAACCCCAAAAAACTATGTTGAGATATATTGTACGAGACCAACTAGTCTTTATGTCGTCCTACTTCTCTGAGCATTCTTACCATCATCAATAAACCCACCACAAGTAGAACATTTAGACTATACCAAATTAAACATTAGTCAATAATGAAAAACTTCTCCCCTTTTATTATTAGATTTAGTTTCTTTTATTATTAGATTTAGTTTCTTTGAACAATGACATGTTACATTTCTAAAATGATAATATAGTGATCAACAATTTTTTCCAATAATTAATATAACAAGATGATAATGCACCTATTCTCAAGTAAGGATTTCACATGTCCTTGCTTTTCATTAGTTTAAAAATTAGCTTTGAAAATGATAAAAAAAAATGTATATTAAGTAATTGGATCTATTATTTGTAAATTAAAGTTTTTCTATTAATGCGCCCCCCACATATTAAATGTGGGTGGGGGGAGGGCATTAATAGAAAAACTTTAATAAAGTTTTTCTATTAATGTTGTGGGTGGGGGAGGGCATTAATAGAAAAACTTTAATAAAGTTTTTCTATTAATGCTCCCCCCCCACCCACATTAATAGAAAAACTTTATTAAAGTTTTTCTATTAATGTGGGTGGGGGGGAGCATTAATAGAAAAGTTTTTCTATTAATGCCCCCCTTATTAAAG
>JZKD02S1346574.1:94136-106516 GCA_000966675.3 Picea glauca | reverse complement strand
GTTTATTTGTAATCATTAAGAGAGGGTGTTAGAATTAATGATTAATTTAGAGATTGGTTTGGAGTTGGTTGAAGATTTGTAGGAGTTGTTGAGATATTCTCTCAACCTCTATAACTAAGTTTAGAACAAGTTGGATCTAACTCCAACTATTTATATGTATTGTAATTGAGATTCAATGTGGAATACAAATTAGTTTTGTGTGTTGTGTACTAACTAAGTTTAGAACAAGTTGGATCTAACTCCAACTATTTATATGTATTGTAATTGAGATTCAATGTGGAATACAAATTAGTTTTGTGTGTTGTGTACAATCTCTCTGCTCTCTCATTTTCTTAATAGTGACATTGTTGTGATTCATGTTTGTTTAGTAAAATACTTACGGAGGCGTAAGAGGGGTGCTCGTTCTTTTGCCATGGATGGCTATAAGATTGCGATGGAGGAACCGTTCATGTCTGACAGAGGAGAGGTTGGCCTTAACTTAAAGGCAAGTTTGTATAGTGGATAAGGCTAGCCAGCATGTTATACTATGATTACTGAAAAGCACGTGGCCATTTGCAACAAACTTTTCAGTCATTGTTAAAAAGGAAAATTCAACATTAATAAAAAAGCGATTCTTAAATATATGATTTAACAAATATTAAATTTATAAAAGTTTGAATCTTAGTGATTTAATCTTTGTTTTCGTTATTGTATTTTTTTTAAGTGGTGGATAGTTTCAATTTTAAATGGAATTTATCATTTTAATTGACATCTAGTCAAGATAAAAGATCCCAGTAGAATTGATCATTTTAGTGTATCAATGTTAATATAAAATTTTAAATTAATTAATAAATCTATATTTTGCTAATGCTTTTATCTTTTTATATTATATTTAATTAATAATACTTAATCATCAATTTTCAGATGCCCGAGAGATCTATCTCTAGCAAAAAAAAATTATGTGCTATGACATTAGTTCCCACTAACATTATTTGGTCTGGGGTAGGTAAGTTATAGCGGGTAGTAAAGTGACGGTAGGTCAGGTTATTACAACGTAAGTAATGTTGCAAGCTTTCAGGTGTCTTAGCAAGGCAGGATGCATGCTTTAGCTCTTTAATGCAGCCAAGGTTGGTATGCTAGTTTCGTAGGGTTTAAACGCAGTGGGTTTCTTTACAACACGGACTGCGAGAATTATATTTCTATATCCTCTGTAAGTTATCCAGCGGGTTTATCGGAAGAAGAAATAAAGGAACACCGGGACACAGCCAACGGATTGGACGAACCAAGCCAGAGAAGTTATACCACATTTAAGACATACGTTGCTTCCAACCTTTCTTAAAGCCCAATATAGAGGATACGTATGGGTGAAGAAATGAGACCAAGCAAGCACCTTAAAACTTTTATGACCCGTGGGAAAAAACCCATCATTGCAAGAGTGGTTGGACTTGAAATTTGTGAGGTCTATCATCCAGCTATCATAAATGTTGTCTAGTGGTCATTAAAAAAAAAGCATTAAATGTGGGATGCTAGGTCACTGAATGTGGGACCAAAGCAAAATCAATTTTTACCAAAGCGAAATCAATTTTTACCAAAGCTAAATAAATTTTTTGATTAGATGCCTCATATGACTAGCATAGTCGACTTGCGGCTGGAGAACGTCGAAAGGGTTTCATTCAGAACAAGAGCTCTGACTGAGCCGAGGCCCGACTCCAATATAGAGCGCACATAAAACCTCTGTGCAGGTTGTGGCATCAAACGACCTTTCAGATATAAAAAATGAATGAGTGCCACCAAAACGAAATTTGTGCAAAGTGTTTTTTAATGATATAAATGTGACCTGCATATATTTTAATCCTCCTTAATCATTTGAACATGGCAATTATGTATTTTTACAGTAAATTTATAATGTGATTAGGTAAATGTAAAAAAGTAAACATGTTAACGGATGCCTTCATAAATGCAAGGAAGTTATGAACAATAAATCTAACGTATTGATTTTGGAGGACGACTAAAAATATACCAGCATCTTCAATGCTTATCCATCATATTAGAATTTAAGATTAAAAGATAATTAATTGTGCTCATTGTCAATAGGTACACGCCTTTCGGCTTAACAAGTGAATCAATTTTCTCATTAAATGCCTCATATGACAAGTGGGAAAAAAACCATCATTGCAAGTGTGGTTGGACTTGAGATTAGTGAAGTTTGTCATCTAACCGTCATTAAAAAAGGGAAGCATTAAATGTTTCCCAATCATCATTAAAAAAAAAAAAGTAATACATGATTTAATAACCTGAAAATCAAAACGAAATCAATTTTATATTTATTATTTATTAAAAAAATAAAAAATAATCATTAACCAGAGTTAACTTTATGCAACTTCAATATAAATATAAATTGTTTTAAATTGTTTTTCATCAAAATTCACACATTAATATAAATAGATTCTAGGTGTCTATGTTAGCATATTTTAGCGCTCCAGATGTCTAGGCTAACTAAAATTAATTATAAATAAATAAAGGCTTTACCTGTTTTTTTGCCCGTTGTTGTTTTCGCTACCAGGCCTAGTTTCAATTCCTATTTATTGTCATGATCTTGTGAAAAGGCCTCTCCCGGGGGAATTGGGATGATTAGGGACACAAATCTTTATGGTATATAGTTTGGTTGATTGCAATTGTCTTTTTTATTTTTTGGAAACACTAGTTTATAACTACTTTTAACGAAGAATTATATCCACTCAGCCCAGGGGAATTGAGGCTATTTTAGCAAGAATTTTCTTGTCAAAATCAGTCTTAGTATCTTTCGTAGAGATTTTGCGTACCTTCCTATCGGGGCCAGGTTCATATGAGTGCTTTTTTGGACTTTTTAGGGCAAGAATTTCCTGGTACTCATGTTGCGTGGTCGATGTAACTCTCTCTGCTTCATGATGTAATTTTTTGTTTTATGAAGTAACATATGAATCATTTCTTAAAAAATAACACATATTTGGTCTTTTGTAAGGCACAAGACAATCAAACTTTATTTTGGAGCATCTAAAGAACATCTGGATTCCCTAAACTGTCAAAAATCTTGTTGCAGCCTTCTTTTACTGTGTAAATACCCAATTTCTCTCCTAGACCCTAAAACAGTGTTCTTCGTCTTCTTCATTAATCAACTCACATGGGTAATTTCAAACTTAAGGATTCTGAACTCATTTACTAATTTTGAAGGCAAGTCTCTAAAACTATGAGATCTTGGTGATGCTAATTGAGCCTTGTAACATTCGATTTGCTCCCAAACTATGAGATGGACACTTTCCCTTCCGTTATTCCTTTTATTCTTGCCAAGTCTTGATTTGTTATAAGAGGAGCTCTTTATAAAATTTTGTTCATCCTTTATCATATTTCTTCCCATTCTTTGAATTCCATGAAAGATTCCATTTGATTAGCATATAAGCCCTTATAAAAATATCACAAAAAGTTATGCCTTCCGTCTGCAAAGGAAAGGATTCTACCTCTACTCGTGAGAGATTTCCGTAGTGTTTACTTAAGACCCTTGTTTCCATCGGGTCAACTCTCAAGGGAATATTAATCACTTTTATAGAAGTTTGACTCCTAATGTTTTATTAAATTATTAAGGTGGGATAACTTCATTATGCTAAGAGCTCCTTCCTCGTCCATGAGAACTTTCTTTTTATTATCTGATTTCCTTCCATAAAAGAATCTCGAATGAACTTTCCATAGCAGTGAGGATTTTAGATGGAGCAACCATCATTGTGCATTGGAATATTGTGTAAGTTGAAAGAATTGTTCCGACTAAGATAGATATGGCTCGGAGGTTCATTCATCTTGTGACCCAAGCTATAATTTTCTTTATCATATTTTCAATCATTGAGTTTCAAGCTGAGGATTTAATCCTTTCAAAACCCATTGGAGCTTCAAGATAAGTTAATATTTTATAAATAAATAAATAAAGTCTAAAATTGCATCTTATATTGCAGAGTAGACATAGTGTATTTTTATCAAAATTAAAAATATTTAATAAATATTTAAATTGATAAATTTAATTATTCATTGGTCACGCAATGTTGATGAGACTTAATTGTCCCTGGTATATGTGAATTTTATTTAGGCATTTGTTAGAATTGAATATTCATTTAAAAAATAATAATATCAAAATGTTTACAACGAGCCAGGTAGGTGAAGGCAGGTTTTTGGGAAGTGTTTTTCACTGCAAGGTGGTCGCCTCACTCTCGAAAGTGTTGGATAGAGGCATCGCCTTGTCCATTATCAGCTCAGACGTTCTCTTCTCGACTTACTAGCTCTGCAAGTAGCGCGGGAGACTATGTCCATATTTTATGGTGGCCTCCACAACTTCCATGAAGCAGCCTGCATCAGTAACCATGAAGAAACCATGAAGAAACCAAGAAAGGATAATGTTAATCCAGGTAGTCTTAAACTGCATGTCAAATTTGGAGGGACCATGAAAAGCCAATTTGGAAGGAGAGAGAATAACCATCCTTCGAGTCTCATACAAGACTACAAGATAACCACTAAACTTTACAGAAACGTTCCCCGTACATCAACATAGAGAAGCCCCACCAAAGGCGGATTATGTCGTCGATATAAGCTTCTCTTGGACGTGCTATGCTCCTAAAGGTAGGGTTTCTTATGTGCTCCGAAATAGAATTTTGTGCTCCGAAATAGAATTTTGTGCTTCCAAATTTCTCCTCAGATCAGTCAATTTTATTGCTCGAAAAATGATATAGTATAACAGTCTTAGCGCTCGATTTTTTAATGTTGTATATAGAAAAAAATAAGAGTAACTAAGTGTAATAGTTTTCTTTAAACGTAATAAGCATATGTTTAATACTAGTGACTCATGGATGTAGGAACCTCCTGTCACTTGTGATTTCACTCTATATTTTTCTATATAGATAAGCAAAGACTGGGATACCAAGAGGTAATTGTTGAATTCTTATTGGGTAGCTTTATATTTTGATTCCTAAAGGTGCATTCCATTCTAACTTGGACCGTGTAGATTTCGTAGTTCGATCCTTGAGTTGGTCTCGGTTAGCTTTGTATAGTAAACTAGAACTCCAATAAGAGGGTTGGGCCCAAAGAAGTAAGGAAGTTAGGCTAGATTCGATTTTGGGGGCACACCATGTTTTTTAGTTAAGTGTATCAATATACAGAGCCTGTACCGATATAGGAGCAATAGAGAACCCGTCTGCCACGTATGGCTCTATATCTTCGGGTCCTAATTCATTTGTTGAATCGAATTCTCCCCGATTCTACTGATGCTAATGAATTTCTTGAATGGATAGATTTTTCTTAAGGAGGAAAGGCCTATCTACGTGGATAATTATCTACTAATGCTTTCCAACCCATCTCGCCAACCAGTCATACTCAAACCCATCCACTTTCCACAGTTAATGAATGTCAATGAATCTATCCCAACTGGAAAGCACTAGAATCCTTTCGATAACCATTCCTTTACATCAACCAAACTAACATTAGTTTTTAGCATAAAATGCCTTCATTGCAAGATACAAAACAACCATAAGAATGATTCTCATATTTACATCACAACAATGAAATCAACCAGTTGTCATATAATGAATGTGATGGATTCTTACTCTTAAAGCATGCATCACTAACACAGACCACTTACACATTCTTATTTTTATTATTAATTTATTAGGGTTAGTGCAGGGTAACTCCCTCCCCCTCTTGTTGTTAGTTGTTTATTATTTATTTATTACTTCCTTATTGTATTTTCTGTGCCAGTCCTTTTACTGCTTAACATTTCCTCAGGAGCATTGGGAACATCTTCCCAAAACAATTCATCTTGATGCACATATTTACTTATGCATCATCACTCAATACACTCAGACATTGTTTAAAAACCAACCACAAATCCTACTCATGTGTATTTTCCTGGAAATTTGGATGACTTCACATAATTCTTAACTCAACACCCAGTCATCTCCCCAACACTTGTTTGATTATCTAGATTCCCTCCTTCTTTACCCAACACAACAATGGTGTATACCCTTTTACTACTTAACATTTCCTCAGGAGAATTGGGAACATCTTCCCAAAACAATTCAGCTTGATGCACATATTTACTTATGCATCATCACTCAATACACTCAGGCATTGTTTAAAAACCAACCACAAATCCTACTCATGTGTCTTTTCCTGGAAATTTGGATGACTTCACGCAATTCTTAACTCAACACCCAGTCATCTCCCCGACACTTGTTTGATTATCTAGATTCCCTCCTTCTTTACCCAACACAACAATGGTGTATACCCTCTCAATGTTGGTAATGAGGTTGCATCCTACACATCAACACAATAGGGAATCCATGGAATATTATGCAACACTTTAAGGCTTCAAGATCCAACAACTATATGACCTTACACATGGTACTATAGGCACAACATGAGTGTACCCACCCATTAACTCTGGTTACTATCTCTTAACTAATTTTACTATGAAAAACAGTAACATGCTCACACACATAACAATGAATGCATAAAGAGTTCAACACTCTTCTTCCTATACCACCATCTGGGTACATATCATGCTCCTGCATTCAAACTTTACCATGAACACACTAACTCATGAATGCATTAAAAGATTCTTACAATCTTTTTATACCCGAGGCTTTGTGTCTTTGCCTCACCTGGACATCAATCACATACATGCATTCAATGGTTCTTACAACATATCAATGAATATATTAAGTATGGATGACGGAATTCTTACCCAATTCCCTTTCAGCACTCATGCATTATTGGGATAACCAATTTTATACCTGTATGGTTGTTGGAAACATTGTTGATGTTACCTGATCATCTGATGCCTCTAGGGGTCTCACATGATCCCTACATAAACCTCTTGACAAGCGCACACTTTCCTTCTTTATTTCCCTTTTCTATGTGAGGTTGATGGTTTTGAGTAGTTGCATCATCAACCAATCAACAACCATGATTAGTCCTCATGTCACACATATCACCTATACCACAACATATCACTGTCAGTCAGCATGCAACATCACACGCATTCTCAAGAAATTGTATGCATACACATTACATATTTTTCCAATATGCATACTAGTGCATACATATCTCAGCTATACTAATCTTTTTCATTTTCATCATTTGTATGCCTTAAAATAAATCACATATAACAAATCATAACAAATCAGCAAGAGAAGGTTTTAAGAGATTCTCCTTCTCATTCCTCTGCTTACCACAAGGAATGGTAATAACAATCTATACTCTTATTACTATGTATGCTACGAGCTCTTGGTAGCATGAGAAATATGATACCAATAGCTTCTCATAATCGTTCATAAGATTATAGCAAACTGTGAAGAATATTTGTTTCTTTGAAAGGATAACATTCTCTAGCTACAAGTTTGGTAACCCACCTGTACATAAATTACATAGGAGTTCTTGATAGAAAGTAAAGCATATATATTCCAGAAACTAATCTCCATTGTTCATGTGGAAGAGAAAATAACCCACTCTCCTATATGGAAATATTTTCAGGAAGTTATAACAAAGTGTGCTTAATTCTTTTTGTCAAACTTAATGGCAAATTTCATCATATATTTTTTCATCAGCAAATATTTTTTGAATTTCATTGTCTCTGAATTCGAAGATGAACATGAACCATGAACATGAAATAGACCTAGACCATCACCTAGACCCCCCTAGATCCATCTAATCCTACACATAACCTATACTCTACCATTAACCCCCTCCACACCCAATCCATAAGTGCAGTATGCCAACACCTCTTGTTTAATAATTATATTTTATGGATATGACCGTTCACCTATAAATTAATAATGATTTCACATGGTTTAATGATTCTTATGGTATGTTGATTCTTCTTTTTTATTTTAATATAAGAATAATCTTTTAGTGGATTCGATATTCTTTATTCGTAATCAGTCTTTGACTCCCTCTCTATATCCCACCTCTTTTACTCTCTCCCTCTCTCCATCCATCTATTTCTCTCCCTCCTCACTCCATCTCTTTCCCTCCCGCCGTCTCTCTCTCTCTTTGTCTCTCTCCCCCTTCCTCTTCCACTTTGTCCCTCCCTTGTTGAAATGTACAGTTGACAATGTGAGGGGGGGGTGAATCTGTGTGTGGAATTTTAAAACTTTTCTTACTTCAAGTTAGCAATTATTTCAAAACATAATTTTACACATCATCATTGTAAGATTGTATGTATCCATTCACTAATGACATCTATCAATAATTAAGAGAAATCAATTCATAAGCACAATGAACACAAGAGATACCATATGTATGTATAAGCTTATGAATTATCTTATATATGTCACTACAATCACAGGGGTTCTACCACCAACAACTATTTTTTATCAGCACCAACTGAAGTAAGGAGCACCAACTCCAAGGAGAGAACCAACTCTCAATATACCACCAACTCTCAAGCAAGACTTAGCTTTCCGCAAGACTCGGCTTGTCGATAGAATGCAATCTATCCAACCTAAATTGACCTAGAAGTACAACCAACCCAAATACATATCATCCAATTATTGTATCTTCTTCAGCTTATGATCAGAGGTTTACAATAAATGCTCATCACCAGACTTCATCTTCCCTTTAATTTCTCCCTTCTTCACTTCATCTTCTCTCTGAAATTCACACTTTCTTCACTTCATCTTCTCTCTGAAATTTGCAACTTGATGTGCCAAAGGTTCACCATGTCGAAAATCACTGACCTCAAGTGTAGATCCACTTATTCACCCACCTCCACCTTTTCAAATCAAGCAAGCATAGTTGTATTTATACTCGTTCATGCTCAACTCTATTTTAAGTTTAGGGACAATTTGTGCCACAAGTTACAACAACTTTGGGACCAATGAATAACCACCATTGACCATCATTCTGGGTCTTTAAATTTAAACTTGGCATACCACCTATCGTCGGAAAGGTCACGGTGAGTTATAACCTTCATATTCTTTCAACAACCATCTAACCTATTTTTCATAAATCGACCATAGGTATGGATCGATTTATTTTGTCTTTGTGAATGTTGCAAAAATCAAATTTTGTAGAAGTGTTTCCTTCAAACCATTTACATCTTACCATCTGCACAAAACCACTGGATTATTAAGTTAAGTGATGTTCCTATCACCTCATGGCTTATGTGTTAGTAACCCGTGATTGGGGGTTGGAACCTAGTCCTTCAGACTTCGGCCTTCGGCCTTCAGGAACTTTCTCTTTCATCCAATATTCCAAAGTTTCAACTTCCCGAAGTGGTTACCTCTCACAAGAATTGATTCGATGGTTGGCATGATTCCTAGACCCAAATCAACGGTCTAGATCCAATCCTTAATTATCCTTTTACTTTTTAATCCAACGGCTATGACTTAATCAAAGGTTGAGATGGACGACCACTATTTATTTCAGGACTTCAGGACTTCAGGACTCCAAGGCTTCGAAGGTCCAGGTAATTGTTGCTCCAATTTCCACAGGAGTTTGTCAGCGCCGAAGTGGTCAACATGGGACTTCTTACGTATCTTTCCACTACGTTTTGATATAACGGTCATGTGAGAATCTAAAGGATCTTAGATCAACGACCAGCATTAACTTTGACCTTCAAAGCTTCGAGTAGTTGCTAGTGGTAGACATTAGTTTCCTCTGAAGGACATACTCCCGGAGTGATGTAACTTGTTGATGTCACTGCTAACTTTGCATTGGCCGAGTGGTTTCCATGTGTCACCTAGATTCGTGACTTACGTAACCTAAAGTGTCATCTAGAACTAGAAACTTGTCACCATATGACTGTGCCATGTGT
Organism: Picea glauca; assembly: GCA_000966675.3. Lineage (NCBI taxonomy): Eukaryota > Viridiplantae > Streptophyta > Pinopsida > Pinales > Pinaceae > Picea > Picea glauca. The sequence continues at coordinate 96,708 of JZKD02S1346574.1, read as the reverse complement.
CCTTGCTGACGTGGATCTCCTAAAGTGTTAACATTCATAGGTTCATATGAATCCTTGATCCAACGACTGTGATCATTTCTTATATCAAGGGTCCAGATTCATTTCATCCTTTGGGACTTCGGGCCTTTGCAATCATTCAACCTTCTAGAGTGCATTTCACCGAAGTGCTTATCAACACTTCCATGCTCTTATAGCTTTTCATAAGTCTAGGAGCTAGGATCATGGGCTTAGGCACAGAGGAGCTCCGCTCTTCAGGTATTTGAATTTTCGTGACTTCGGGGCTCTAGGCTACTCGAAATCTGAGAGTTTCAATCCCTTTAGAGTGCATTTTGTCGAAGTATATCGGACGGTCGATTTTTTATCTTTTGTTAAATGGACGATCTTGGCTTGTTCATAGGTTTCAAACAAATCTACGATCAAGACTTGATCTACTGTTGGATTACTGAGAGGGGGGGTGAATCCGTAATAGTGTAATTATAATCCTTTTTCTTCAAATGGTATATCAATGTAGAATTATTATCCAATAATCAGTAGTAATAAATAAACAATCACACACATACACAGTACACCATTGTTTTACGTGGAAACCCAAATCAGAAGAAAACTATGGAATGTTTTTTCTTATATGTCTTGAAGAATTACATTCATTGGAATCACCAACTTCCTTTGTTTTCCAGTTGTAACTGGAAGGAGGCTCCAACCCCATAGTTTCTCAGGTTGCAACCTAAGGGAAGCTCCAACTCCCCAATTCTCTGGCTACAACCAGAAGCAGGCTACAACCCCCTATGTTCTCCGGCTACAACCGGAAGGTGGCTACAACCACTTGTCCTTGCCCCGTCCTGCCACCCTGAAGTAGAAATAGAATGATGGAACCATTGTCACACTATCACTATGAGATATACCACTGTAAAACTGTACCAATAAATCTGAACCATGCATCAACCTGTACATCAACCTGTAATCAACCTGTACCATAAACAGGTGCATCAACCATGCACCAACCTGTACCAAACAAACTTTAATCAACCTGTACCATAAACAAATGCATCCAACCATGTACCAAGTATGTACCAATCATGTGTCAACTACTCATCAACTATGACTCATGAATATGTACCAACAACATCAACTATACACCTCATGTATGTGCCAACTAATCAACTACTTGTCTCAACCATGTACTCAACATGTACCTCAACCAAAATCTCTCATCAATTTCATCATCCAAATCTGATTTGTAGCTCTATAATAGACCTGGTGTATATGATCACATTCCTGCAAACCTTCCTTAACTTTAACAATAAGAGACTAGCATTTTTATCAAACCTTTTATTTAGTCTCACATGCCTAGTTTTGGATTAGTCAACAACCCTAACTTGAAGTAATCATAACTTTGAACATGTAATGTATAAATATCTAAAAATGATACACAATGTTCTTTAGTGTTTTTTATACAATTCCTCTAGGTTTCACTGCTTGGAAACTCTCAGAAAAGGTGTTATAGAAAAAATGGAATACCTTGCTGAATTCTGGCTTATTCTAGAGAATGACCTTGTAGAGCGTGCCCTACACGAAATATTCATTGAATTGATCTGAAAATGTTACCCAAAATACTATAGACTATACCCTAACCAAAAAAATTGGTCTCACTAAATTTGAATCTTTTATGAATAAGTTATGACGTTTTTACCCTAAACACTTGTTTTTGACTAGTTTCAGGACTAGCCACAAACCCTATTTTCCACAGAGTGTAACTCCCAAAATGCAATGACCCACAAGCTGAAATTTTTACCATGGATACTTGGGTATGTTTTCTCAATGGAATAGTAATTTCACGGTCTTAATCATTATAGAAAAATAGTTATAGAGAAAATGGTGAGATGACTTGTAAATAACATACCTTATAAAGCATCATCAAAAGAATTTATCCTTCCTTGCATTTCGGCCTTGTTTTCTTCACCTTCCCTCAGAAATTCAGCTTAGATATCCTTGTTTACCTCATACACCTATAGATATTCAATATTCTCAAGTGTTATTAAAATGAGAGAGTCTTGCATCTTATTTATACTCTCCAAGTAGCTTCCTTAAAAACATCTTCTAGGTCACTTGGCCCACTTTCCTTATTTTAGGGTTAACCCACTTCTAATTTCTCCATTAAATTTATTATTGAAATAATTTATTTTGTATTCAATTTTAATTATAATACAATCATCACTTCACTTTATTATTTACCTTTTAAATCTCTTAAACCACTTTGACTACTTTGACCTTTGGGGGCTTCTAGATGACATATGAGGGTCCTCCAACTTCGTAAGGCTATAACTCTCAAATCGTGAGGAATTATATGACATTCCACATACCACCAGAAATGGAATGACATGTACTATCCATCTAAAATAGTATTACCTTCAAATATAGAAAAAATCATACCGTTATCCATCAAACAAACATGGGTTCATTACCCAAACCTGGGTTTTCCAACTTCACATGGTCATAACTCTTTAACCGTGAGGAGTTATGTGGCGTTATACATACCACCGAAAATGCCATGAAAAGAAATATCCATATAAGA
>JZKD02S1346574.1:71506-85326 GCA_000966675.3 Picea glauca | reverse complement strand
CCTCACTCTCTTTTTCTTCCCCTCTCCCCCTCTCATACTCTCTTTCTTCCTCTCTTTGCAGCCCCCCTCCCTACATCTCAAGGAAAGAAATGACCTTGACCTAGACATGTCAAGACCTAGACCTAGACCCATACATAGCAAGACCTAGACATGGAAATACCTGGACCATGACCTAGACCTATACGATGACCATGACATAGACCATGACATAAACCTAGACCATTACCTAAACCATGACATAGAGCTAGAGTTAGATTTAGACCATGACCTAGAGCTTGACATATACCATGATGTAGACCCCCATAGCTCCATCTAAGCCTAGGAATAACCTATACTCAACCCTTAACCCCCTCTACACTTGAGCCTTGAGTGCACTATGCATATACCTTTTGTACAACCCTTGCACCCACGTCACCTACATCTTGGTGCTCTAACCATTTCTCTATCCTTGAAAATGTTTTCAATCCTAACCCCTTAGGTTCTAGTTGTCCTCATACCCCTATACATATTTATTCATAAATATGTTTGGTCTATAATAAATCATATATATGTTGCATTAAGAGCACGCACACACTCTTGTGACTTGATAGCATTGTAGTTGTTGCTTGTTTATGCCTACCAGGAACACGCAAGCATTTATTATCTAAACCCTAGTTTAGGCTTGCATTTTCAGCCCCCTTTCATTTAATGATTACTTGTTTTAAGGGTTGTTATATTTGTCCTGTTGTAACTTAGTTAATATCATTTATTGGCTTGGTGAGGCATGGAAATGGCATGGCATGACAATGGAATGGAAATGTTTCTTTTTTTGTTATTCTTGTTTCATTGCAATCCACATTTTTATTTGAATTTTTCCTTGCATAATGTTATGGAAATTTATATTTATTGTTGTATAGATTAAAGTGGGAAACTACATGACAAGACATGGGAAGCTACATGACAATGGCATGGCATGGAATAGCTTGGAAATGCATGGAAATGGTATGGCAAGACATGGCAATGGAATGCAATGGCATGGCATGACAAGGCATGGAAATGGCATGGCGTGGCGTGGCAAGGCTTGGCATTGGCATGGCAATTTCAAGGCATGCCAATGGCATGGAAAGACAATGCATATCAATGGCATGGAAATGGAATGGAAACACAATGGCATGCTATGGAATGACTTGGAAAGGTATGACAATGGCATGGAAATGGCATGGCATCAACATGTTTGTGGGGTTGGGTTTGGGAGGCTCCTTTGTCTCCTTGTGTGCTCTAACCCAAAAATTGTGTAGGAATGTGCAATAAACTCTCATAGATGGTGAAGGGAAAACAATAATGGTTTCAAGTCCCCCTAGAGGAATTTTGGTAGCATAGCATTACTTTCTATGGTGTGTATTGAAATGTAACCTCAAAACCTTTATTTGTAGGTGGAAAATGATACACATTCTAAGATCTAGTTTCCATGTGAACTCTATCATAATATTGATCAAAATCAATAAGCTTAGTGGACATCATGGAAGACTGAATAAATGTTATTAATAATTGATGGGTTTAACAAAATTTACATATTCCCGCCACACAACCTAAACAAACACGAGTGCATTAATGATCCATGGACTAGTATTTTTGGCATTTATTAAGTGTTACACATAAATCAAATGATTTTATATATGTCATGCATAGAAAGAGGGAAATAATGTGTGTGCCCTAGAAAATGGTCAAATTATGGATTGAATTAACTAAGAAACTAACAACTAGGATTCTCAAAGGAATGCCAAGGGAATACTAGGGTCAAGGTTTTGTCCTAAGGAGACTAGGAATACTAGGACTTATACCTAGAAGAGAAAAGAAAGACTTTTATCATATAGCTCTGGGAAGAGAAGAAGTTAGGGTTTTGTGGCATTTGAAAACCTTAGTCCTACCTATTGTGCTTTTTATCAAGAAGATAGAGAGATTTGATCTTGTACAAGTGTGGGATACAAATGTAGGTTCCAAAAAGGACTCATCGTGGTGTATTCTAGCTTGTTGATTATCTCTAATGGAGTGAGCTATTGGCTAATGTTATCTTATGGTTTCCATCGCTAGGGTTTGAAGAGCCCGACTTGTAACAACCCGTGATAAGATATTGATAGGTGCATGTACTTCATATTCTAAATACATATGAAGTGTTTGGGTTGTCCAAATGTTGTGTACTTGCAAAATTGAATTTTAACTTATGTCATCTTCGTAATTGAGTACTTCTAGTACTAGTTATGGAAGTTGATTTGACATAACATTAAGTTGAGATTGTTAAGTCACTTACAATTATGTAGAAGATAAATGAGAAAATTTATTTCTATAATAAAGTATTGTAATATGTCGTTTTTTAGGTCACAATATTTTCAAGTGACCATTATTTGAGGGTGGATTGTCGTTGGATTTAGATAGAGATAATTCAAGAGGTAGTCCATATTATTGGTTCTGAGTTAGAATATGAATATCCACAACATTCATGCAAATAATTCAGAAAGAATGATGTATCGATGATGTAGAGATGCATGGTTGATTAGCAAGCAATGTTACTTGAGAAACATTAATTTCTTATGAGTTTAGCACTTGGCAATATTTTCGAGCATAAGATATGTGTTAATGCGTAACGCAAGTATTTATAATCACTTTAGAAAAATCAAGGGATTAATACACATAAAATTCAAACACTTTGAAATTCATATATTCATCAACATAAAATGCATAAACAATGAGATTCATAAAAAACGTGCCATGAAATGTGTGTGTGTGTGTATACACAACATCGTCTAAATTGTACATTTTTTAGAAAATGGAAACTCGTGCTCATTATACAAAGTGACAATAAGTTCCCTAACATAAAACAAATCCATATGGTGGCCTAGATACCAAATGGAAGTATTGATCCAGGTAGATATCGGTGGCCACCCACCTTTTCCAACTGGCTCAAAACAGTTTTCTGACAATTTTGGTAATTTACTATTTTTAGCAGTTTTTCACTTCTAGAGTTGTTTTGAGGCCCTAAACGATGTTTTTTGGGAAAACTGGGAGAAATATATAACTTCATTCGATATTTTTCAAAAAATGAATCTCCTCGACGATACCTTTCCAACGGGCTATCATACGCCTAAAACAGAGATCGTATGCAAAAGTTACGACCCTGAGAAGTTGATGTACTAACTTACCCAAACGGGGCCCACATGAATTTTGGCGCTTCATCTCCTAGGGTTAGGTTTTTAGATGTCTAGGGTTTTGGGCATTTCTTTTTATTGTAAAAATGACTTCAGAGCCTCATTGTAATCATCTTCTTGCGAATGAGTGCAGTCGTCACATCTCTTCTTAGAGATAAGCCGCCACCAATCCAGCAAGCTTGTTTCCACTGCATTTTACAGTTTCAACTTATTTCCTTATTGAATAGAAAACCACTTTACTGTATCTCTCTTATTTTGTGTTAAACACTTGTTAATAATCTTTAGTCATTTTTTTCTACTCATAAAATTCGGATTAGTGGTATCAGAGCAGTCTGCTCCTTGCCATCTTAATGCATGTCCCCAACGAGGTCGGAGTACAAAGAGTTGGGTCTCGAGCTTGTTTCTCTTGAGGACAAAATCTCTCGCATGTCCAAGGSACCTCTCATGGAAGGAGAAAATAAAGATGATGGGACAGGAGATCCTTTCAAACTGTTGATTGAGGAATCCCTCACGCAACAAAGGAACGAGATGATGGATAGTTTCGCRCAAATCCTTCGACGGCTACCAACAGGTGACGCATCTTCTTCGAGCGGAGGCGTCGCCCCCTTCAAGGTACAAATAAACTTCGATATTYCTATATTTGAAGGTCAGATAGAYGTAGATGTTGTAGAAAAGTGGTTGAATCTACTAGAAGGGTATTTTTTTGTCCATAACTTTTCGAATAGACAAAATATTCCTCAAAGTCGTTCCCCATGTCAAAGATTGGTGAGAAACTTTCAATGAGCAAAAGGAAACAGAGGAACCCTCATTATTTACAGTAACGGCCACCTGGGAATCCTTTAGGGATGATATTAAGGAACAATACTACCCTGTCGAAAGTTATGACGACTTGTATACCAAATGGACCACACTGCGGCAAGAAAGAGACCAAGCAGTGTCAGATTTCACAAATATTTTTCATACCTTGCGCACCAAGATGGGTATCAAAGATTCAGAGTGACATCTGGTGCGAAATGGAATTTCTGTACATCTCATCCTTGGGCACGGCCTACTGATATGTCGTCAAAATCGAGCAGAAGCTCAAACAAAAGACGCGGCAATTTGGGCCTGGGAACCCCTCACAACAAAATCCAAGAAAGGGTGGCCCCAACCCACAGAACAAAGGACAGAGCAAATATGGACAGTATCAGGACAACCAGTCCAAGCCGCAAGCTAAGAAGGACACCGAAAAGACAAAGAAAGATATCGGGAAGTGGTGCGACTTCCATAAGAGCCCTTGGCATAACACTGTTGACTGTCGCTCAAAGAAGTCATTGGTGGCCGAAGTGAAACCCTCTAAATCAAATGTGGGTTTTGACTCTGAGCCTGAACCAGAAAGGGGAAGAAGGATCATTGATGCGGAGCCCAGTGCCACTGTTGCTACCACCAAGCTCTAGCCTGGTGAACCAAACGAGCCAGAAGAAGGAGAGCGCCTCTTCCATTCACAGATGTGGGTAAAAAGCACCATGTTGCACTTCATGGTTGATAGCGGTAGCCAGAAGAACCTCATTTCAGTAGAGGTCGTCAAGCGGCTGGCTCTATCGACAACGCCGCACCCACAACCCTACACCATTGGATGGCTTCGCCAAGGAAGCGATCTTTGCATCAGCCAACAGTGTCGACTGCCATACGGCATCAAGCCCTTCAAAGACAAGGTATTGTGTGATGTTGCTCCTCTCAAAGTTTGTGATGTCCTTTTGGGCCAACCTTATTTATGGAAACTTCATGTTGTATATGAGTCTAGGCCTCGTAGTGTTATTATTACTTTGAACAGGAAATTGTACAGGATACCCGAGGCAGCCCCACCTAGTGTTATTTCCTTTATCCTGCTAAGAAATGAAAGAAGTTCATCTCTCAAACAGGGAAGTTTGTCTTCTTCGTGATTCGCTCTCAGAACAAGTGAAAGATCACAGCCACATCCAGGGTCTCTGCGGCCGACCTCTCCACATAGCAGAAGAAATTAGATAAGGTCGTGGAAGAATACTCGGATATTTTCTCCTCATCTATCGGGGTACCTCTGCACTTTTAGGTCAAGAACCCCATCGATCTAACCCCCAGTGCATCGTTGCCCAATGGGTCAGTCTATCGTCGCTCTTTGTTAGAGAATGAGAAGATCAAGCGATAGATCCAAGAACTTCTCCACAAGGGGCACATCCGTCCCAGCTCATCACCTTGCGGGAGCCTAATCGTGCTGGTACAAAAGAAAGATGGAACCTGGAAACTTTGCATTGATTACCTAGATCTGAATAAAATCAAAGTCATAAACCGGTACCCGATTCCCCGAATCGACGACCTCCTTGATCAACTCACGGGGGTCAAATACTTCAGTAAGATTGATCTGAAGTCTGGCTACCACCAGGTCCCAATAGAACAGACAAATGTATGGAAGATCACCTTCAAGTCAAAGGAAGACCTTTTTGAATGGTTGGTCATGCCCTTTGGTTTGAAAAATGCTCCAGCCACTTTCATAAGGATGATGGATGATATTATGCGACCATTCACCAATACTTTTGTAGTGGTGTATCTGGATGACATTCCAATTTACAACAAGACTTGGGCTGAACACTTGCAACATATTCAACAGGTTTTGCACACCCTGTAGCAGCACAAGCTATACGCCAACTTGGAAAAATGATCCTTCGACATGGACAGGGTCCATTACCTAGGCTACATCATTGATCAACATGGCGTACATGTGAATCCATCTAAGATCCAAGTCATCCGTGACTGGCCAGCCCCAACCAAACTCACTGAGCTTCAAAGCTTCTTGGGCCTTGCCAATTTCTATCGCAGGTTCGTGTTGGGATTCTCCCATATTACATGGGCCCGCAGCCAAATAACCAGGGGTGGTGGTAAGGCAAAATTTACGTGGGGCCGGTCCCAACAACAAGCGTTCGATGATTTGAAGCAACACTTGTGCTCAGCCCCGATACTTTCACTACCAGACCTGCAGCAGCCCTTTGAGATCGAGACAGATGCTTTAGATTATGTTGTGGGCTCCATTCTCACTCAGCACGACCACCCCGTGGCCTATCATAGTGAGACACTATCAGATGTTGTTCATAAGTAACCTACTTATGACAAAGAATTGTACTCCATTATGCAAACCTGCCACCAGTGGAGACATTACATTCTTGGAAAGGAGACAGTCATCCACACTGATCATAAGCCACTGCAGTTCATGCAGACATAAGAAAAATTTCAGAATGACCGCCATCAAAAGTGGTCCACATACTTGCAGCAATTCCACCTCAACATCAAGTAAAAAACAGGAAGCACCAATCGCGTCGTTGATTTCCTCAACAGACCGCCAATTGCGGCACTCACCACGGTTTTAGACTCTTGTGGCCATGAGACCTCTAGATGGCCCCAACTCTATGAGACAGACTCAGACTTTTCCACCACCTACCAAATGTTGGGTGCAAACACAGTTGTTGATAATTTCCATCTTCAGGGTGGATTGTTGTGTCGTCTGGGCCATATATGTGTTCCATCAAGTGAGCGAGCGAAGATGATATGGGAAGCCCACTACAATCAGGTGGCAGGACACTTCGGCGTCGAAAAAACAGTGGCGATGCTACAGAAAAATTTCTACTGGCCGAAATTTCGACAAGAGGTCAGCAAGTATATCAAGTCCTGCACTGCCTGCACTATTTCCAAACCGACCACTAAGAAACAGGGCCTGTACACCCCTCTTCCTACTTCTGATAGTCCATGGGAATCTGTATCAATGGACTACATGTCGGGCCTCCCGTCCACCGAGCGAGGAAATGACTGTGTTTTTTTTGTTGTTGATCGCTTTTCTAAGATGGTGATTCTGGTTGCCTGGAAGAAGAACATCATAGGTGAGGCCACTGCCAAGCTCTTCTTTGAATGAGTCTGGGTACATTTTGGAATCCCACAAACCATTATCTCATATTAGAACAGTCAATTTCTCATCACATTTTGGTCGAGCCTCTAGTCACTGTTGGACACCAAGCTCACCAAATCCACGACCTTCCACCCCCAGACAGATGGTCAAACCGAGGTCGTAAATCGAATGATTGTGCATATCCTTTGCATGTATAATTCAAAGAACCCTCGCGGATGGAATGAAATCCTTCCCTGTGTCCAACATAGCTACAATCGAGCCCTGCATAGCTCAACTGGCCACAGCCCCTTTCAGGTGGGGTTGGGATTCCAACCATTGGGTCCCATAGATGTTGCAGTTCCCCTTGTAGTCACCTCGACCGACTCATCTCCTGCTCCAACTGAAGATGACAAAGCCACCCGATTCATTGAGTGGATCTAGCACATCTGCCAACAGGTTCAGGATATCCTACAGAAGTCGAATGACAAGTACAAGCAGCACCATGATCAACATCGGGTGCCACATAAGTTTCAGGTGGGCGACAAAGTTTGGTTGCACTTGCAGAAAGAATGCCTTGCAAGACCCCATCAGAAGCTTCGCCCACTCCCTTATGGGTTGTACACCATCACCAAGGTCGTGGGGGATAATTCTTTTGAGCTCAACATTCCTCATTTCCTTTGCCTGCACCCAGTGTTCAACGTGGATCTCCTTCGCCCTTATTTCCCACCACTATTGGACACCTCAGAAGTAGCATAGAAACTGGCACCAACAGAGATCAACCCTGACTGCATGCAACAAGCATCCAGTGATCAGATTGTGGACACACTGATCAAGGGCACTTGACAACAAAGGATCCAGCTTTATCGAGTCGTCAAATCAGGGCAGCTCCTGCACCAAGGCAAGTGGCTCACCCGGGGCCAAATTCAACAAAAATTTCATCATCTGATGGGGGGAATCAACGCAATGGATACCATTGATTCCTAAGGAGGGAGGATTGATTCATGTGGATATCAGTGGCCACCCACCTTTTCCAACTGGCTCAAAACAATTTTTTGACAATTTTTGTAATTTACTATTTTTAGGAATTTTTCACTTCTAGAGCCATTTTGAGGCCCTAAACGATGTTTTTTGGGAAAATGGGGATAAATATGGAAATTCTTTTTATATTTCCTCCTAAATGAATCTCCTCGACGATACCTTTCCAACGACCTATCATACACCTAAAACGGAGATCGTATGCAAAAGTTACGACCCTGGGAAGTTGATGTACTAACTTACCCAAACGGGACCCACATGACTTTTGGTGCTTCATCTCCCAGGGTTAGGTTTTTGGATGTCTAGGATTTTTGGCATTCATGTTTATTGTAAAAATGTCTTCATAGACTCATTGTAATCATCTTCTTGCGAATGAACGCAGTCGTCACATCTCTTCTCAGAGATAAGCCGCCACCATTCCAACAAGCTTGTTTCCGCTGCATTTTACAGTTTTAGCTTATTTCTTTATTGAATAGAAAATCAATTTTATTGTATCTATGTTATTTTGTGTTAAACATCTGTTAATAATCTGTATTCATTTCGTTCAGCTCATAAAATCCGGATTAAGTAGTTGGTCAATCATTGACCATTGCCACCCTCGCCACCCTCGGGAGAATCTTGGAAATATATCTTACTTCTCTTGCTCAAGAAAGCACCTCGAGAGGTTCTGGGCCTAGGCGTGCTTCGACGCTCTGGAGACTGCACAAAGAAAAAACATTGTTCTAAGTTTATTTCCTCAATGAATTACTAGACATACAAAATGATACTTTGTAATTTAACCTAAGACAATTCACCGCATATGCTAATGTCAATCGTGAGGGTGTTACCCTCCTCCTCGATGCCACCATGCATCATTTACAATGATCAACTCAAGAAAATTAAACAAATATGCGTAAAATCAAATTCATGAAACATAAAAAATTATCATCAACACATTATCTCACCGTGAATATCTTAGGCCTCGATGGAGATTCACTGGAAGATGGAGCACTAGGTTATAGAACCTACTCCGAGGCAACCTCTATTGTGGAAATCTCGGTCGTTGGGAGCGATGGGAATGGTGGTGGGGGTGGGTGGCATACAGGTGGTGTGGATGGGTGGCATGTGTGTGAATCCACTGAGGATGTGTGTAGTAAAACAAATGTTGAGGGTGGCCTGCGATAGACCCCCACAGGATGTACAAGTGATTGCAACTCCCTAGGCCTCGACAAAGGTAACCCAGAAGCAATTCCTAGGTGCCCAGGGAGTGCAATAGTACTATAACTAGAAAATATGTCCACAACCTACATACATATTAATAAAATTGAACTATTAGTACCAAATAGTAAAATTCAAAAACATAAACACAAAAAAATTAAAATTTTTATGATATTTAACTCTACACATGATACATGTGATGCAGGTGACTTTTCCATCCCAGATGAACATTTCCCAACATTGCTTAGTCCCAAATCTTATAGAAACACGAGAACATTAAAAAATTGAGAATGTCATAATAGAAAGAAATGACTATGATGAATTTATTAAATGTGACACATACCTGTGTGTAGGGTGTGCCCAATGAGAAGACTACCTCTATTGTTGCATCAGTGGTGGGGTTAGGAACTAACACATCCATGGGTGTAGAGGGTCTATTGCTCGGACGTAACAACTGCAAAACAAGATACAATAAAATATCGATATAAATACACAGAATACAAAATAAATATATAATGATGAAGAATATAAAGAGGGTTAAGATACTAACCTCCTCCATGAAGCTATGTTTTCCATTGGGCTCTATAAGCCCATAGCATGTTTGCCCGCAGCTCGAGCATCTATGAGGTTCACATAGACAACTTCTATGTCCATGTGCCCTCTCCTCACTGTACTCTGATGTGCATGCTAAAGCTCCAACCCCTCTATCAATGTCACTGGCAGGCACCTCCTGCCGAGATAGTGCAACAAAGATACTGTGTTACACTAGGCTACGAGTCAATAATGAAATGGCTAGATGTACATGGTGCAATCTCTCTGCAATGGGAGGATGTTGGGTAGGGAGGTTAGTCCTTCGCCTGGGGGAACGAGGACCTAACATGGGGTCTCGCTTGGCATGCTCTCGGTCCTGTGAAAACCCTCGACCCACCCCTTGGAAGTCATCCATGTCAAAGTAGTTGACATGCTTACCCAAAATACAATCAACCCACAATTTTCTCATAAAATATAAGGGCATCTCCCTGTTATTCCAGGGAGGTTTATTAAAAACCATATACCACCTATCCATCCAGTTTTGACTAATCTAGGGATGGATGCACCAGTCATTGAAGATGTGTTTCTTAGTCAATGGTTGTTCTTGTCCATTTCTAGGATCCCTAAAAATAGACAATATTTGTTGTTTTGAAATTCTCAAGTCTCTGGCTTGGTTTTTGTCCAAACCAGTGCTATAATACTCATACATTCTTTCCCTATATCAGAAATAGAGGTCAATTTTCCTTGGGCACTTGCAATTGACTTCACAACGATGTCCAAAGAAGTGGCCAAGGAAACTCTTCTAGGCTTTCTAGTGTCCCTTAATTGTTCCTGAAGGGTTCTTGATATAACCAACCCCTCATCAATTTGAGTGTTTACATTGGGTGGTTGTGGTGGGTTGGGGTTTTTCTCTCCTTGGTTTTCTTTTGAGCGGTTTACATTATCTTTGGGTTCCATTTTTTTACATAAGTTGCAATTTAATAAGCCATGGCATGTAAATTAGGTTGGTTTTTTAATTAAAATTGAAAATTACAATTTTTTTTAATTTAGATTCTTGGGAGCAAAAGACTAAAATGGAAATGACTAAATTGGGAGAAAAATAAGAGAAATCAAACATATATGTCTTGACTGGGACACGGTGGCAAGATCCTCACCTTGTTGCTTCTCTCTAACTCCTCTCTATTTATTCAATGAGGGTAAAAACATGAGCGTGATTGCGACCCTTTAAAAAATGTTACCTACCACTAAACCTACATGGCAAACCGAGTGGAGGTTCGAGAACTTCTAAACCTGTTGACCCTCTTGCCACTTTTTCAGCCACAAACTTCGTGTACTCGCCCATATATTCCATACCATTTCATTAGGGACATGGTAGAGAATAGAAAGGTGATACTAGAAAAAGATGGCACTTTTCGTAATGTTGCAGATGCATTGATAAAACCAGTAAGCACAAGTAAATTCAAGTAGTGTTGTGACTCTACAAACCTTATGGCCCCTATAAATTAGCTCACGGTTTGATGCATTCTCCCTTATACTCTTGCAAGGTATATAACAAGTGAGAAAATGTTGAAACACATGTGTCACACACTTTGTACTGTTGTAGTGGAATACTAAATAAATGTAAAGTTATAGTTGGGAATAACTACTTAGTAATAGCAAGGAACAAACAAAAAACTAAAACATATAGACTTTGTAATGTATTGTAACCATTTAATTATTGAATAACACATTGAGTGTGCTTTAAAATGTAGATTTTTTCTTTAAAAAACATTGAATATCATTATATAACAATTATATGTTTCTAATTCACACATTATTCTAAACGGAAGCTATGTGCATCAATCATGTGTAACGACATAAAAACGCCGTTGAAAGAAACAAACAACATTCTCAAAAGAGAGAAAATTTGGATCGTATTACCAACATGACTCGCGTTATATCTTCATCACAGAATCGCCTAACAAAACACTATTTTCGTTCAAAATTGTTTGAAAACGTCTTCATCGAAGTCTTGCCTAAAGAGCTCCGGCCCCCACCCAAAACTGAAAAACCACTGACTTCACACTAATTTGGTAATGCGGTTACAAGAAGTCGCTTCCCTCAACGCTAAAGCCTGCATGCTTGTGACGTCATATGGTAGTTGGTGTAAAGCATATTCTTTGCTTTAAAAAAGAAACATTGATAGCATGACTGCTGCTGCTCCATCAATGATACTGTAGAGAAATTAGAAACTTCTCTTGAAAAAGAAATAACGATTGTTGTGTAGATTTTTACAGCCAACATTTGAGCAGAAAGCATAAAAAGGAGTAAACTAATTCGGGAGCAATTTTTTTTTCTCAGTTTTGTTTTTCAGGTAAAAAAATGGATTTGAATTCGGTCAAATTTTCAGGGATAGTCTGAGTTTTCGATGGATTAATATTCCATATATTTCAGAACCTTACCTCAGGGGTTATGCCCATTTTAAACAACTCAGATATTCAAAAAATCGATCAAAATTCTAGATTGATCGAAAATTTAAAAGTAAACTGCCTAAAAAAAAATCTCCCAAATTAACCCACTCCTAAAAAACAATTAATTCAATGGATAGAAAATCTCAGCTGAATACGTTTCCAGCAGCGATAAGTTACCAATTAACCCCAAGAAATTATGTTACGATTAAAGTCCAGAGATCCCTACACGCTACAGAAAATAGAGTCGTAAACATTTAAAAAAAATTTAAGTCCAGAGACCCCTACAGGCTGCACAAAATAGAGCAGTAAACATTGAGATTTTATAAAAAAACTAAAAATCTTAAAGCCATCTATAATGTAGCTCCCATATTGTTGTTGGACATGTTTAAGATATAGATGAGGAGGCTATACCCCTCATGTTCTCGTATATCCGTTCACGGTCTTAGTAGCTGACGATCTCAAACTTAAACTTTATTGTAGGTTTGAGAAAAAAAAAGGGAAATTATTGACTTTGCTTTGGTGTTTGGTGTTATTATTTTTGATAAATTTTGTTTAAAATTAATTTAAAAAGATGGATGGAATTGTAGATTTCAATGGTTTAGATTATATATATTAAATATTTTGGAATTTTTGAGATTTGTGAAGATGTTCATGTTAAAATTAATGATTAATTTGGAGTTGGTTTTGGTTTGTTGGAGTTGTTGAGATATTCTCTCAACCTCCATAACTAAGTTTAGAATAAGTTGGATCTAACTCCAACTATATATATATGTTATAATTGAGATTCAAGTAATACAAATTATTATTGTGTGTGAATTCTGTGCAATGACTGATCTCCATTTTCTTAAGTGTTCAAAAACAATTTAAAATTAGATTTGACTAATAATTAATTTACCCAAATTCAATTACCCACAAAAATAAAAAACCTAAAACTTTTAGACTGCACTACTACAAAACCTAAAACTTTTAAACTACACTACTATAAACTTGTCTAAATCATCCATCATATAAACAACCCTGCATACAGCTTGTTCTATAAACTTGTCTGAGTCATCCATCACATAAACAACATTCCACACAATTTCATTTTATTGTCAACCAAATTCGAACACAATTAACTATTTTTTCAATACAGAAAAAAGGTACTTATATTAACACAATTAACTCTTTTTTCAATACAGAAAAAAGGTACTTATATTAATGAAAGTATTTTACAAAATTCTATCTGCAGGTAGCCATATAATTCCCTATTACATTACCATACCCTAAAACTATAAATGCAATCTATAAAAAAAAATCTCCTGTTTTTACATATCTGGTTGAAAGTATTTTACAAAATTCTATCTGCAGGTAGCCATATAATTCCCTACATCACCATACCCTAAAACTATAAATGCAATCTATAAAAAAAAATCTCTTGTTTTTACATATCTGGTTGAAAGTATTTTACAAAATTCTATCCGCAGGTAGCCATATAATTCCCTATTACATCACCATACCCTAAAACTATAAATGCAATCCATAAAAAAGATTCTC
>JZKD02S1346563.1:0-11641 GCA_000966675.3 Picea glauca | reverse complement strand
CAACCAGTTGAGCATCTAGATAGACCCAGAGACGAGAGATACCCAATGACAAAGCGTCACGAAGCAACTCAATAACTGCACTATACTCAGCAACATTGTTTGTGGTGTTACCTAAGCATATACCTCCGAAAGATAACAACTGACCCTGTGGTGTAAAGATTACCCAAGTCGCGGAGGCAAGCCTCCGCGTGTGTCGACTAGCCCCGTCCGCATACCCAATGAACACCTCGGACTTACTTGACATCTGCCAGATTGACGAAAGATAACATCAATGACACATCCATAACACGTTTTAAAAGAAATGTAAAAAAAGTAATAGTACAAAGACTATACATATGTTACAAAAAGTTACCCATAATGACCGTTCTATGAGTAATACTTCTTGAGGTAGAGCCCATTTCTAGGCTCCGCCAAAGCATTCCATTCAAAATCAACCAAACGATAAGCACCCTTCCTTAAAACCTCTTTAATTATGAAGGGTCCGAACCACATGGGTTTAAACTTTCCTGCCCCCAGGGGGTCCTTGTCTTGGTCATAGAGCAGGACAAGGTCGCCCTCAAAAAAAATCCGAGGACGAACAGACCTATCATATTGACACTTGACCTTATGTTTATGAGCCTCATTGGCCAGGGCCACATCGTGATGCTACTCATCAAGCTGCTCAAGGTGTACTAACCGCTCTTCAAGTGGAGCAGTGTCTGGCAATAACTGTACTGCCAATTTCAGAGATGGAATTTGACATTCGATAGGCAAGACTGCCTCCAGCTCGTAAACGAGTTGGAAAGGTGAGAAACCGATTGCAGTCTTCACTGAGGTTCGGTAAGCCCATAATGCTGAGTATAACATCAAATGCCAATTTGACTTGGATGAGTTGATAGTTCGTTGTAGAATTGTCTTAAGAATTTTGTTTATAGCTTCCACCTGCCCATTGGCTTGGGGGTAGTAAGGTGATGAATGTTCTTGCCGTAACCCAAGCTTTGATGTTAACTCGGACATCATTTGGTTCTGAAAGTGACTGCCATGGTCAGTGAAAATCTCTCTCGGGACGTCGAACCGTGCTATAATCTGATTAAATAAGAAGAGAGTTGCAGTCTCTCCATCATCTTTGAACGTCGGCATAGCTTTGACCCACTTAGTGAAGTAGTCGACAACTACAATGATATATCAGTGCCCCCTTACTGATGGGGGGTTGCATGTAGTGTAATCAATCCCCCACTTAGTGAAGGGACCGACTGTGATGATAGGAAACATGGGAGCTGGATGTGCCCTCATCTTTTGTGAGAAGACTTGGCACGGGTGTCACTTCTTGACCGACTCGATACAATCTTTAATAAGTGTGGACCAGAAGTAACCTGCTCGTAAAATATTTTGGGTTGTTGCCAACCCAGATAAGTGACTGCCATAGGCTCCTGTATGACAATCATTGAGCACTATGACAGCCTCCTAATGAGTGAGACATCGATGCAAGATGCAGTCTACACCTCTCCAATACAACGTATCATTGAGTATGAGATAGTTCTTGGCCTGATGGCGTATCCGTCGATGCTCATCACGAGAAGCAGAGGTGGGGCACTTCAAAGTCTAGATATAGATCAATATATCTCCGTACTAGGGGTCTGATGATTCAATCAAAAACATATCCCTCCAGATAGGCGATTCCTCAGGCACAACGTCACCTGACTCAACCGGAAGCTCCAAGATAAGTTCTGCGAAGACCAATGACTTTTTGGACTTGGATGAAATGAAGTCTAAGTCAAATTCTTGGAGGATTACCATCCATCTACTGATTTTTCCACTGATAAATCGTCGTGTCAACATGTACTGGAATGGATTCACGATGGCAACGACGATGGTCTTGCGAAACAAAACATAGTGACAGAACCGTTGAACAACATGAACTGCTTCCAACACAAGTTTTTCGAGATGGGTATAATTAAGTTCTGGTCCTACGAGGCCTCAACTCAGGTAATAGATCACGTATTCGGAAAAATAATCATCCTCCTGAACTAAAACCATGCCTATGGTTGACTTTGCGGCAACCAGATATAATAAGAAGTCTTTATTATAATTCGGTGGCCGTAGCAGAGGTGCGGTAGTAAGGGCGTGTTTTAATGCGTCAAAAGAGCGTTGAGATGCTTCGTCCCAGAAAAAGGTAACATCTTTATTTAGTAAACGCATAAAGCCCTTGGTGATTTCGGCATAGTTGGCGATGAAGCGTCGTAAGAAGTTCTCCTTGCCTTGAAGACTTTGAAGTTGTAAGATTGTGCGTGGGGGGGGTAACTGGACTATTGCCCCCACCTTAAGAGGATCAACCATGATCCCTATTGTTGAAACGATGAAACCTAACAAACGTCCTGACGTGACGCAAAAGATACACTTGTTGGGATTCAAGCGAATCCTGAAGTAGCGACAACGTTCGAAGATTAGTCTGAGGTGTGTAGGATGATCCTTTCGCTTGGGAGAGCATGATGCTAAATCATCCAGATAGGCCTCGACTATATGTTTGAGGTCGTGAAATGCAAAAGACATGTCCCGCTGGAAAGTGGCTCCAGCATTCTTGAGACCAAAAGGCATCTTGCGATAGGCGAATGTACCCCACGAACAAAGGAATTCCGTCTTGTGTTGGTCCTCAGGTTTGATTTGGATTTGATTTTATCCTGAAAAACTATCCATGAACAAAAAGGATTCACAACCAGCACATTCATCAATGATCTGATCGATGAATGGGGTTGGATAATTATATTTTGGACATGCCTTATTCAAATCACGGAAATCGGTACATACACAAATCGTGCCTTGTTTTTTATCGAACGGTACGGGGTTTGACACCCACTGAGTCAAATGAATCGGGTAAATGAACCCTGCCTTGAGCAATTTCTCAACCTCACTCTTGATGGATGCTGCTTTCCTAGGATTGACTGGACGAAGTTTCTGTCGAATAGGCTTAGCATCAGGATACATTGTGATTTCATGTTCAACTATTTTTGGATCGATGCCTGGCATTTCCTCATAAGACTAGGCAAAAACGTCGCGGAATTCCTTGAAAAGATTGGTGTAAATCTAAATCTCTTCGGGGGAGAAATCCTCTCCGACGAAGACATTCTCCATGACGCCAGGGTTTCGGGAGATGTTGATAGGTATAGTGGTAGCGATAGTCGCCATATTTTCCTCAGCATAAATTTCCTGGGTAGCTAAGAGGTTAATGGGACATGGATGATCTCCCGTCAAGGTGATAGTGAATTCTCCTACCTCGATTCGGTGTAACTCTGGGAGGAAATATGATCTGTGATGAAGATCTTCCCAAGGTTTGTCCAGACTAGTCATTGCTTCGATTATTGCTTCGTCAGAAGGCAAGACTAAGTCTAATAAATCTGTGCTGGTGAGAGAACCCTGAGCCCAGATAGACTCTAGAGGTGGATCCAACTCTTGTGTGCGATCCGGATCAGGGGTGGCTGAAGCTTGCTGGACAAAAGAGTACGCTACTTCAGCGACCGACAAAGGCATGGACATGCTAGCGTGCCCTGTCTCATCCACCGTGGCTGATGGGGAAGGAAGAATCCACAGATCCTGAAAGTAAGTCGTGTGGAACGACGAGACATGAAAAATCTCAGCCTTGTGGTGAGTCGATATAAACTTGAAATCACCATGAGGAGGTGGGTAATCGAAAGTACCCATCAAAGATGGGCACAAACCAACTCCTACGTTAACGACACCGTCTTGAGGATTATCTATCATAGGAACCGTGGATGCCCCCAAAGCTGGGTCAGGTCTAGAGAAGGACAATTGATCAATGGTCACTATCCGACCTTCATGTGGAAACAATAAGACTCAGAAAAATGTAGCGACCACAGCTTGCATAGCATAAGTCCAACTACGACCTAACAAGAGATTGTAGTTGAGGGGGGCGTCGACTACCTCTACTTCGATGCATACGGTCTTCCCTCCTAACTGCACAGGGAAAGACGGAATGATGCCATGTGGTCGGAATGAATGACCGTCGAACGTAGTAAGGAGAGTAGGTGATGGAGACAACTCGGGCTGACCAATGGCTTTCCAGCATGCTAACAACATAACGCAAGTCGAAGCGCCCTCGTCGACCACCATGTGGAAGATATTCCGTGTAAAAGTTTTCGTGGGATGAGCCACTACTATCTGAAATGCGACGTGGTAAGGCAGACAAGGCGTCAAGTCATTCATATCTAACATGATGGTACTCGGGTTACAAGTCTCAGTAGAGCCTAAAGCAGTCAACAAGGCTTTCCTCTGAGCAAGGAAACTTTGGAGGACCTCCAAAGCGGACATAGCACAAGGGGTTTGGGATAAATCTTCCACCACAGAGTAATTATGGGCGGCCCTTGCGTTTGGATTGTGAGAAGATTTCTTAAATGCACCCTTTGGAATGCGTGTCATTGTTTCACCCAACGTCTTCTCGATCTGTAGAGGAAGAGATGGGATCTTGGCTTCTTTTTCCTTCTCAAAGGCGCTTGGTTTACTATAGTCATGCGCTCTAGTCATTATTAAAGCATCACCCCTAACCATGTATACGTTCATGGATGAGGAATTGTTAGGAGGAAGGCAAGTTTCTTGACTGCCCCCTTCGTCACTTGCAGAGGCTTGAGTTAAATTTTGCCCATGCTGAAAGGGATTAGTCAACACAGCCTGTTGTTGCCGTGTGACAAACTTCTAGGCCTCTGCAAGTCGAGGACATAGATGGGTCGGGTGGTCTTCCTCACACAAGTTGCACAGATACCTCACCTTCCGCTTTTCCGTTGTGCCCTCACCAGCATTATCAGTGGGTTTTTTATCCCCCTTACCCTTCTTGCGTTTTTTTTTCTTCCCTTCGGGCTGCTGGGTGGCCTTTGGGTTAGTCGTCTTCACGGAGTGTACTTTCGACGTTTGGGTAGGAGGAGCAGCCAAAGAAGTAGTCTGGTTGGCCGCTGAGTGTTGTATAGATAACTGTTGCAATTGCTTTGTCAATTTCTCAGCGGGCTTGGTTTGTGCCGAACCAACAATACCATCGGCATGTGGTCCGACTCTCTGTCTAGTTTTATCCAGTATTGATCGTGGCGCATCTGGCAGGATGTTATATAATAAACCAGACTGAGAATAGATAAGCTCAAACTGTTGAGCCCTCATGATGGCATCTTCCTCAGAGAAAACCCCAGAAGTTGCGACGTCTTTGGATAATTGGGGGACTAAAGACTTAAGGAACCACTCAAGCAAGAATGCTGGTGGAACTAGCACTTTGATTAGACTCTTTCGGCATCGCCACTCTCGGATATGGTCAGAGATATTGTCCACTGTCGTATGTTCGAAGTTAGCAAGTAGCTCTGTGCCCACGTCATATCTCATAGGTAACTGGAAATGGTTAAGGAAGGCCATAGCCAGTTCGCCAAAAGAAGAATATCGTGAGTGATCAAGCTTGATGTACCATTTCGCGACACTCCTAATAAGAGTGCGTTGAAACAATCGTAACTGGACAGAGTCATCTTTCAGTGAGTTAGATGAACACCAAAGGTGGAAAGTAGTCATGTGATCACCTGGATCTTCGTTAGGCTTGGCCTCGAACTTTGGAATGTGTGAAGGCAACTTCGTTGGAATAGGAGGCCAACGCGGATCGTGACAGATAGGATCATTTAACAACCTTGTCAAATATGGCAAGTGTAATGTCGCCAGGAATGGTAGTTTGGGTTGCTGCTGATAGCCTGGGAAAAAGGGTCCTGGAGTTTGACTGGCACCAGGTTTCCAGGAAAAGTTTGGCTGCTGGCCTGGATTCTGGTATAAACCATGGCCCTAACCAGCGTAAGGGTTTTGCATCTGTGGAGACATCATTGGTTGATTCCCCATAAAGGACATAGGATGTTGGGCATTCATCATGTTTGACGGACTTTGGGAAGGATTACCCCATGCCGATCCCGATGGGAGAGGCATAGAAGTCTGTCCGGGGTTCCATTGACTGTGGAAAGAATTACCCCAGAACGACATTCTAGAGGAAGGAATGGATCCTTGTCCTAAGTTCCAAGGTCCTGGTATATGTGCCCTCGACGCAGGAATAGTACCCTGTGCCGGAGTAGACTATCCAAAAATGGGTGTGCCCCCAGATGGGAAAGCAGTGGATGTGAAAGTGTTATTACCAAACGTCCCGTTCCAAACAAATGGTGATGAACCTACCGGCAGAGTTTGCGCAGGTGTTCCTTGACTCCCGGCTCCAAATGAACTCGTGTGTGCAGGCTGCCCGGTGGACTGCTGATGCAGAGCACCAAGCGAAGGGGACGAAGGAGAGATATGACCTCCCGCGTAAGGAAAGGCGTTGAAAGGGACAGGAATGCCCCCAAGTTGACCTTGCAGAAGAGCGTTAGAGCTCCCTGCCCCCAAACCCAAAGTCTGTAAAGTGGAGTAAGTGAGTGCAGGACTGGTACCTGAACTAGGCATACCATATGAGAACAGAGGGCCTGCCTCACTAGGTGTGAAGGGAGGTGTGGCCGCCGCAATAGATGGGGATGGGCCACTATGCGACGTAGTTATGGTCGAGACCGTAGTGTCTTGGACCAACGACGGCAAGTTAGGAGATGCTTCTCCTGTGGTAGAAATGGTGATGGGAATGGAAGAATTCCCAGAGGAAGTAACAACGTTTGTTGCCATAGCTGTGTGAGGCACTGACAGGCTTTCATAAAATTGAATTGGCACAATAACTTGCGGCCAAGTATCAGTGGTTGGGGTTTCAACTGAATCAATATTGGTGATTGATTCCTCCAGGAGTTGTTCGGGCTCAATGGTTTGAAACCCGGTTTCTTCGAAAGACCCTTGTTGGTCTAGCCTCCGCCTCAATGGTGGCGGGGGTGGCTCCAGTATAACCGGCGGCAGGCCCAGAAGCCTTATTGACCGGCGGAGCTCTGAATCCTCCACTGTGTGAGAATATCCATGACACGCTAAGGTATTCTACATGATCAAACAATAACACACACTAAAAAGAAGCCCCTAAGAGATAAATCAAGCAAACACTAAACTAGTTGGAAGAACAGTTACAACAACCAACACTAGAGCAACTTACCGGTGCAAGTGCAACTCGAAAACGGAAGCACCCTCTGGGTATACTCTGCAAAGAGTGGCCCGATGCCTGTCCTAGGTACCGTGGTATACCCTCGCAGTCACCTATGTATGTCCCTATAAAATATTGGCAACTAGTTTTCCAGCACATGAACAATCACCAGGTGGGTACAGTCGATAGTCGGGTAGACCACAATGAGCAGGGTATCAAGCCCGAAACCTGTCAAGGGTATCGAAAGAAAATGGTACGGAAGACAACTGAGGACCTCGAACGGATTCGAGACCCACGAAGCCCCGTGGAAAATGCAAACGACGGAATCCCTCAACAAAACCTCGATATGTGTTCTCCACTACGCTCGGTCCGACTTTGGAGGGGTTATCTCCGCTACCTTTCCTTACGCGACCTCATGTTTAGCCCCTATGTTAGAGGGGGGTCCCAGATAACTTTCATGTAACTGGACTTCTACACTCCCTATGACAGACTCCAATGTTTGGTTTGAGTGGCCTTGGAGAATTTACTCTCCAACCTATTCCAAGGCCCTAGTCCTGAGCTAGTGTATGAACCCTACAAACAAAAGAGTCTAATAGATTTTAAATTAGCGTTTCTTTTATGGGATTTTTTACGTCACAAGGTATGAAGGTGAAACTGATGGTGTGTAAAGACTCAAAGAAAAATGAACAAGAAATGCTTGGAAACAAAAACTTTTACAAAAAATGAAAAAACCAACAACTTTTCAACAAGTAAGACTTCTTTTTCTTTTCAACTTTTCTAAGATTTCATGCAACAAACATAAAGTAATTTCGCTCAATCTGCGAGCTACTTATGCTCTAAATGCACTGCAAAAAACTTATGAAAAAATACTTCTTCTTAGCTATTGATGCAGCAACACAATCTTCAAACAAAGAAGCAAATGAAAAAATAGAATTTTTATTTTTTATTTTTTTATTTCAGTGCTAAATGAAGCAACAAAGGGAAAATGCCAACAAGCAAAAAACCAAGAAAACAAAATAAAATTATGGATTAAAGCGCATATCGCAAAGGACCAGAGCAAAGACGCACAATGGCAATCAAGAAAGCACCGACTCTTATGCTTGTCTAAAAACCAAAAATAAAATCTTTTTCTTTTTTTATATTTTCTATCAACAATCAACTAATAAAACACAGGCTAAGGGTAAGAGGCCCTAACCTACTGGCTGTGCAACCCTAGACTCAATCCCCTGAGAGGAACACTTCTCACCACAAGAAGGGATGACTGCCCCACCCTGATTGAAAAGCCACCACTCAAGCCTGCTACTGTCACTGAAACAACACGTGGGCAAATGCGTGCTGGGCTATAACAGAGCGCGGGTACCCGCTGGCAGTACTTACACAGGCCACGTGTATGAATAAACTCCAAGAGAAAACTAAACACAGGCAGTCCAGACCTAGAAGAGGCCTCTGTTATTGACAACCAGGGTCTCCTAGAGGCTTGGATGCTTCTTCTTCAACAGAAAAGAAAAAATAATTGCAAAAAGAAAACAAACGCAATAAAGCAAACTGAGACAAGACAGTGAACCAACAAGACCCAGACAGGATCCAGAAATCCCCCTGAGAATGTAAAATTCTAACAGGGAAGAGGAGATTGCCTCTTAGGCTCTCTGAGTCCTACACGCTACTGAAACCTCTACAGTAAGTGTTCAAAAACGGACTATATAAGGTTAGGGCACGGGTTACATGCGTGCAGGCCTTCTGCAGGCTGCGTGTACCTCTGTGTGTCCCGATAATAAATGTCAAGAAATAGTCAAGGAAAAACTGGTATTAAGAACCAGGTTCCCTGCTAGCTCTGACCTAATAGAAAACAAACAAACAAACAAACAGAAAATCTATCCCTTTAAACTACCCAAAAACCTCACTTAAATCCGGAAACCCTAAGAGTAAATTCCCCAACGGAGTCACCAATTATGTTGTTGGGAAATAATACCCTATGGACTAACAAGCTAGGGCTTAAACTTGCATGTAGATCATGACCCTGAAGAAATTACTTTTAACCTATCACCCCAAAACCTAAAACCCTTTTTCACATACAAACATGGAAAGAACCTACTAACCTTTTTACTGATGTTTGGTGTAGATCCTTCGTTGCACTTTGTCCGCTTGCTTGCGCTGCTCCTTCCAAAGACAATCCTGCAATCAAGACAAAACACTATGCATGCATGCTATTTTTCTACTAGAGGGTTAGAGATTAAGCATAAATCGAATAAAACATATAAAACTCATGCATTGGGATGGGAAAAGAATTCTTTTATTAATATCAAGATGAATCAACTTACAATAATGATAGATATCAACCACCGTTCCTTGATCTTGATCCTGGGCTCCTCCTCTTCTTTGTCCTCCAACTGCTTTGCTTTAATTCTCCTTAAGCTTGAGGAAAGGCTAAAGGGTTAGGACAAATGGATTCAACAATTGGGTAGAGTTTCTTTGCTATGATTTTTCCTCCTCCAAATAGTACCCCTACCCCTTCTTTTATAGGCTAGAAAGAGCTAGGGTTTTGAATGAACTCTCGGCCATACATGGCTGGGAGTTTCAGTTAACTGACCCAAAGATTTTTGTCCCGTCGACAACTTTCCTGTTTTTGTGCTTTGTTAGGTAAACATGGGTTGTAGTAGGCCAGCCAATGTTCCAACGCATGCAGTAGTGGGCCTGCCAGTGTTCCAATGCGTGCAGTAGAGGGTTAGGGCACGTGCCACTTGATTTAAGAGGATTTTCAAGAGTTTATTTAGCATGTCTTTGGCAAGGAAGGGATATGAGTAGGCCTGATGCCAGGTAAGTATGTGTGGTGCAATTTATGGTTATAACACCTATCCTTGTTGATGTGAAGCAATACTTGATCTCCCACTTGAAATTGATGATCAACTATGTGCTTGTCATGGTGAGATTTGTACTGTGCCTGACTCTTTTCCAACTGTTCCCAGACTATCTGATGTACCTCCTGGATCCTCTAAATGAACTTGTAGGCTCTGTCTTCTTCACTTTGTTTTCTTGAGTAGACATCTTAGCCAAAAACCAAGTCCAAAGGAGCCTTAGGTAAATACCCAAAACATGTCTCGAACGATGAAATCTGTGTGGAAGAGTGCAAGGCTTGGTTGTATGCATGTTTCACATACCGTATCTGATCATCACACTACTTGGGATGTTTATTGCAGTAGGCTCAAAGAAAATGAACCAAAGTTCTTTTTACAACCTTTGTCTGGTCGTCAGTTTGTGGATGGAAAGTGACACTTCTCTTTAGCTTGGTATCCATCATTCTCCACAAGCTTGTCCAAAACTCTCCAAGGAATTGAGTGTCTCGATTTGAGATAATGGATGTTGGTAGTCCAAAGTGGACCCATACATGTTGAAAGAAAATATGAGCAGTTTTCTCAACAATGGTCTGCTTTTTACATGGCATTAAGACACACATATTTATAAACCTATCTACTACTACATACAAGTAGTCATGAGCCCTTTTTGACAAAGGAAACCCCTCTACAAAATCCATGGAAATACTTTCCCAAGGATGAGAAGGAACAAGAAGTGGTGTGTATAACCCTAATTTTCTATTAGTGGGATTACAAGTTGAGCACAACACACACCCCTTTACATATTTGGTTACAATATGTTCCATTCAAGTCCAATAGCAAAAATTTTCAAATGTGCCATAGTCTTACCTACCCCAAAATTCCCAGATACAAGGGAAGTATGTGCTTCCCTGATTACATGCATTCTTTCATTGATTGGAATACAAATATTGCCCAAATAGTAGAGAAGTTTATCCTGCACATAAAAGTTCTCCACCTATGAACCATGGGTTAGCCTCTCATATACATCCTTGAAATCTTCATCATTAACATATCATTCAATATAACTATCATGAGCTAAGGAATCATTCTTCAAAACAATGGGTGCAAAAATAGGAGGTCTAGAAAGCATATCCACAACTTTGTTACTTATAGCCTTCTTGTATCTAATAACTAAATGGAACTATTGTAAGAATCCCATCCACCTGTAGTGTATTGAATTTTGTAGCTTGGTCTGTGACTGGAGATACTACAAGGGTTGGTGACCAGTGTGTATGATTGTTTCCTTTCCCATTAAGTAGTGTTTCCATTTCTTCATGCTTTGTACCAATGCATACAGTTCTTTTTCATATGTAGGATAGTTACAGACAACCTTAGAAAAAGTTTCAGAATGAAAACAAATGGGCTTATGTTGTTGCATCAAGACTGCTCCCATGGCATAGGCATTGGCATCAGTCTCAATTTGAATGGTTGTTGTAGGTCAGGTAGTGCTATCACTAGTGCGGTGCAGATATTTCTTTTCAATATCTTGAAGGAATTTTGTTGTTTACCTCCCCACTAGAAGGTTTGTTTTACACTGGTTAAGGCATGTAAAGGTGATTCAATGGAGGAGAAGTTTGCGATGAACTTTCTCCAGTACTGAACTGCCCCTAAGAAACTTCTAATTTCAGTAGCTGATGTTGGCTTAGGCCAATTTACAATGACTTCACCATTGGAGAGGTCTATCTTTAGTTGACCACCTCCAACAATATGACCCAAGTAAACTAATTTAAGG
>JZKD02S1346541.1:0-11641 GCA_000966675.3 Picea glauca | reverse complement strand
AGTTCTTGGATCTGTCACTTGATCTCCTCATTCTCTAACTAAGAGTGATGATAGACTGGCCCATTGGGAAGCAGTGCATTAGGGGTCAGATCAATGGGGTGTTTTACCTGGCAATGTAGAGATATCCCTGTAGGTGAGGAGAAGATATCTGAGTATTCTTCCACGACCTTATCTACTTGCTTCTGATGTGTGGAGAGGTCGGCTACAGAGACCCTAGATGTGGCTGTGATCTTTCGCTTATTCTGAGAGCGAATCGCAAAGAAGACAAACTTCCCCGTCTGAGAGATGACCTTCCTGCATTGCTTAGCAGAGATCAAGGAAATAGCACTAGGTGGGACTGCCTCGGGTATCTTGTACAATTTCCTATTCAAAGTAATAATAACACTACGAGGTCTAGACTCATATATAGCATGACATTTCCATAAATAAGGTTGGCCCAAAAGAACATCACAAACTTTGAGAGGAGCAACATGACACAATACCTCATCTTTGAAGGGCTTGATGTCGTACGACAGTCGACACTGTTGGCTGACACAAAGATCGCTTCCTTGGCGGAGCCATCCAATGGTGTAGGGTTCTGGGTGAGATGTTGTTGGTAGGGTCAGCTGCTTGATGACCTCTGTTGAGATGAGGTTATTCTGGAAATCACTATCAATGATGAAGTGCAGTGGGGTGCCTTTTACCCACATTTGTGAATGGAAGAGGCACTCTCCTTCTTCTGGCTCATTTGGTTCACCAGGCTGGATCTTGGTGGTAGCAATGGTGGCACTAGGTTCCACATCAATGATCCGTCTTCCCCTTTCTGGTTCTCACTCAAAGTCAGAATCTACATCTGATTCAGAGGCTTTCACTTCGGCCACTAGTGACTGCTTTGAGCGGCAGTCAACAGTGTTATGCCAAGGGCTCTTATGGAAGTTACACCACTTCCCAGTGTCTTTCTTTGTCTTTTCAGTGTCCTTCTTTGCTTGCGAATTGGACTGGTTGTCCTGATACTGTCCATATTTTCTCTATCCTTTGTTCTGTGGGTTGGGGACACCCTTTCCTAGCTTTTGTTGTGATGGGTTCCCAGGCCCAAATAGCCGTGTCTTTTGTTTGAGCTTATGCTCGATTTTGACATTATATCTGTAGGCCACGCCCAAGGATGAGATATTCAGAAATTCCATTTCGGTCTGGATGTATCTATGCAGAGCATTGTGATACTTGAGCACCAAATGTTTCTCTGAATATCGATACCCATCTTGGTGCGCAAGGTATGGAAGATATTTGTGAAATTTGGCACTGCTTGGTCTCTTTCTTTCCATAGTGTGGTCCATTTGGAATACAGGTTGTCATAACTTCTGACAGGGTAGTATTGTTCCTTAATAGCATCCCTGAAGGATTCCCAGGTGGTTGTGACTAAAAATAATGAGGGTTCCTCTATTTCCTTTTTCTCATAGAATGTTTCCCACCAATCTTTGACATGGGGAACATCTTTGAGGAGTGAAAAATTAATCTTTTCTCTATTCGAAAAGTTATGGATAGAAAAATACCCTTCTAGTAGATTCAACCACTTTTCTACAACATCTGCATCTATCTAACCTTCAAATATAGGAATATCGAAGTTTATTTGTACCTTGAAGGGGGCGATGCCTCCGTTCGAAGGAGATGCGTCACCTGTTTGTAGCCGCCGAAGGATTTGCGCGAAACTAGCCATCATCTCATTCCTCTGTTGCGTGAGGGATTCCTCAATCAATAGTTTGAAAGGATCTCCTATCTCATCATCTTTCTTTTC
Source organism: Picea glauca (assembly GCA_000966675.3). Classification (NCBI taxonomy): domain Eukaryota; kingdom Viridiplantae; phylum Streptophyta; class Pinopsida; order Pinales; family Pinaceae; genus Picea; species Picea glauca. The sequence continues at coordinate 9,870 of JZKD02S1346541.1, read as the reverse complement.
TCCTACCATGAGAGGTCGTTTGGGCATGCGAGAGATTTTGTCCTCAAGAGAAACAAGCTCGAGGCCCAAGTCTTTGTACTCCAACCTCGTTTGGGACATGCATTAAGACGACAAGGAGAATACCTCTATGATACCACTGATCTGGATTTTATGAGCAGAACCAAATGAATACAAATTATTAACAAGTGCTTAACACAAAATAACAAAGATACAGTAAAACTGGTTTTCTATTCAATAAAGAAATAAGTCAGAAACTGTAAAATGCAGTGGAAACAAGCTTGTTGGAATGGTGGTGGCTTATCTCTAAGAAGAGATGTGACAGTTGCACTCATTCACAAGAATATGATTACAATGAGGCTCTCAAGGCCTTTTTACAATAAACAAGAGTTTCCTAAACATCCAAAAACCTAACCCTAGGAGATGAAGTGCCAAAAGTCATGTGGGCCCCATTTGGGTAAGTCAGTACATCAACTTCCCGGGGTCGTAACATTTGCATACGATCTTCATTTTAGGCGTATGATAGCCCATTAGAAAGATCTATCCGAGGAATACAACAATTGCACAATTATTTTTTTCCTACAACAGTTTTTTGGGGCATTTTTCGACCGCAATATAACCCAAAAACGTCGTTTAGGGCCTCAAAATGGCTCCGGAATTGCAGGACCCGAAAAATTGCTAAAAATAGTAAATTATCAAAATTGCTAGAAAGTTGTTTTGAGCTAGATGGAAAAGGTGGGTGGCCACCAATATCCACCTGGATCATAATCATTATACCATGTTCCTAAATTTTGGCAAGCCAATGTGCAAGTTTTCCTGAAAGATGAGTCTGTGTAAGAAAAAACTTGACTGCACGCAAAGGGACTCTTACCTACGTTTGCTTTCCCAAAATGAAATGCCTAATTTTTTTTATAGATTTTGCTAAGGAGAAAGTGTGTTTTTCAATTAGAGTGTATTTCACCTCATCATCTGATAAAATTCGACTCGTATAGGTTATAGGTTTTTCCTGATTTTGGTCATCATTTTGCAGAAGAATGGAAAAAACTGCTTCTTCTGTGGAATTGGTATAAATAACAAAGTATTTATCAAAATATGGCTTGGCTAAAATTGGTGCATAGCTGATTGCTATTTTTATTTCTGTAAAATCCTTTTCTACCTCATTAGTCCAAGAGAAGAATCTATCTTTCTTCAACAAGTTATGTATGGGCTTAACTATCACAGCAAAGTCAGGGACAAACCTCCTTACAAAGTTAATGGTGCCCATGAAATATTGAACATATTGCTTAGAGGTAGGAGAAGGGAGGTTCATAATCGCGACAACTCTCTTAGGGTCAATATTGATACCACAATCAGAAACAATGTGATCGAGGAGTTTTCCTTGACTAACTCCAAATATAGAATTAGAAGGATTCAATGACATACCAAATTCTATGGAACGCAGAAGGACTTTCCTAAGATGAAAAAAATGATCTAACCAGTTCTTAGAATACAAAATTAAGTTATCAAGATAAATCTGAATTATCTTATTGATCAATTAGTCAAAAGATATCTGCATAGCTCTCTGAAATGTCGCACCTACATTAGAAAAGACAAAAGGCATGCATTCGTAAGCAAAGGTTCTCCATCGGGTGGAAAATGTGGTTTTATATTTTTCATCCCTATTGACTCTAATTTGATTATACCCAGAAAAATTGTCAAGTAGGGACATCATTTGAGACCCATCCATCTGTTTCAATATCAATTCCATGTTAGGAAGTGGAAAGTTGTTTTTAACACTAGCTCTATTTAAAGCACAAAAGTCAACACATAGCTTGATCTCACAATATTTCTTCTGCATGAGAACCAAATTTGAGACCCATTCAAAATACTTTACTGGGAAGATGATTTGAGCCTTTAGTAATTTTTCAACTTATTTTCTAATGGTAGCTTCAAGGGTAGTGTTTACAGGCCTTTGTATCTGCCTTACTGGTTTCACCCTTTCCTTTATAGGAATGGCATGTTGGATGAAGTTGGAATCAAAACCATGAACATCCTCATATGACCAAGCAAAGATGTCCTTGAATTCACGGAATAAGTCCATGAATTTTCCTTTTTATTATTATGAACACTAGGATCCTATTTTAAGAATATTGGTATCATTTGAGCTTCCAATGTTCATGGAGACGATGTCTCCAACTTTTCTTTTTGACTCCTCTTCTGAATAATTTTTTTTTTCCAACATCACTCATTGAGAATGAACTCTCAAGAGGAGTCAATCCCTTTAGAAACTTATCATATTCAAAATAAATCACTTCCTTAAACTTAAGAGCTTCATTCTATAAGAAAGCACATATACTCTTATCATTTTGGAAAACCTACCATGACTCAACATTTTCAAGTATATGTGGATGATATAGAGACATAAAAGTGAAATCAACTCATTGTGATAAAATTTGTCGAGTAGAAGAAGCAACAAAAGTTGTCAACATGTCATCCATTGTGTTGAGATCCCTTTTTATATGAGTGATTTTAATGGATAAAATATTCAAGATCAAGGCCCAAATGACCTGAGTGTACCTTTCCATCAACTTGTTTTTAGGATTATAATTTTTTCTAATAATGTTGACAACGAGCTCATAATCACCAAATACGACAAGATGACAACAACCCAAATTATAAGAATTTTTTATACCTAAAAGAAAGGCTTCAAAATCAAAAACATTATTGGTGCAAGTGAATTCTAACTTGAAGGAGAAGTTGTGAATTTTTCCTATAGGTGAGTAAAGGATAATACCAACTCCATTTCCCTCACTGGAGCATGCACCATCAAAGTGCATATGCCACATTTTGTCATCATAGTCAAATTGTTTGCATGGCATGTCATTTTCTTTCGTGAAAACAGAGTAGACACTCAATCTCTCCTAAACATAATTGACATTTAGCTGAGTAAATTTCTCAATGAAGAGTGAGACACAACATTCTCTGAGAACAATAATGTTCTTTCCATCCTTAGGGATAGATAAATGTGACCCATATAAAGACAAGTAGCCACCTGTTAGGACTTTCCAATCCATACCTAAAATAATTGAGTAGTTGTTGATAGACATATCAATAACTTGAATGTTAAGGGTGGTACGTATCTCTGGATGTGCACAAAGTACTAAAGTTACATCTTTTATCTCACCAATTGTGTGTTGTTGTTGATTATTATAAGATATCATGCTTTTCACTTTTTCATTTGTACAAGAGAGTCCTATCTCTTCCATAATAATATTTGACATGACACTTGGACCTAAGACACCATCAATGAGGCAACAATGGGCTATTTTATCTAAAATATTTACATAAATGTATAAAGGGGGGTAATTTAAAGATATCCTAAAGTTATTTACACGTATCCTATTTACATAAGACTCTTCTCCATTGTAATATTATGTCAGATTGGTTATGTTGGAAGTTTTACCCTCAATAAAATCTTTAAGATGTTGTTGTTGTTCTGGAATAGTCACCGTATCTAGAAGAGTAGCATCAAATTTTATGTTAGCCAACTAATTTAGAATGTTATATTTTGAAGAAGGAGTAGTGACTCGATGACTGGTGAAATTGTGAGCATCTTGTGAGCCTATATTTTGAGAGGATGTGCTAGGGGTAGAAGTAGCCTTGGAAGAATCAGTTTTTCCCTTATTGGCATATGATTTATTTCTTATTAACACATCATCCTGTGGGGCCCAAACTAAGACAACAATGGTAGTATCTGGGTTTTTTCCAAAGATTCGATCCCTCACATTTTTCTTGACTTCACAAGTTCTTTCATCATGATGATCCTCATAAAATTTACACCACGCTCTAGGAAATATGGAATTTGGTTGAAAATTATTTCTCACAAAATTTTTAGTAGTATCCTGGGTGGAAGACTCAATGGTGGAAGTACAAGTAATTCCCTTCCTTTCAAAATAAACCATGTGATTATTAATGTCTTTCATAAGATGCAAAATGGTAGACATATCAGTTTGCTTGGCATAGTCTTCCTTAGGAAAACCAATTCTTTCTAGTTGTTCTTTGTATTCCAAACAAGTCTGAAGAGCAGGCCCAATATTGTCTATGGATTTCTCTTCCAATCTGTGATGCTAAGAAGAAGGTAAGGAGTTACAGTAGTGCATGAATGCAACTTGGTTTTGAGGTCTGATCAGTTCAAAGATTTGATTATATAACTTGGTAAAGTGAAGATTGAAATCCTTAATGGTTTTACCTTTATTATAGATAATGTTATTATACTCCTTCAACCAATCCGTTGGGATCTTGGGTTTTCCAAAAGTGGACTTGAACTAGTAGACCATCTCATCCCAAGTGGATGAAATTTTTGGAGGCAAGTCAAATAAATCAGCCACAACTTTTCCTTCTAGAGAATTGAAAAATAAATGCATGCAGGTGTCATTTTCATTCGCACCAATTTTATGAAAATCATTTGAAAAAGAAATCAAATGCTCATCTGTAAAGATGGTACCATTTCCTGAGAACTTGGGAAAATGATCTTTGAATTTCGGTAAAGGATTGGCTACTTATGCAAGATTTAAGGGAGAAGAAACATGCCATGGAGTAGTAGTATCATATTCCTCAAATTGAAATAAGCCATATATTTTGATGAACTTGGTTGGATTTGTGGTAGATTGGACAAGAACAACATGGCTACAGATACTCCCGATTGAAGTCGAGGCAGAAGATTGTGAGGAGTATGAGTTACTAGAGCCACCTCCAGAACCACTACTATATGTTCCACTACTAGTCCCATACATTTTGAAGACGTAAGGAGGTGGAGAGGATGAGGAAATATCCGAATCAAATAAGGACCGACAAAGCTTAGGTTGTTGTCCTTGTAGAAAAACTTGTCTTCTTCCTACTTCGAGAATGAGAGTAAATTTAGGTGATTGACCTTATATTCTTTGAGATATATGAGAGGAAGAGGACATAAGAGGTGATAATGTCGGGTTTATTTAAGGGATTGTATCCTTTGGTCATTAAAATATCTATGGATATGTACTTCAACAGTAATAACTTCCTAGTAACAGTGTAACTCATCCCTAGTATGCGAATTTGTGGGGATTTCTCGAAATAAGGTAAACGAGACATTGTTCTAATTTACAGGGGCTTCAAGAATGTTAGGTTGATCAAGGGTAGGAACGTTCATGATAGAAAATTAATGATAAGTATGGTTTCTAATCATCCTCTGGCGGACATCCCATTGTTCCCGAATTCGATTTTCTTCAAAGACCACTTCCCAAGAACGATTAAATTCAGCACTGTTATAAGAAGTCTCTAGAATGATATTGTACAAGGTAAGGGTAATCTCAGTTTGATCCTTTATACCATCACCTAGGTTGGGTTGTCTTTGAATGGGCATAGTCATGAGTCAAAAGAAGAATTTAAACAAAAATATATAAGCTATAAACAGACTGAAAACAAAAATTAAAGTAGTGAATATAAACAATAAATCTACAAGTGTACAAAAAATACAAACTAGAGACATGAAAATGGAGTCTTTCATTCCTAGTATGGTCGCCAAAAAATATGTTGAGTAGAAGATATGGAAACTCTCCTCATAAAATTCTTCGAATCTTGCCTAGATAGGACAAGATAGGCAGGATTATTACCCAAGTTTAAAGCCTTATTGTATATTCAATTAACTCCTAAGTTATATAGCTCATAGACCAATTGCTGATTTTTTTTTTCTTTATCAAAGTGCAATAAAAAAATTATGATTTTAAATAACAATTTTAAAACATGAAGCAAAATAATATAAATCTGATATAATAAAAAATACCAATATGAGTCACAAAATCATCCAATATTGTATTCATTCATTTTGAAATCAGTCAATACACTTCACATACTTCAAGAGTATGGACCAGGAGAAAGTATAGCAACCTAAGGTAACACACACACATAGACCATCGATGCCTTCAAATCAAACCAAGACTAAATCAAATAATTCCACTACCATAGTTTTCCTCTACTATGACTCTACACAAGAATTCTAATCAGTACTGAAAAACTAATCCAAAAAATGAGAAAAGTCTACAAACTACCAAAAGATAATCAACTTGGAAGCATATCATAAATCAATGCCTCTTAGTTATGCTTATCATCACCTTCAACAAACCTTGCTATCACAGAAGTCTCTTAGCTTTAGAAATCAGAAAGTGAATGAAGTAGTAATGAAATGTCACATGGTAGTCAGAGAAAACCTTATCAGAGTGATCTCCTCCCCCTTAACTTTCTTCAGCTTGCTCCATTTAATAACTCAACCATTGTAATTAACTCATTAACTAACAATTAGTTAGTTAATAAGAGCGTTCTCAAGTAAATTAATAAAAAACAATAATAATAATATGATAAGGGTACTAAATAAAACTAATAAGTGGGGACCCCCTAATTGACTTTAATGATTTAATAATCCATTTCATCCTTGTATATTCTACCTTAAATGCATGACACATCACTTTCCACATCTTACAATGCATGTAATTATCATGCATAAGATATAATATTGATAGGAGCCCCCTTGTCACTCCATGTGGTAGTCATTCAATTAATCAAAATCTAACCATCCTATAAATATGTCCAAACATGAAGCATACAATATAAAAGGTTGTCCAAAATAAAACTGTAAAAAAATGAGTTGTCAAAAATATATATGAGTTGTCCCAAAATAAAGTACAAACAATTCCATGCACATGTGCCAAAATAAAACAAATTGATGATGAAAAATCATATTTACTGTGAGAGGCTTCCCCTCTCTTTCTATGACTTCTCTCAACCCCTTCATTATTTCCAATTGATTAATTTGCCTTAGCATATTTATGATCATTCTCCTGCATGTGGGAAGTGACTGAATGAGAACACTCCGGTGATGATTTTGACTTGGTTGCTTCTGATTTCTCTTCCTTAGGGTTTTCTCCAAGCTCAATGATTTTGGATTTATTATGGGCATGTGAAGCTTGGGATTGAAGCTGTAAGTTTGGGTGCAAAGGTGGTGGTGATGGCAATGGATAAGTAGGACAAGTATGGAAAGGGGGCTACTGGGAGTGGTCAATGTTTGGCCATCCTTTTGAATGTCTAGGATAAGGGTGTACACCATCTTGTGAGTCATCTCGTTCTGGCATAACAAAAGGAGAAGAATTATGATTTGGGACTAGTATACCAATGCTTGGGCTAGGGTTCTCAGGGATAGGTGGAGGTTTTTATGCTTGTTGTCTAGCAAAGTTGAGGAAACCTATCTGCAACAATTGATTAAACTCTTCTTAATCCGCATCGAAATGAATAGAGAACCTAATAATTTTATTACCCCTTTTCCAAGGGCCTAATCCTCTACCTCTATTATTTCCTCTTTTGTTGTGACTACCCCTGCTAAAGAATCTCATGATGACATATTCACATGGATCAGTTACCATAGTATGACCTATAATCATCTAAAAAAACCTTGCATAACAATAGTTTAGGCATGTCTCTGTAAATATCAATACATGTGCAAGAAATCATCCTACAATTCACATTCTCAAAACTGGAAATCACTTAGAATAGGGGTTAAAACGGATCTTGGGATTTTATGATGAGAATTGTAATGAGAGAAAGGTGGTAAGTATGGCAGGGGAGTGTGAAATGGACTATTCAATACCATGACCAGTTTTATATTCCACTATATATAAGTTCATTTAATTCTATCACATCTCTATCACATCTCAATCACATTGATTCAACCATACAACAAAGCATATCTCTGAGAAATTGAACACTTTTCTTATTTCCAACTCAATTATGCAATCATAATTAAAGCATGGGAATGAAAACAGGTGCTTGGGAAGGTGAAATGGGAAGGAGATGAGAGAAAAGTGGTAAGTAAGACAGAAACTGTAAAATGGACATGCATTTAATTACAGTGTTCACAACCAAACTATCACTTTCATTTTCAACCATTCATAACCAAAATCATCAAACTCAAATGGTTCAATGGCAACTTTGCAAAATTGTAACCATTTTGTTCAAAATATCAATAATGGATGATTACATAAATATGTGTGTTGAATAAGCATTGTGATAATTGAACAGAGATATCACTGTATCCAAACTAAAACCAAAATTTCCATGCCTCTGTTTAGATCATACTTCAATAATTTGAAACCAAATATCAACCATATGCCCATGTAATTGTGTTGTTACGTAAAATATCAACTCGATTTCCATCAACAATTCAACTAAACAAACTTTCATCCAAACCAAATGGTTGAGTGTGACTAGGGTTTCAACCATGAAAAATAGGATTGTTATCATCTCTTTGCAACCAACTCCCAAAATGACTTTGATCTCAACCAAAACATTACATGCAAACTTATTCAATAATCAAGGAGTTTTATTCGTTCAAAACCACTTAATATTTATCCAAATGCACTTAAACAACATGAAAGAAAACAATAACAGGAACAACATATTATACACAAATCTATGGATAAATTATTACCAAAGACAATGTTTATATAACAGGAATTCGAAACACGATACCTAGTGGTGCGTCGAATATGTACAACTCTGAACGGTTGTAGTGGTTACATTTTAGAGGTCCAAGATTTTCCTCAATCATTTGAAAAATGAACCTAACGCCAAAACTAGAGTGATAAACAAAGGTAAAATCATGAAATTACTACTGGTCATGTTGATCTGGGGTGATGACCAACATTAATCACTCACTAAACCCAAGGCAGGCCACATCAAAACCTTGTTGGAGAAATTTATATTTTCGGCACACTAGTTCAATGGGAGTTAAATGACTAGTTCTATTTTATACTTTCTATTTAGATCATCACTATTATGCTATTATGAATGCATGGATTATGTTATTATGCATGCTCTTTCCTATATATGAGTGTATTCCACTCATTCATTTTATCATATTGATCATCATCTATGTATCATTCATCAACTCATTGGAGTAGTGTGAATATGTTTTCTCATTCTTCCATATTGAATCTCTCTTCCTTTCTTGATAAGTTTTGTTTGTAATTGCTTTATCTAGATCTCATGTGCAGGTTTCTATGAAACATTTACATGGTATCAGAGCTACGATGCTTGGAGAAATCTAGACAAGCCAAAGAATAAGGAAAATCAGAGTTTCAACAAGAAAAATCTATGGTTGTACCTTTCAATAGTGATTTCTCCCAAAATGTTAACTTTTTGAGGAAACGGATCTCACTTCAAGTAAATTGACCCATTCTGTAAGTGGGTTTTCAATTGTTTGGAAATATTCCTCGATGTTTGCTCAAAAAGTAAGTCAAAATATCGTCTCCTAAAACTGATATGAATTTTCACTTAAAGTGCCCTTTCTGCAGTGATTTCTTAGTTTTTCACTTGAAAAATGAGAGAAAACTTTTAGGGGTTCTTAGGCATAGTGGGAGATATGGATATGAAACATATTATATATTCAAACTTGGTGGTAATCCTCACACCATAAAATTATTTTTATTGGAAGCCAAAGGCAGAATTCCAACTCAGAAGGAAAGGATTGTACAACTTGACGATGGGGACAAAAACAAAACCTACATCAGCAATTGAGAAGATGAGATGGGAAAACCGAAAGGATGAATCCATAATAATTCTTCTTGAATTGATTTCAAATGATATATGGTTTCATGTTTCTACATGCAAGACTCCAAATGAGATCTAGACCACCTTGGAAAGTTTTTTTGGAAAGCCGGATGAGATGAGAGGTCATATGCTTGAGGTAGAGTTGNAAAAACAAAACCTACATCAGCAATTGAGAAGATGAGATGGGAAAACCGAAAGGATGAATCCATAATAATTCTTCTTGAATTGATTTCAAATGATATATTGTTTCATGTTTCTACA
>JZKD02S1346530.1:0-11641 GCA_000966675.3 Picea glauca | reverse complement strand
AAGTGATAATAACAATGTTACATATACAATAACAATTAGTTGTAGAATGCATTCATAACACTATTTATATACCCATAAGGAAACATATGACAACATGAGTAAATAGAAGAGGTTGGAGAAATAATTCATACAACATAACTCTATGCTACTCAAGAAGAAAGAAAATGCACAAAGAAAAGTCTCATATACATCTACCAAAGTCACAAATTTCTAGAATGCCTCTTTCTCTTTATTCACTTAGAATTAATAGTACAATCTCCCATTTACAAAGGGAAAAAGTCCTCTTCTTATCGCAATACTCTCCTTTTAAAAATAAGAGAGGTTGTTCACATTCTGTAACTGCCATCATGTCATATGACAATTACAACATTTTGTTTCATATTCTGGATTGAGACTTTACAAATTTTATATGATCAAATAAAATAGAGTATATTACAAAATACAATGATCAATAAGTATTTGATAACTGCATGTTGTCTATGTATTCCTTCCCTAGCTTGAAGTCCTCCAGGATCACAATCACTCTACTCACCTGCATCTTTTCCAAATATATCTCATTGTCACATATTTTGGTTGTTCCCTCCATCTTTAGACTTTGATTTGTCTTCTGAATGAAGTCATTGGCTAGTGTGGTCATCTCGATTGGATTTATGAGTTGTTTTTTCATGATTTATTTATTTACCTCATCAATTTCTTCAATAGTATGTTTTCTTCCATCTCTTCTGGTTTCTACATCTTCTATTCTTAACTCATATGGTCTTCTAACTCTACCATCACATCCATTTCAAACTCTTTAAGTAAGTTATTGGAGGCCTTCCATAGTTTTTTTCATGCCTTTTGAACTGCTTCTTGAGTGATTTTAATATCATTCATGATGGGTTCTAGGTATCAAAGAGGGAATGTTCCTTCATATTATGTCTGGCTATGTAGACTGACAAGGTATTAGGTGGATTATCATACACATATTTTTAGTCTATAATATTTTCAAAGGAATTTTGATCCTTTTGGTATTTTTTCCATGTTTCTTCCAACCGATCATTCAACTTGATTTGTTCTTACATATTTTTCCGGATTTCATTGAATATATAGAAAGATTCTTTTTGTACAATCTTGAGTTCTTCATTGGAATCTCTAGTTTCCTCTTTAACAATTTCCCGTATGAGGGTTACCTGTTTGTTTTATGCTATGATATTTTCAAGGACCTGATTATCTTTCTCCAATTTTATAATTGTGTCTTCTATCATTTCATTGTATATGCTTACTTCCAAGCATTTTGCTTGTAATCTTGTCTTTTCTTGTGCATGTTTCATCCTGAGTAGTTTCATTTCCTATGAGTGTGTAAGCTTGAGAGCTTCCAATTCTTACTGGTGTAACTTCTTATTGATACTAGCCCTTTTCTCAAACTCAACATTCAACTTGTCCTTTTGAAGTTGTAATTCCTTTTGCGTTTCTTCTTTGTGTAGCTTCTCTATTGTGTTAGCTTCTTTTTTGAATTCATCAGATATGCCATATTTTATTGTGTTTAGAGTTGCTTCAAGCTCAACTATCTTGGTCATGGATATATCCAATTCCTCACCTAATTCATATATCGACATTGCATTTTCACTTGTAAATGCATTTAGGAATGAATCGATTTGTATTGCATTTTCCTTAGGCTCTGGGCATGCCCTGCATCTAATGTTTCTCTCAAAAGACTCTTTTTTGAGGGAAAATTCTCCTCTTTTAGTTTACTGGATACTATTTCAATTTCCCTTGTTTTATTACTATAATAATAATCACTAATAGATACTACAACATCATCCATTTCTAGTACCTGAGATGTATAAGTGAAGTTCCCTAGGACGAACATTAAAGGAGTGCACTCTTCAACATGGACAGTAATTATACCTACACTAGGGTATGCTACAAATTTGTTTAACTCATCTTGCTTTTTCTTCTTTTCATGTTCTGCTTCTTCCTCTACTTTCTCATTTAAATTAGTTTCCTTGTGTTTTTCCTTCTTTATATTCTCTTCAACTTCAACAACTACTATTTTTTTCTCTTCATCCTCCCTTTTATTTATTTCTAGATCTACATCTTGTTTTACTTTGGCATCCTTTTCAACGTTATTTTTCTTGTCTTCAATATCTTTCTTAAGGACTTCATCCTTTTTATTCTTCTCATCATGCTTGGTGTTATTATTTTCTAGCTCTACTTTCTTACTATTATGGAAGCTCTCTTCTGCTTTCCTGGCTTTATTTTCTCTGTTTTTAGCTTTATATACTCTTTATTTTTCCTTAGCTTCTATATTTTCATTTTCTTTTTCTAGTAGCATTTGAAACTATTCCTTCATTGTGTTCCTTTCTTCATCTTATTAATTTTGATTTGTTTCTCTTGCTATCTCATCTTGTAGCCTTTACAATACTTCTTCAAAAAATAAAGCTCCTTTGAAGAGGTTTTCAACAAAGTTTACTTCATGGATGACTTGGTGTGTCAGATTGACCGTTTTGATATAACCATACACTATATTGTGGGGATCATGCCCTTTTAATTTCCTTGTGCATAAGCATATCTCCTGTAGTTATTTTTCTTCAGCATGGCCCACTTATTAGACAATGCATATATCCTTATGTACAGTGGGAAATTGGACCAACATTTCTTGTTTTTCTTTGATAGAAATGTTGTAATTCCTTTCTCTATTGTATGGTAGGAAACTTCTTAGGCTAGCAGTTTATCAGGCACATATTTGGGTAAGAGGTGTGGTGGCCCAAAACTTCTATAAATTATGATATAGGTGTAATACTTCTTTACATACCAATATCCAATTTATTTTAGGTCTATTATGGATCCTTGTGATATCTTATGTGGGAAAATCCTGAAAATTACCTTGTACAAGGGAGCTAAGAAATAGTCGCATATGTTGTAAAAGTGTTCCTTGTAACTTACATCCCACATCTATGAGAAATAAATGTGAATCAGGGGTTGATTTAGAGTCCAATTCCATTCAAAAGCAGGCAAATGGATGATAGAGCAAATTGGATTAATAAGGTAGGTTGACATATACAAGTCAAGTTTTTCATACCTGGTTCTTCTTTAGCTCTTGAAAATATGTTGGAATCCAAGATGATCACCTAGTTGAACACTTCTCCTATCTTTACCATGGTGTATTCTATTGGAAACCATTCCATCCTAAAATGTGTGTTGGTTTCCTCACCATACAACCTACAAATCACGGTGTTCAATAGCTTGTATGGTTTGATCTAGGATATATATTTCCCCTCTCTTGACAAGTCTGAGATCATCATTATACCAATCTTCCATTAACTCCTCGAAGTCTTCATTATCTACCCTAAAATTCTCCAAAAATGATTTGTTCCATGACACTATAGGCCCTGGGGTTTCATACATGATCCTAATGTCTTCAAGGTTCAAAGAAGCAATCAGGACTTTGGATTAATTGATTGTGGTGACCATGTCTTTTTTGAGGTGTGTAAAAACCACCGTGCAATCTCATTGTGTGGAAACAACATAGGATGAGATGCTATAGTGTGAATGCTACTCTTTCTGATATTATGATATGCATCTATTTCTTCGCCATCAAATGGGAAGTCTTCATTATGGAAAATGTGATAGATCTCATCGTACCTTGGATAATGTTCCCTCCCATTGAATAAGCTTGTGTCTGCAAGTAGAATTGAGTCTGGCTTGATAATAGGGGCATGTACAACAACCAATGGGTTCTTCTCCTTCTTATTTTGTGCGCAAGACATTTTTTTTGCTTTGATTTACTGTTGCACACATTATTAGAGTTAGTTTACCATATAATCAATCACTGATAGAATTTAATTTAGATCATACAATATACACCTGACTACTATGATATTTTCATAATTTTTTGAAGTTGGTTTGCTACCACCGTATAAGCACTCACACTTTCACATATTTATTTAAGGTAAACAATATACTATTTAGGGTTAAACAAATTTTATACACTTTAGCTTCCCCCCCCCAAACATTTTGTAATTAATGTTTAACTTGTTAAAACTCTCCTTGGGTCATATTCATACAATATCCATTAATTCCTTCAGGAGAGGCTTTTTTACTATTATCATAGGCATGTCGTCAGAGAGGTGGGGTTGAGAGTTGGTTTGAATAGTCTTTATGATAGTGCAGTCACCGATATGGGTTATCCGATGGATTGTATTGAAGCATCAAAAGGATTTGAGAGCTTTCAACGATGATTCCTTTAGGAGTATTTATTTATGTGTTGGGAAGTGTGCCAAAGGAAAAAAGGTGATGCATTTTCTCTCATGTATATTTAACATGTATGGAATTTTTAATTTAACTTTTTCTTTCACAACCTTTTAGTTTTTACCATCATACGAGTCTATCAGAAGAAAGGAATCGAAAGACGCAATGGAAACCCTCTAAAACTTATTCCGATGAAGGGGCCTCCCTACCATACTGTCAGAACATGCTCGTCGGGAAGGAGCTATCAAAGAATGTGAGTGTAATAGATCATCGTATGTTCCAATGATGATTCCTCTAAAAGTGTGCACCAATAAAAGGGTTATATAAAGTGCATCACATGTAGAAAAAGGTCTATGGTTTGGTGAGGGACCCACCATTATACGTCTTGTTGTAATTGGTTCATTGGAGCCCTCTAGGATAATCACCTTTCAACACATAAGCATAGAGTAAAGGCATTGTGGTAACATATATAGCTTGTGTACCAATAGAAAGGCATCATCATCGGAACATGCGGTTGGGAGGAAACATGCTCACTAGATGAAATTCTTTCTAATACAAGCTCCTAATGATACTACTGAGATAATCTTGTCAGAAGGAGGCATCGAGAAATATATGATAGGGTAAATTTTGACAAGAGACACTCGACATATCTTAGGTAATGATCATATGGCTGGAGAGCATGTGAAAAATTGCAAATAAGATTTTTGAAAGGAACTTTAGGTCCCATCAGTGGATGGAGAGCGAGAAAATGAGTAATTATATCTTAATATCTTTCTACCCACCAAACCACCTTAGTTTATTTTCAGAGATCGCATAGAGAATAGTAGTTTTATGTAGGAATAACTAGTCAAGTTAATAGTGATGAACCCTGGGGCACTAGAGATATGTAGTAGGGATGACATCATAGTGTTATTGCGGGAGCATGGGACTCTACATACAATAGTGTGGATTGACAGGGAGGTCAAGTTTAGTGATTATGGACAAGAAATCATGACTATCAACATACTTTGTCCAGAGGTTTATAGTTTTCTAGGCACCAATATACTTGGTATGAGACCTTCAGAGCTATGTGATGCAAGATTTGTTGCTCGTCTAGAGTGTATGAGGGTTTTATATACTTTCACGATTGATTCTTTCCATTGTTGGGGGGATTTTAGAGAAAGTAGAGATGTGTATACTTTGTGGTGGGATGTATTTCCTTGGCTGGGGATCATATATATCAACAAATCATCTTCTTGGTTAGCAGGGGGTCTGGCTTCTACCAGAAATGATAGTTGGGAGATGGGTTTATGTGAGAGACTCCTTTATGGATGGATATTGTATTTGCTTATTCCATTTGGTGGGGGTATTGAGGAGATTCATGGTGTTGGTATATTACAAGACTATACTTCACAGGGCACTGCAGTTTTCATCTTGATATGGGATCCGAGGATTGGAGTGATTGGTATTCCAGAGTTTGATGGGGTCGAGGTCCAAGTAGAGTGGTTTCTTGGGGAGTTTACCAATGATCGGGTGCATATGATCATTTTACTCAACATGAGCATTTGGGTATCATGTATGGTGATCACTTGGAGGGGCCATGTCTTGAGGAGAGATTACTATAGGTCACATAAGAGGATATGGGATCTTGGTATCACATACAAATTGATTCAGTTATTGCTTAAGGACAAGCAATATTCTAGTAGGAAGGACTGTAATGTTAACATTTTTGTACATTATTATGTTACAGAGTGTTATGCTCACCAAAGTAGCCAGATGGGGGTGACAACAAGTTTAGAAGATATTAAGGGGTTTGATTGGGCTCGAATTGCATCGTTCATAATATTTCATCATCAGGATCCATCCCACACAACTTGGCTTTGGTTCCGTTGCATTCCAATGATTTCTGTAATTTTGAGTTATTATGGGTTATATTTTAATTAATTTCACTAAGAAGGTCATTTTGGGAATATTACTTGGAGAACCATATTAGTGTAATAGCTCATTCGAATCGGGAGGAAGATCACTATGGGATTAGATTATGAGAAGTGACTTTTAGTGGATGGAGAAGCCATAAGGACGAATAAATCACTTTTTAGAGGAAAAAAAGCTAATTAATTAATAAAGTGATTTAATTAAAGAATAATAAAAGTAAAGTAAAAGTAACTTGGAAGGAAAAGGTGAACAGGGGGATAAAAGAGAGATAGGGGCCTCTATTCTCTCAGTATGTTGATTATCATTTTGATGTCTAGCTTCTTTCTAGAGAGCCCATGATACTTGGGGATTTTGAGGGTTTTGACTGAACAAACCCTAGAGATCAGCTTGGTGGTGAAAGGTTCCACCTTCCCTGATCCAAGCTTGGCCAAGGAGGTGAAATATTCCTCCCTCACCATTCTAGCTGAGGTTCCATTCAATTTCAGTAGCAGTTGAGGAAGCAAGGCGCAATTGTATTGGTTTCCAACAGGTGGGGCGCATCACTTGAGGAAGTGAGATTCGATTTGGATTGGGAAAGCTAGATATACAACAGTTCCCTCTCCAGGATCGATTTCTACCATCCTAATACTCTTTTGCAGTAGTGTGTGAGAGCATTCTACAACAAAATCATTCTATCTTTCAAAGAGGGCGTGTTTCTCTTCAGGAGGACGCACTTTTATTAGAGGATCTTGCGTTTTGGAGTGGGAGATCACTCCAAATAGCTAGGAGACTCAGTGTAGGGGTTTCTTATCCCTCGATCTACATTTTGATAGTGATTTTTAGTGATTTGAGGTCTCAAGAGGAGGAGGTCAAATTCTTCTAGCTTGCTACAGTCAGAAAGGGCACACTTTCCTAGAGAGGGCAACACATATAGCTTGGGTTCTTGGATATCTTATGTATTTATCTTGGGGGACTCTTGAGAGTTCATATCTCCACCTTTCTATTGTATTTTTGAGGCATTATTAGCCACATACATCCCTCTTCTACATGTATTCCATATCTTCTCCATGTTAGATATATTTATTCAATAAAATCATATATGAGTTTGTGGCCATTTCATTGTGTATCTCTATTTTCTTTATTGTGGTTATTTATTATTCCCATCATAAAAAAAAAAATCATGCAATAAACCATGATCAAACTCAAGAACAAGACACACATGCCAACCGTTTGACAAAATGCTTCAATGAGTATCGTTGTCATAACTATAACAACAACCCAATAAACAAACAACATATATATTTAGAGCTGTAAGAAGGTTGCAAACCATCTCATTGGTCACCAAAGCACATCAATGACCTATCCTAAAGTTGGGGAACCTAAAGTAAGGAAATTGGCTAAGTAAATAGGCCCTACCGTCAAAGTGTTTGACGGAATTTCTAAGCCACATAAGTCTGATTTTTATATCAAATCTGGTTGGGAACATTACAGGTAGGTACCCACATAAATCCTCTAAGATAGATAATTTTAGTGGGTTGTTGTGGAGGCAACAACACTATGTTTATGCATCAGTACAGGCCAGGGACTATAATATTTCAGTCTTTACATTACAATATTAGTCAATATAGGGTATATATGCGACCTTTCATTTATAGTCAATATATTAGTTATATACAATCTTTCTTTTACTGTCAGTATATTTGTTATAGGTAGTCTTTGTTTAAAAGCATCTTGATGATTGTTCATAGTTACAATTTAAATGCCCTATTGTAAAACATCTTAATGATTATTCTAAGTTACAATCTATAGGCCCAACAAAAACCGAGCTCTAGAATATTTGAGAGTATTTAGATTACAATTTTAGTGACTGCCACATTTATCATTGAGTAATTTATCTCAAGCATGTTTTAACCTATTAAAGTTACATTGATTATACATATTTTGTATATGCACAATTTGTTTTATCCATGAATAAATATCTCATAAAAAATGAATAACAAGGATTAAACTCATGGACGGATGATCATTTATTGTATGATGCGAGTTTGCGGTTGTATATGTAATCCCCGACTCAAGGTGTTAAATTTTGCCCATGGGATAATTTATCCAACAATGAATAGTTTTGTTTTCTTTGATTTTTTATTTTTCATAATTTTTTGGGATTAAAGTTTTTTGTTTCCATATTGTTGACATTGAAACCTTTCAGAACTTATATATACAAGTCCATATTAATTTTAATTTATATTTATCTTAAAATTTAACAAGCCCAAAATTTAATATTAATATACTTTTCAAGATAATAATGATATCGAAAGCAACTGATATGGTAAGTACAAAGAAGTGTATAATATAATTTGATAGAATTAAACATGCACTTAAGTGAATTAAATAGACTTTGTATAGTTGTTTTGCAATTGTTCGTAATGACATTGTGAAATTATATATATAAACTTAGAATTCAATATCATTTTTATAATTAAAACTAAAGTGAAAGGTTCATTAGCATGAACAATGCAATACAACCAACCTCAATGTATGAAAAGTAATTCCAAACTATATTAAGGGACGGACCCCTATTAATGGGTCTCACCCACCGCACAAGGTATACATAATTTTATAACCTTAGAATTCAATGCCATTTTTATAATTCAAATAAATGTTAACATCATTTTTATCCATTTTCTTTTTAAAACTTTACAGTATTGTTAAATCAAATGAAAAATAATTTCAGAGTCTGATAATTTAGTTGGTTTACAAACCAACTTGAATGATTATAAGAGTGTCAATATTTCTCATACGACAATATTAATATAATAAAAAAATTATATATGGATGTATAATGGTCAACAGTGTGTATCATGGTGCAATGTATACACTCTATTATTCATGTGCGGTGTACTTAATCCTTAGAACATGTATAACTCATCCTTGGAAAAGTTCAAGATCATTTGCTATCGATTTTATTAAAATAATGTCCTTAGAACAAGTATAAATCAACATTTGCAAAGTACAAATCAAGTTGATTTGCTATAAATTCCCTTAGAACAAGTATAAATCAATCTGTGATCAATGTCCTTAGAATAAATACAAATCATCATCTGCAAAATATAAATTAAGTTGATTTACTATCAACGTCCTTAGAACAAGTATAAATCATCATTTACAAAGTATGAATCAAGTTGATTTGCTACAAATTCCCTTAGAACAAGTATAAATCAATTTGTGAAAATCAAGTTGATTTTCCATCAATGTTGCAAGAAAACATATTTTAAGTGTAATACATCGTGAGAAAGAAAAGTTTTGTGTCGCACAAAAATAAACTTTCCGCTAATGCAAAAAATGTTTAATCACAACACATTGCATTGCAGGGAAGTTTCCTTTCATGCGATACGTCATGTTAGTTCAAAGTTCCTATCTTCATGACAAAGGAAAAACGTTATTAGGATTTTTTTCAAAAAACTTGGCTAAAAATTCCTTTTCAAAATGTGTCAAACATAAACTGACCTAGCAATGTGATGAACAAAACCTAATGTCACAATGTTATGAAAATTATATGATGTCGCAATATGACGAACTTTACCTAATGTTGCAATGTGACAAACATAACCTGATGTCACAATGTGAAAAACATATCTTGGCATTGAATTCAAACATAACCCTTCAACAACATCACATTGTGATGCAATACAACATAATGTGACATCGCAATGTGACGAACATATTCCAATGTCGCACTGTGACGAACATATCCCAATGTTGCAATGTGATGTACATATCCCAATGTTGCAATGTGATGTACATATCCCAATGTCGCAATGTGACAAATAGATCCCAACATTGCAATGAGACAAACATAACTTGGCATCACAATGTGACAAACATAACCCACTGTCCAATGTCGTTATGTGACAAACAAAACCCAATGTCATAATGTGATGACTATAACCTGATAATGAAATGCGATGAAAAAAACCTGATGTCATAATGTGACAACCATAACCTAACGTCACAATGTGACAAATAATACTTGACATCACAATCTATAAAAAAAAAACTTACATCACAATGTGACGAACATATCTTGACATCACAATTGAACATGTAACCCTTTACCAATGTCACATTATGATGCAATCCAATCATATTAAATTGTAGTCAACCATGTTCAAACATAGTCAACCATGGTCAAACATAGTTATCCATGGTTAACCATAGTAAAAAATGGTCAACCATGTTCAAACATAGTTATCCATGGTTAACCATAATCAAACATGGTCACACATAGTCAACCATGGTTAATTGTAGTCACCTGTGGTAAACATGGTCTTCCATAGTCAACCATAGGCTTTATTCAACCATAAGAAACCATGGGAAACCATATTCAACCATGTTCAACCATAGTCTACCATGGTCAACATGGGAAACATGGTCACCATTGTCAAACATTATCAAGCATGGTCAACCATAATCAACTACAACCTTTCATGGGAAACCATAGGAAATCATGGTCAAACATGGTCAAATATACTCATACATAGTCTACATTATCAACCATAGTCCACATGATCAAACCTGCTCAACTTTAGTCAAACATGGTCAACCATAATCTACCATGATCATATATAGTCAACCATGGTCTACCATAGTCACCCATGGTCAACATGGTCTTCCATAGTTGACCATGGTCAGCCATACTCAACCATGGTCAAACATAGGTAACCATGGGAAACCATAGTCAACCATGGTCAAGCATAGGTTACCATGGGAAATCATAGTCAACCATAGTTAACCATGGTTAATATGGGCAACATGGTCACCATTGTAAAATGTTCTCAACTATAGTCAACTATATCCTTTCATGGGAAACCATATGCAACCATTGTCAACCATGGTCAAACATGATCATACATAGTCTACATGGTCAAATGTTGTCAACCATATTGACCCATATTCATATATATGTTGAGCATAGTAAACCAAAGTCAACCATAAGTTCACCATATTCAACCATAGTAAACTAGAGTTTACTATAGTCAACCATGGTCAACCAAATTCAACCATGGTCACCCATTCTCAACATGGTC
The DNA here is from genome assembly GCA_000966675.3 of Picea glauca. Taxonomy (NCBI): domain Eukaryota; kingdom Viridiplantae; phylum Streptophyta; class Pinopsida; order Pinales; family Pinaceae; genus Picea; species Picea glauca. The sequence goes on along the minus strand of JZKD02S1346530.1, from coordinate 434 downwards.
AACATATTCAATAAAAATCAATTGTGGTGAACCATCATCAATAATGGCTAAACATAGTCAATCGTAAACAACTATAGTAAAACATAGTCAGTTATAGTCTTTCATAGTCAACTACACTTAGCCATGGTAAACTAATGCATGATCAACCATACTCTATCATAGTCAAATATAGTTAAACATGGACAATCATGGTCAACCATATTCAACCACAGTCTTCCATAGTTGATCATGGTCAAACATGGTCAACCATAATTAACATGAGAAAACATGGTCAACCATAGTCGAGCATGGTCTCCCATAGTCAACCATAATCAATCGTGGTCATACATAGTTGACCACATTCAACCATGGTCAAACATAAGCAACCATTGGAAACCATAGTAAACCATGGTCAAACATAGGAAACTATGGGAAATCGTAGTCAACCATGGCCA
>JZKD02S1346519.1:0-11642 GCA_000966675.3 Picea glauca | reverse complement strand
TGTTCTCTATTTTTCACATTTAAGCTATTTCATACATTTTAAGCATAAAACTAGTAATTAAAGGATCTAAGATCCATAGGAAATTAACCTTCACAGTAAAGATTTCAATATTTTATTAGATCCATTGTGACGAAGTATTCAGTGGAATATCCATGGAAATTTACATATCAAATTGGTATTAGAGAAGGTTTTCTTGGGGTATTTGTGGAAAGTTGCAAGGATCCAATAATCAGTTTAAGAACAAAGTCGTAGAGCCTTAGCCATGCTTGATGAGTCTGTTCATAACAACCCTCAATATCTAGTAGAGGAGAGATTTACGAGGATGGAAGAGAAATTTGTTGACATATCTCGCAATATGTCCCTCCTCATGGCGGCTTGTTGATGTGTTTTCATGACACCCATTAACTAGGCGATTTTTATCTATACTTTAACCTATATCTCTTTCAAATGGAGTCCAAAATTTTGAAATCTAGAAAGTTCTAGATTACCTTCAACTATTGATCATGAAGACCCAACAAGTTTAAAAAAATTCAAAATCAATTTCAATGTGCCAATTCTTCTTCACACAAGGCCAATGGGGATGGTTTCTCTTTTGAACAAAAGAGAAGACAAGAAAAGGACACCAAAAAGAAGGAAATTTCTTGTGTTCATCCTCTCAATTTATAGCCCTACGTGTCAACTTTGTCCATCATTTTATAGAATAAAATATAGAGGTCATATGCCCAAGATATTGCCAATTTTCTCACATCCTCCACATTTCCGCAGAATATTGAGTCATTTTCAAGTCTTTACGAAGAATTCCATGTATTAACTTATGCATTTCTAATACACCCCCCACCACGCCCCCCTCTCTTTCTACTACATATTCCATACTTGGCTAATTCCTGATTCATATCCCATGCCAAGAACTTGACATGGCACCTTTCCTCGCATGTATTATGGATTCATATCCCATGCATAGAACTCGATATAACACCTTTCCCCGCATGAATTATTTCTCTGCATGGCTCACTCCTCCGCAATACTCCAACACTTAGTCTTTTTTATGATTTACCACCTAACTCCCCAACACTTAGTTTATTTTCTGTTTTTTACTAAGTTGTACACTTAGTTTATTTTCCGTTTTTATTAAGTTTTACATGCTAAGCTTCCTCCACCTCCACATTGCTCTATTTCTCCACATTGACCAAACACTTAGTTTACTTTCCAAGTTTTACTCCGCATTGACCAAACACTTAGTTTAGTTTCCAAGTTTTACTCCGCATTGATCAAACACTTAGTTTACTTTCCAAGTTTTACTTCGCATTGACCAAACACTTAGTTTACTTTCCAAGTTTTACCCCGCATTGACCAAACACTTAGTTTATTTTCCAATTTTTACTAAGTTTTACCATGCAGAGCTTTCTTAAGTGGATAATTCATATCCCATGCAAAGAACTTGACATAACATCTTTCCCCACATGACTTATTTCTCCGCATGGTTCACTCCTCCGCAATACTCCAACACTTATTCATTTTCATGATTTACCATCTAACTCCCCAACACTTAGTTTATTTTCCAGTTTTTACTATGTTGTACACTTAGTTTATTTTCCGTTTTTACTAAGTTTTACATGCTGAGCTTCCTCCACCTCCACATTTCTCTATTTCTCCACATTGACCAAAAAATTAGTTTACTTTCCAAGTTTTATTCCACACTTAGTTTATTTTCCAATTTTTACTAAGTTTTACCATGCAAAGCTTTCTTAAGCGGAGAATTCATCATGTTCCTTTTCACCGCATCCTCCATCTCATTTTTCCTAAGTTATAGCCCCCTCCCCCCTCATTTGGAACACCTACCAATACACACCAATGGCAACATGACACGTCGAAACCCCTTGACACAAGGACACATGGCAGTGAAATGGATCTATCTTTGAGCAACACTTGGAAGGCATTAGTTGGACACAGATGACCGGGCAATGAGATGGCGACCAAACAATGCACTATGCACAAGCTACACAAGGTTCCATGGTTCTCTCTACTTCACACACAAATAATATGGGCATGCCATTTTTTTATAAACATGGTATGAGTACCCTCCCAAAATGCATGTGGGATAAATAAGGTGGATCTAAAAATTAAGGGCCAAGAATTCACATGGGAGCATAGATCAACTATTGTTGAGTTCTTATCTTTCAAAGGCCATAAATTTTGATTATGATGTCCAAATTGAGAAAATGAAAGCTTATTGGAAATATAGAGACGTGAAGAGTAACCTAGAAATGGTTTCCATGGTTGGAATGATAGTTGTCATGCCCTAAAAATCAAAACACAGTCATGACTATTTCTAGCTTGGCAACAAATTATTTTGGAAAATGGTTTATTAAAATAAATTAATTAACATCTAAAGTGGGTCCCAATGGAGGGCATGGATATATAAGTGTACATTTATAGAGGGATTTTAATAATCATTGATATTTTATTGCACAAATTGGAAAAAAACACTAACACTAACCCTAAAGCAACTCCAAGAAGATGAAGATAAGATTATAAAAGAAGATGAGAAGCATATTCAAAAGATTTTTTTTTAGAGGCGACGTTCTATTGGAGGTGAGTATTTCCTTTCCAAGAATTTGTGAATTAGCTTGCTTGAATTTCTCCTTCATCTTTCTTTCTACTTGATCCATCAATTTTTCCATGTATATTTAACAACATGAATATCTGGGTTTGATAAGATCTTTCTCAATATTCCTCCAAACATTTCCCATGATATTTCAGGTCCAGAGGAGAAAAATCCCTACTTGAAGAAAGAAGATGCAATTTATTTTAATTTATCTAATTGTCATTGAGATCTTGTTGAGGTTGTTCCGGACCTCTTGTTTCAAACATTGTTAAACTTGTTACATTTAGGATATTATTATTAAGTTCTCCCACAAAGAACTATTCAACCGACATTTTGTTTTTATGAATATGTATCGTGATGATATCAATGGATTCTTGAGCACATTATGTTTTTCAAATGATTTTGATATTAACGAAGCAGTCGTTTAAATTTCTTTGAAGACCTGTCCTTTTTTTGTATATTTCATCTAGCAAATTTATAGCTGATTCCGAGTTCACATTATTTTAAGAGGAAGGCAAAATATTTGTTGAAAGAAAACCTTGTAGATACAAATATTTTGCAGTCATATTTATTTCTTTTTATTGATGAGATGACGTGCTTGAAAAGCACATATGTATAGATAAGAGTTTTATTGGGATATTCATTGGGGTTTGCTATTAATTACTCACCCATTGCATGCAGCCAAGGTCATAAGAAGAATCTTCCATATATCAATAGAGGAGTACCACCTCTATAAAAATATAGGAGGATATTTCTTGTTTCCCACAAGACTTTATCTCAATGTTGGTTCTTTTCCCTTGACAAAAAAAGATATCAACACAACTCTAGAAAGAAAGCTCAGACCATTCAGATAAGTTGGAGAATCGAACTTAGAGATAAGATAAGACGAGAAACGAGGGGATAACGAAGACCCATAAAAGGAGTCATAGAAAGAACCTAATAAAGAGTAGTTGAGTTACAATACCGTAAACCCTTCATAGTCTTTATTCAATATGGAAGCAAAAGTGGCCATAATGCCATACCAAGGTGAGATCGATGCATTAACACATAATCATTGGTTGCATCAACTAGAAATTTATTTCGACACTCACCATATAGATGAAGAACAAAAGATATCATTTGCCAAACTGATTTTAGAGGGCCATGCTTTAACCTATTAGGAAATATATACGGAAACACTTAGGCTAGAGAGTGATTTTCCAATAACTAGGTGGGAGGAATTCAAAACCATCATCAAGTCCCAATTCTACCCTATCGGGTATGTAGAGGACAATTGGATCTGGTGACACTACTTTAGGCAGAAACAAGAGCAAAGTGTATAAGATTACACCACCGAGTTCATAAATATGGCCATTATGATGGGTATCTCTCCCAAGAACCCATATGTACTCCTCAAGTATCTTGGAGGTCTAGATAGCCATCTATAAAATCAAGTAATGATTTTCAAGCCAAGGAAAGTGGAGGATGCATGTGTACATGCACAATATCTAGAAAACATAGGCCACAAGAAAGGGCATCCAAGTGGTTCCAAGCAAAAACACCACCGGGAAGCTTTCAAGGAGGGGAAGAAGAAGTGGAAAGGGGGAAATGATAAGAATACGAAAACCACCGCACATTGGTACAATGATCCCAACAACCATTGTGACCATTGAAATATTGGTGGTCACATTAAGGAAAAGTGTTGGAAACTACATCTAGAGTTGAACCCGAAGAACCTCAAGAACGATTGAAAGAAAAATAATATTCTAGCCATAGATTCTAGAAATCAGGTTGAGATCAACTCCGATGTGGAAGATAATATTTTCTCGACATCGATGCAGAAGGAGGTGAATCTGAGTAGCCTTCATCACCAGAAAGAGAAGGAGATGACCAAACTATTCCACATCAAGATCTAGGTCAAGAAGACCAAGATATAAGCTTTGTTCAACTATGGTTCACAAGATAATCTCATAGAAGCAGATCTAGTCAACAAGCTTGGATTAGAGGTTCATGATTGTCCTAGCCCCTATCCATTGGGTTGGGTAAACAAGGATGCATAGATCAAGGTAACAAAACAGTGTAAGATTAAATTTGTTGTAAGTGCAGACTTTATTGATGAAGTGGTGTTGGGTGTAGTACCCCTGGACGTGTGTGGTGTAGTGTTTGGGAGCCCCTGCATGTATATGAGGGATGAAATATTCATGCAGTGAGCCAACCAATACTGGTTGATCAAGGATGGGAAGTCCTAAATAATCAACGTACACAAAAGTAAATCGAATATCTCACTATTAAGTTCCAACCAAGCCAATAATTTTATTAGTTCTAATAAGAAATACGTTTTACTTTTCTTAAGATAAAATCATTTTGATGATGAGTTGATAAGAGTAAATGCATCCTAGAGGGGTTTACTAAAGAGAAGAAACATAAATTTGGAGGATTTGTTATAGGCATACAAAGGAGTGTTCTAGGAGCCTAAAAGGATACCACCCAAGAGCGAAGTGGAGCATGAAATACAATTATTGCCAGAATCCCCATTGTCGAATATTGGGCTATATATACATTCTGTTTTGGAAGCAAATGAAGTGAAGAAGTAGTTGCAATAGTTGTTGGATCAGGGTGTGATTTGACCAAGCACCTCACCTTGTGGATCACCTATCATAATTGTACCAAAGAAGGATGAGACTTGGCGAATGTGTATCGACTACAGAGCATTGATCAAGATTATAGTAAAAAATTGGTACCCTCTACCTAGGATCGACGATCTGTTAGATCAATTGCAGTATGAAAAATATTTCACCAAGTTGGATCTCAAATCGAGATACCACTAGGTATGTGTCAAGGAAGTAGACACTTGGAAGACTGCCTTCAAGACAAGGAAATGTTTTTATGAATGGTTGGTCATGCCATTTGTTTATGTAATTCACCGACTACATTTATGAGATTGATGAATGATATATTATGCCCATTTCTAGATTCATTTGTTATAGTTCGTTTGGATGATATATTGGTTTATAGTGCTACCTAAGAGGACTCTAAAGAAGCACCAACTATTGGCTAACCTTGAGAAATGTAAGTTTGCTCAACGATCTTTGGTGTATTTGGGATATGTGATCGATGGAGGGGAGCTCAAGATAGATCCCACAAAGATGGAGGTCATCATGAAATGGCCAATTCCTACAAATTCCATCGAAGTTAGAATTTTTGATGGGGTGACACAATACTTATGGAAGTTCATAGCTTCATTTTCAGTGGTAGTTGCACCACTCCACACCATAATAATAAGTGGTAAGAGTTTCTAGTGGGGGAAGTATTAATAAAATGCTTTTGATGAGCTAAAAGAAAGATCAATAAAAAAAATGTCCCGCTTTACCAAACTTGCAAAATCCTTTCAAAATGGAGATAGATGAAAGTGAGTATTCCATGGGAGTAGTTTTGATGCAAGGAGCAAGGCTTGTATGCTATCAATGTGAAATATTTCATGGGGAATTTCTCAACTACCCTAGCTATGACAATGAACTCTAAGCCCTATTTCAAGTTGTCAAGAAGTGGAATCATTATTTGATGGGAAAGGAGACCATCATCCACATAGATCACAAACCGCTACAATATTTGCAAGCCCATAGTAAGTGACAACAAACCAAACATTACAAGTGGATGGGTTTTTTACAACAATTTCATCTAGTCATCAAGGATAAGAAGGGCAACACAAGTAGGTTGGTAGACATGCTTTCAAGGCCACCCACATCCAAGATTACATATTTGGTAACTTTGATGCACACATATCCTTTTACCCACGATGCATATAGAGAGGCATACACAAAAGACGAGGACTTCAAAGAAGTGTTTCAACAACTGTAGGGTCAAATTCATATAGAAGAAGGTAACACCAAGGTTGACTATCATTTATCATTTCCAGAATGGGTTACTTTACAAGCTCTACAAGTTATGTGTCCCTAAAGGTGAACGACTGTAGCTTCTCAGAGAGGCTCACACCTCTAAGGTTGCATGACATTTTGGTGTTGGGAAGACAATTGACAACTTTATAGGTATGTGTACTGGCCCATTGTAATGAACCAAATGCAAAAAATATCATAACAAAACAAAAGTACACAGCATCATACATCACAATTCACCTTTCCCAAAATAATGAATACATTATCTCTATATATATTGATTCACACTTGCACATGAGGCCCCTTTACTACTTGGTTGACCCTATTACATATATATTTACACATTACATGTACATTTAGGCCCATATATATGCCCCTCTTGGGTCATAACATAGTACCCTCCTTCAAAAAGCTTTGTCCTAAAATCTTTGCAATTAAAGGCTTCACATGTGATGAAACCAAGTTATATGATTTTCTTATGTTCCTACATTCTTCTTTCCATTGATTATGATCCATCCATCCAAAATCAATTCTTTTCGGTTGTAATCCTTGGTTTCTGGTTATTGCATAATTTTCTTTCCCTTGATTCCATGTATCATTGTTGAAGTTTCTCCAATTTGTAGTAGATGTTGGTTTATGATAATATCTTATTGAATAATGGTTTTGTGATTCCATATTCCACGAATATTCATGATTATTCCATATTCTTCCTTGATAATGTCAATATTGATCTTCTTATCTTGAAATCTTTCCTGATAAAGAGGGTGTCGATATGGCTTGAAATTTCACGATTTTTCTTCATTTTGCACACCCATTTCATCTATCTTCTTTTCAGAGACAGTGGAATCCTCTATCCTCTTTTCTTGGTCCTTAATTACTCTATCCTTGGAGATAATACCATCATATTTGGCATGTACATCCTCTAGATGGAGTTCAAATTCTTCAAGTATCTTATGTTGACCTTCTTGAATCTTGTATTCTTTCTCCTTTTGAAGCTGCAATGTGATCCCACCTAACAAATTCTGACGTCCTTCTTCAATTCTGGCTTGCATTTCTGATTTTACCTCATCAATATTGAATGATTCCTCAACCTTATTGCAAATTTCCTCTTCCAGTCTTTTGGTAGATTCTTCATCCAAGATACTTTCTTTTTCTTGATTTTGACAATGCTTCTTTTCTTCTTTCAATATCTTAACCTCATCCAATAGTTTTTTTATTATGGTTTTGTAATATGCATATCTCTTCTTCTTTCATTTTCAATTCTCCCCTTGAATCATACTTTTCCCACTTTTCTTTGCTACTCTTTTATTGGTTTAAGTTCTTAATCTCCTTGATAAGTGATTAACGAAGGGATTGTATCTTGGTGAAATAATAATTTTTCTTTGTAATATATTTTCTTAGCTCTTCATTATACTTTTGCAATTTTGAGACATTTTCTTTCGATTCCTTTAATTCCACTTGAATTTTATGCATCTCCTCCATTTTTTTTATCCTTGATCCATTTATTTGAGACTAATTCTTCAAATACTTCCCATGTGGTGCTTCTTCTAGTACCTTCCCACTTACTAGCTTCACCATTCAAACAAATACCTACCCCAAAAGGAGTCTTGCAATTTCTCCTTATCATTCTCAACCGTTCCCCGGGACTGATTTCATCATTATCTTCATCTCCACTAAAGTTAGGTATTATCATTGATTCTTAATTGAGGTCTAACCCAAACCTAAAATTCTAACCTTAGTATATTAAGGATAAAGATCTCAAATATTTATAATCCTTGTTCCAATACAATATTCTACGTTTTCTCTTTCCAATGGTTTTTGAATCAACTAAACCAGACATCCCAATCCAAAGTTATGATAGTTTTACGTGAACGTACCTTTGAAACTCTGAATTGCAATCTATCCTCCTAGCCGACCTTCCTTTTGATGTATCTATGAAATTTTGTTCTATAGTACTATGATATGTCCTCTCTGCAATGCCACATGTTCGACCAAAATTTGATGTGCCAATGGAAATTTAGGGTAACTTTCCCAAACCTTGCTGATTTTTGGCCTTTCCAAGAGAGCAAACTTTTACAGAATACCACGTGCACAATATTCAATATCTGATTCTGAAACTCACCAAAAAATTACTACATCCTGTAGTCTTTCCAATGCAATTTGTCTCATATAATTTAGATCTTCTATGAATAATTTATGACTTTTTTACCTGAAACACTTCTTTGAGATTAGTTACAGGACTAGTAAAAAACCATAACTTCCACAGGGTGTATATTTGAAAGTACAATGACCCAAAAGATTCAATTTGTACCACAAGTACCTAGATAAGTATTCTAAACAACCTCCAAGTTTTTCCTTCTGAACTGGCCCCGGAAAAAAGTTATAGTGAAAATTTCAAGATGACTTGATTGAGGCAACAAAACCCTAAGATCGATGCTCTCATACCAAATGTATTGAACCAAATTCTTAAAATATCATAACAGAACATAAGTACACACCATGTATAGAATGTGAGTGTGGATCACAACTCCAAGATAAGTTACACAATAACTTCTTAAAGTATAGGGGAACCCCCTCCAAATAACCAAATACCTTCATACATCACAATTCACTTCTCCCACAATAATGAATACATTATCTCTATATATACTTATTCACACTTGCACATGAGGCCCCCTTACTACTAGATTAACCCTATTACATACATATTTACACATTACATGTACATTTAGGCTCATATATATGCCCCCCTTGGGTCGTAACACCCATAATTCAAGAAGATGTAGCACAACATATTAGAGGATGTATACTTTGTTGTACCAACAAGCCTAGTAATAAGAAGCAATGTCTATACCATCCATTACATGTACCCACTCTAACTTGGGAAAAAATTTCCATGGATTTTGTGGGAGGTTTACCAACAACCAGGAAGGGACATGACTATCTATTTTTGGTAGTAGATAGGTTCAACAAGATGTGCATTCTCATGCCTTGTAAAAAGACCATCAAAGGACAAGAAGCAACAAACATGTTATTTGAACAAGTCTGGGTGCACTATGGGATACCAAGGAGCATCATCTTAGTTAGGGATACAAAATTTCTTAGTGCATTTTGGATGACATTGTGGGAGAAGATGGGCACTAAGTTGAAGAGATCTACAATATTCCATCCACAGACAGATGGGCAGGCATAAGTAGTCAACAAGTTTTTAGTGCAACTTTTGAGGGGTTACAATAAGAAGAATCCGAATACCTGGAATGAAAATATAATCTACATACAACATTGTTATAATAGAGCAATCAACACTTCTACTGGTAAGTCACCTTTTGAAACTTGCTTTGGATATTTTCCACCTTCACCCTTGGATGTTGTATATGGAAAACAAGGAGGAGTGAGGAAGGACCTCACACGAGATGCCTTGAGAGAAAAAAAAATTGTTGAGAAGATTATGCAATTTTATTTGCAAGTAGAGGAGATGTTGAACAAGGAAAAATACAACGCCAAACATGATCAACACAAAATTGAGAAGTCATTCAAAGTAGGATATAGAGTTTGGTTACATTGGAATAAGGAAAGAGTACAAGGTCCTAGTAAGAAGATCAAGGCTCTGTGGTATGGCACTTTCAATATATTGGAGAATTTGGGAGATAATGCCAATAGACTTAGTCTACCCCCATACATGCACATTTACTCAGTAGTGAATGTGAAGAATATCAAAATCTACAAGCCTTCCATGTTGGATTAGGAGGAAGAGAGGGTCCTACCTTCCATAGAGAACTTAGCACCAGATGCTTAGGCAAAGTTAGCATAGGACACAATTTTGCAAAATAAGTCCATAACTACAAGACATGGGTAGCATGACCTTTGGTAGATTAGGTTGAAAGGATAACTTCCAAGCAAAACAAAGTGGTACTCCAGGGAGAAGGTAGAGGAAAAGTTTCCTCACCACATTCAATAAAGCTTTCAAGGACCAAAAGACTCCCTAAATGGGGAGGTATTATTCAGATTGGATTATTATAGTTTTTTCATCTATCTTGATGTTTTTGGAATGGAAAATATTGGAGGAATCCGTTTGCAGTGTCATTTTAATGGCATGTCCCATTTTGGAATATTGGGGTTTGAAACCTTCTAGAGCCATTTTGAGGCATCAAATGACATTTTTTGGGGTCAAAACTTTCTTTGCATTTGCAAAGCTCCATTGGAACTATTCTAGACATTGATACCTTCCCAATGGTGCAAAAATCATGTCAATCATAGCTCTTATGCAAAAGTTATGCCTCTCGAAAGTTGACGTACCTTGATAACCACCATGGTACAAGTGGATGTCACGTCAACCCCCATTACTCACACATATGGGGCTAGCCATGTATGAACTTTCAAGAAAATTCTAGAAGCTCTAGAACCTTATCACAATTGAGGGTTGAGGAAGTCGAAACCCTATCCCGAGATGGCTATCAGGTGATGTTAAATACCAGGCTGCTAGGAGGAAAAGGGGTTCCATTCTTTAGCATTGTATTTGTTCCATAGTTGAGAAGAGCACCTAGGAGTGGTATTTTGAGAGCATCACATAGGAGGAGAGATTATGTAGCAGCCATACATGCCACAATGTCAAATTCAACTCCACAAAGAGTGCCCCTTTCTTTGTACTTGCATTTGAAGAAAAGAGAGTAGAGCGACCTCATCTTCTAGTTGGGTTTTGTCCTGTATTGGGTTTGCTGGGTTATATCTTGTGTTTATTTGTGGTTGTCATGTGAGCATTTATTTATGTTCTTTATTTTTTGCATTTCGGCTATTTCATACATTTTAAGAAAAAAAGAAATAATTAGAGGATCTAATATCTAAAGGAAATTATCCTTCATAGTGAAGATTTCAATATTTTATTAGATATGTTGTGACCAACTATCTAGTTGAATATCCATGGCAATTTAGAGATCATGTAGTCTAGTCGACAACAACTAGTTGGTTCTCTCGACGTTGACCTTCATTTGGTGAATTCTCCTTAGTGGACTTAGACTAATCAACTTTCTTAGTGGACTCTACCCAATCGGTTTTTTTTCCTTGATCCAATTTCGTATAAACATGACATGTAGCTCCTAATATCATCACTTGAAATATTAAAAGAATAATGTAGTGTTACAATGTTTTAAATCAATGTAGAGAATATT